>JAUMHO010000006.1:3484522-3680422 GCA_032360965.1 Ulva armoricana
CGCCGCTGCGGCGGCCGCGGCGTCGGGCGCGAGCGTGCCGCTGTGCAGCACGGTGACGGCGCCGTGCTCGGCCACGGCGCAGCTGCCGGGGGCGCCTCCGGTGCGGCTGTCGGTGCAGCGGCGGAAGCCGGCGTACTGGCACTCGCTGCACGCGTTGCAGTCGTACGAGACGAGCCAGTCGGATATCCTGCCGCGGTCGCACTCCTCGCAAGCCCTGGACCGAACGGACTCGTCCACGGCAAGCTCCGTCAGCGGCGCCGGGGGCATGCGGCGCCTGAGCTCCGTTCAGCATGCGGGAGTGGCTCATGTCGAATTCGGCAGCATCGGGGGGGTGTTCCGGCCGGTCAACAGATATATTCCAGGCATGCCCGGCATGCGGGTTGCTGCCAGCGGGTACGTCGGGCTGCCGCAGCCTCGCAGCGTGGGCGAGATGCAGCGCATCGGCAGCACGGAGAGCTCGCTGAGCGGGTCGCTCGAGGCGGGAATGGATGGCGGCCGGGGCAAGGTGTGGGGCTTGCGAGGGGCTTCGGCGGCACCGCCGCTGGGCAAGCACATCGAGGGTACGGCGGCGGAGGAGCGTGGCCTGGGGCTCGACCTCGGGGAGGTCAGCGCTGAGGAGGTGCCGGGGGCAGGCCGCACCGACATCGCCGAGATGGTGATGAGTGCGAGTGTCGGCGGCCGCAGCAGCGTGCACTCTGGCAAGATGAAGTACCTCGACGACGTGGAGGACGGGCCGCACCTGGGGTGGTCGCCGCGGCCGGTGCTGGGGGTGCTGCTGAGCTCGAGCGGCCGCGGCACGGAGTCCAAGCCCCTGGACAACCCCCTGGTGGAAACGGAGAAGGGCCTGGTGGACGCGCCGGAGGTCGGGCGGTCGGCGGGCACGACGGTGATGATCGCACACGAGATGCAGCTGGACGGCGGCACGGCAGTCGTGGACGGCGCGACGCACATGACGCTGCTCGCGCCCGTCAACCCGCACCGCCTGGAGACGGTGTAGGGAGCCTCGCCGCGGGTGCAGTTTTGATTTGGGGTGCATGGCCGGAGTCCAGGCTGGCCGGTGGTCGGCACGGGAACGGATTCCCCTCGAGAGGAAGAGGTCCGCCTGTCTTCGGGCGTTGTACATGGTGCGGCGTGCCCCGCTGGGCATGCTGTGCCACACCGGCTTGCCCCGTTGGCCACACCCGCCACATGCATGTGGCTGTGCAGGCCGCAGGTGGGGCAGGGCGGCATGACGGAGAAGCTCCTGAGGCCTTGCTATCGCTGCTGCGCCATCTCGCAGTGATCTGAGTTTTATGTTTTCACGCTACCGGCGGCGCTGGGGGGGCTGAGGGAGCGGCGGGGGGGTGCCACAGGGGGTAGTAATACAGGAGGGGCTGCGGCGCAGGCTGCTGGGGTCCCGCATCTAGGTCTGCTGTAGGGCAGCTTGTCTCGCCAGCGGCGTGAGGCCCTCCGCCATGTGGCGGTGGCCGCGCCGCCGGCCCCGGTTCGGGCCCGCGCGGAATGCCGCCCGAGGGTGTGGCGCGCTCCGCGGCTGGCCTCTCAACCCAGCTGGGTGCTGAAATAAGCAGAGCCAGGGCGGCTCGTGGCCGCTGCGGCCCGCAGCAGGGGGCACCCCCGTCACAGCACGTGTCGCACGCCGGCGCGATTGACAGGCACCGGTTGGCCGTGTGGCGGTAGGGGGCGCTCTGCAAGGCTGACTTGCACGAATAATCTGAGCTAGGGGGAAAGAGGCCCATGGTGCGCGCGGCCGTAGCGGGGCTTGATCTGTGCCGCATGCATGAGGGGTAGGTTGTGGAGTAAAGAGGATGTGGCGGTCGTGGGCTATGCTAGCGTCGCAATGCATGCAACCGCGCAAACGTGGTGACAATGTAATCAGTATGTTCTGTTCTCCTCCCGGCAGCTGCCGTTGCTGACATCCGCGCTGGGTACCAACCGATGTTCTTGCTCATGTGAACATGTGCCGGTTCCTTTCCGTCTCCATCATACAGTTCGAAAGTCCGCCGACTGTGTCCTATGTCTCAGGTGTGGCGTTACAAACAACCATTATGTTCGACACAAAAGCGTCCACTCCATGCAAGGGCGCAGCAAGGTGGTTGCCACCCACTGCCCAGGCAAGCCATGCCACGTCGTCGTGGCCCAACCGCAAGCATCGGCGAGCCCAGGGGACAAACATGCGGCACTTGAGGCGCCCTGCGGCTCGCAGTGCATGGCTGTGCCCTCCCTCGCATCCGGGAGGCTGCCTGGTGCAAGGCTGCGCCGCGTGGCCGTTGGGGACACCGGCCCGTTGGGGACACCGGCGCATCACATGCATGGGAGGACGAACAGTGTCCCGGTGGCACTCGACCCTGGCCGGACCCTGGCGGAGCGCTGGCAGTGCCGGGCAGGCAGCGATGGCCCCCTCACGCCGAAGGCACCCCGGCGCGGCGAGCCACCTGAATGCGCCAACCTTTGTCGCATGATCTGGCTCGTGACACGACGCCCAGTCCAAGTGTGGCTTCAGTGTCGTCGGCTGAGCAGCATGCATGCAGCTGCGTGCAGCCGCATCACTCTGCTGCAGCTGCCGGCTCGGCCTCACGCGGCCGCCGCGCGGTCCTCGGCTGGGGGACCCGCGGCAGGCCGGCCCCCTCGGCGCGGTGCACCAGCTCCTCCAGGTCCCACGCATTGGCAACCTCGAATTCGCCACTCTGCTCACGCCGCAGCTCGGTGACGTATGCATTGCACCCTGCCACCTTGCCCTGCACGCCACACCAGCCTCACCCGCAGGTTCCGCATGTATGCACAGTCTGACCACCACCCCCATTGCGCCACGGCAGTCCCGGCCCCCGCAAGCGATGGCCACCATGTGGTATGCTGATGACTACATCGGGCGGGTGTTGCACCGTCCTGGTGCGCAGGCGCGGACAGCCCCGACTTCTCAGGGCCACGCCCCCCAGATACATGACCCAGCACTTGCGAATTTCTGTGAGCGAGGCGGGGCGCACGAGGTCGTGGATGAGGGAGCGGACGTATGTCCCCTTGCCGCAGCGGATGCGGTACTGCACGTACGGTGCCGTGGCGTCCGGCCGGTTCAGGCTGAACTCCTGCACCTGCCTCGGCCGCGGCTCGAGCTCCACCGGGGTGCCAGCGCGCGCCGCTTTGTAGCTCCGCTTGCCGCCGACCTTGATGGCTGAGAACGCCGGCGGCACCTGTGGCCATTGACACGTCACTTGCAGCCATGACATGTCAACGGAGCGCAAGCTCACACTGCGGTGGCTACCGTTCCTGCTGCACTTTCCATTACACTCGGTGGGAAGCTGGTGTACTGTGTGCCGCGAGCTTGGTCCCTGCATTGGGGCCAACATGCCGAGTGCTGGGCGTGTGGACGGCCGGCTGCTCGACCAGCCAGGTCATCCCGCTGTGGGACGCACCCCCAGGCGGTGTGGCGCGTGGCACGGGCACAGCATGCATGCGCCATCTGCGATGCTGCTGCCTCATCCGGAGCCCACCAGAGCGCACACCTCCAGGGGCCGGCAGCTGCCGGGCTACCCACGCTGGTCCCCTGTGGGCCGAGGCGGAGGCATAGAGCGTGGCAGGTGCGCACCTGCATGATGTCGCCGGTGAAGTGGTCGTCCGCCACGGCCTGCAGCTGTGCGAGGGTCACGTGCTGCCACGGCGCGGCGGCGCAGGGCTCCGTGGCAGCATCATAGGAGGGCGTCGCCTCGCCAAGCTTCATCGTGCCGGTGTACACCTTCTCCGACGCCATCAGGAGCTCCGACGACTTGGTGCCTTTGCCGATGCAGATGATGAGGAGGCCTGTGGCGAGAGGGTCGAGCGTCCCCGCGTGGCCGATCTTTTTCACATTGAGGCTCCGCTTCAGCTTGGCACACACGTCGTGTGACGTCCACGTCAGGGGCTTGTCTACGAGTAGCATGCATTCATTCCACGTGGTGCTGTCTTTCGGGGGCAGAGTGGGAGGGTGTATCATTTGTGGCTTGGGAGGCGGAGGCTTCACTTTCATCTGTGTCTGTCCGTGGCTTGCAGCTGAACAGGCGACCACCCGGCTGTGGCCTGACGCGCCTGTTTGTAAGCGCTGAGTAAATATCGAACTCTGTGGCGACATGCACCTCATGACCACTGCTGCAATCGGCGCAGAAGACCACAACCAAATGACCTGCCGACCCGTCACAGTTGGATTTGCCACCTCTCTTTGCGTGTAAAGATGCCCGTGCGTCACCTTATTAACACAACGGGTCAGGAAGTGGTGCATCAAGCTCTCACTCGGTGCTGGCGATCACTAATGCGCGAATACTATAGCCACCGTGGACACGCAAGCAGGTCAGGCAAGCTGGCCATTAGGTTGTCAGGCAGAACCAGGCAATATAAACACAACCTGAAACTATGCCGGTTCGTAAAATTCGCTAAAGTGGATGAGTAAGCAATCTGAAAGCAAGGATGCAGATGCTCTTGTCAGGAATGCCGCGACGCCAACTCGGGTGTCTCGGCCAGTGCACAGCCACGTTGTGATCTGCGGATGAGGACGAGGCCCATATCATATCGGCTGTTGCGATTCTGATATCCACGTGTGTTTGCACATGGACCTTCGGCTGAAACTGGCAGGTGCTAGTGGGCCGTGGTGCGCATGCATGTGGATGCCATCGCATTGCAGCCTGTCAGGAAGTACGCCACACCGCACGCCGCTGTGAACATGACTGTAGCGTACACGATGATGCCTTATCCTGCGTTCAGAGTATCGTGAACGCTGCGTAATCTGATCGAGCAGGTTTCACCGGTCCCGACGTCATACTGCTGTTGCGCCTGCGACGAGGAAACGTTTGATGTGATGAACAAACTCCTACCTCGGCAGATTCACAGTACACACATAGAGGCTCCGTGGTGACCTGCCAACTGCAGGGCACCACAGCACATGTATATATTCACAATGAGGATCTCACCAAACTTGGTACCAGATGGTAGTACTCCTATGCAAGCCGGAAACCGTGTTTTAAGAAAGCTTGCTGGTCGCTTGGTTCTGCTGGAGTTGGCACATGTGGCTGGCGGGGATGGATAGGCATCTGTCAGCTTGTGAGCACATAGTTGCACATCCTAATGGCACATCTGGGTGACACATCACGCACAGCTTCCTGAACGGCCGGGTGTCTGTGAAGTCTGTGGTTCAGGGCAGGTGGGAATCCTGTGCACAGCTGCAGTGTTGCAGCTGCAGTGGAATGCCAGGCAGATGTGTGTCATGCATGGGAGGGAGCCTCAGGTGCAGCGCCTCATGCATTACACGCCAACGTAGCTCCTAAAGCTCCTAAAGCACGCAGCAAACCTTGCGTGTAGCTAACTCCTGAGTTGGTTGCCTCCAGCACCCAAGCGGAGGCATAGGAAAGACGCAAACAGCCTTCGTCATACAGCACGACCCTATGCCAAACGCCCCCATACAACACTACCCACATCAACAGCCCCATACTTTAACAAAAGTAATCAACACAGATAGTCAACAGCAGCCACGTGAGGCGCCGCCCGGTGCGCACCGCACTGGGCAGCTTCGCCCGGCGCAGCGCGGGGGGCCCCTCGCAGCACCGCCAAAGCCGGCGGCGCCCCACCGTGTGCGGTACACGCCTCCCACACCACTCTGCCTGCCGCAACCGGCCGTGACGCCCTCCAGCAGTCTCGCCAACACTGTAGTCCTCGCGCTACCTAATCGCCTCCCGCCCGTCTCGCAGCACCTGCTTCTGCTGGACCGCAGACGAGCGGCCACAGGCCATGCATCCCACAAAAACTCTCCCTCATGCAAAATAATAACCTTCACCGGCACGCAATGGCCTCCAGGACACTGATTATTGGAGTAGTGTTACGCCGCAAAGGCAGCCAAATCCAGATCCACTAGCAGGCGCTCCTACGGGTATGCGTTGCGCACGCATGGCCGCCGCGCCGGGCGCCGGCGCCGAGCGGAGACTGAGGTGCCTCCTCCAGCGCCGGGGGCCGACCGCGGCGGCGGGGTGGCTGCGTCACACCTGCCGCTCGTCGGGGTTGTGCTCGGTGGCCTCGGACCACGCGGATGTGGTGAGGGGCGTGTGCACCGCGTGGGAGACCGGCCGCACCGCTGCCGCCTGCACACACAGCCTGCGCCTCATGACAGCCGCCAGTCGGATGCGTTGGATCGGCTGGTCCGCCGTCAAAGCCACTCGAGGCGCGTGTAGGACCGACGGCAGGCCCCGCACACCGCCAGGAACCAGTCGTGTATGCGCTACAGGTGCGTCGCGAGCGGCATGGCAAACGGCAATGTAGCGTGAATCAAGCAGCCGGCAGGTCGGCGCAACGGGGTGGGCGGACTCGTGCAGGCAGAGGCAGGAGGTGCGTGCCTCGCGCGGGAGGTCCATGTAGTGGTAGCCGCGGACATTCGGGCCCCCACGGACGGCGGAGGCGGCTGCAGCGATGAAGCGCAGGGGGCGGCTCAGCATGCACAGTGGACCTTCGATGAGCAGGCCAGCTCCGAGGTTTTGCCGGGGCATTGGCTTACGGGGCGGCTGGATGGCAGCGGTGGCGAGCAGCTGCTGGTGGGACACGGAGGACGTGGCCACTGCGGAGCAATCTCGGACCCAGCGCATCGTGCGGCGCAGAGCCTTGTGGCATATCGAGCCGTGGTCAGCGTTGACACTGCGGTGCAGTCTCACTGCACTGGCTGCACATGACATGGACTGTGAGCATGGGAGTTGTGTCACATGGCACATATATAGCTTCATGGACCTGAACGTCTGCCGCTGTGATCATTGACCAAGTGCAAAGCGGGGCACCAGGGCTCCAGTGCCGGTTGTGCTGTTATGTGGCTCTTTTTTTATGCAGATACGAGGTTTCAATATGAGAATGGAGCATGGGCTCTAAGGGAACATCGGCTGATAAATTCCACTGCACATCAGGTAATACACATGCCTCTTGTGTACACACGCAATGAGAGCCATTTGGCTCTATGCGTGCGCCTTGGCGTGACTCAGCAGAACGAAGCCGATGCTCGTAATTGTGAACGCTTGGATGCAGACTGAACCGCCACTGCAAGCGATGCTTGTCATAACAGCGCTGCAGTCCATGCGTGCCGGTGTTTGGGAGCGCACTGTGCTCGGGGGAGTATATGGGCCGGGCCTTCACGCCCGGCGGAAGACCGTCGCCCCTTGGAGACACAGCCTGGAAGCCTTCACGGGGTGCCTGCCCGGGCAGCGTCGGCGGTGCTGTTATCTTCCGAATTGTTATCGGGGGCTGTATGTGGATAGCAGCAATGCTGCGAGGCAGCGGAGTGATATTCTGCATATCCACGGATGCCTGAGTAAACTTGACGGGGCACTTGCTGGTGGCTATGATAGACCTGACAAGACCAAAAATATTTCACAGTAGCCCGGTGTGACATTTTGAATCGCTCGCACAGCAGGTGGCTCCGTAGATTGCACTGTCGATCGGTGTTGAGCAGCGACTGGTGTCGAAGCAGCGTGATGCCCAGCTCCGCACCGCTCCACCAACGCTCCACAATCCAACGCAGGTATTCCCCTAATTGCCAATACATGAGTATCAGATCGTTCAGCATGTCTGTCTGAGGGCGCAAACGTTTCCAAAGGCACAAACATGTGCATCTCCAACCACAGGTGAATTGCATTGCACAAACTTTATTCACCAACCACTGACCTATACGCGACGCACAAAAAAAGGGCGTTGCATGTACAACGACGAAGAAGCATCGCCTGGTTCCAGGCAGTGTGAGTGTGTATGCCACTGCGCAGTGAATCTGCTCACGATAGCATACGCAGATGTGTGAGAAACGCCCGATAACATAAGTAATTGTTATTTGCTATCATGCCAGACCGCTGCTGCGTTCAGCTGTAACAAATCGCTGTCGGAATATGCGTACCTCACCATCCCTCTGCTCGTATGCTCCATCGTCGTCACTGATTGTCAAGGATCTAGGAGTGTCACAACTAGACATCTTTTCGACTGGTACTGCACTCCAGCGTGAGAAGTTGATGGACAGACAAGGGAATCTGCTTCAGCTACCCGACAAACCGTCACATGATTGTCACTACTCCCACGCACATTGATTTACAGCTTGGCATCCATTACATATGCAGCATTTCAAGCTCCATGTGGAACGACGAGAAGCGGCAGACACGCCGTTCGCCCTTTGCTAGCGTCACCACGTGGCGACGCGGGAGAGCGTGTCGTGATATATCTGCGTCAGCGACTGACGAAACCGCAAGAGAGCGCATCAAAATCCCGCATAGAAGCGTAGCAGCCATGCGATTCGCTGTATTCGGTGTGCTACGTACCGTGTCAATGTATGCCATTATAATTGCTTCGAATTGGCCCAGCATGCGCGCGTGGCCTGTGGTTGTTGGACGTCTCGCGTGGGCTCTCGGCACCATCGGACTCTAAATTGTGGCCGATGTGGTGCTGCAGCTGGAAAGGTATCTCCAGAACCGAAAGCTGTCAAATCATCCCAACATGAATCACGCAGGGCCATCTGTGGCTGTAGTTCATATCATGAGCTGCACCCACGCAGCTTCCGTTCTGGTTCAACAAGTAGTTACATGCGTGAACGTGCCGGCTGTCTCGGCGGCCTGGCACACACGCATGAGTCACGACCCTCTGAAGTTTATTAATCACAAGCTACCTATATCTGACTTGAACTCCTATCTGCAAAGAAACCTTCACCAAAAACTGCCATCGGCCACAGCGACCTCAAGTTACGGCGGCCCAGCAAGCCTCATTCATACATGTCCCCCCACATGCCCGGAACGTCCAGGCGGGCTGCGAGCAGCGCAGCAACCGCGCCTCCGCCCCCCTCATCATCCTCAGGCATCTCCATCTCTTGCAGCACATCTGCAAACCTCCGCGGCGCGATGGCCTCCGCTTCAGGAGCCAGCCATGCCATGGGCAGCATGTCGGGCCGTCGCGACGCACGCGATGTGACCGACACATCCCCCCATGCCTCGTCACTGATGCTGTCCGAACGCTCAGCTGGGCCCACGGCAAGGCCCCGCGGCCGGCTGCGGGGCTGCTTTGCGGCACGAACCTGGCTGCCGCGGGAAGCGCGGCCGCCGCTCGCCGCATCGCGCTCCGCTGCATCAGCGTCTGCTTCAACAACAGACGGGGAGCTGCGCTGCACCACAAATGGCGCGGCAGAACTCCGCACCGATGACCGGGAGCTAGTGCTGAGCGCTGTCGACGGCCGGGAGAGCCACGAGGCCCAGGACTGCACCGGGGCAGCGCTGGCCTCACTGCGCTGCACCTGCAGCACCCCCCGCCGCACTGCCCTGCCGCCATGCACCCGGACAGGTGAGGCGGCATCACCGGTGGACTGCCGCCCGCTGCTCGCTGCATGGTACACCTCTCGGCGGCCACCACCCTCGTCTGCGTCTGCGCCTGACGGCTGCACCAGGAGGCCGCCGACGCGCTGCCAGAAGCCGAGGGAGCCCTGCGACGTGCGGGACGCGCGAGACTGCAGCGTCATGGCGGCGGCCGTGTCGTCCTCAGCCGCCGCCTCGGGCTCTTGCGGTTGCACCAGCACTGCAGCAAGCGCGCTGCGTGTGCTGCGCGCGCTATCTGCAATGCTGGTCCCACGAGATGCGCGCGCTCCCGGGTTCGGCGGCTCCACTCCCTCAGCATCCTCTGCTGACGTCTGCACGAGGACATGGCCGTATGCGCCGCGCCTGCGTGCCGCATCACCTCCGCCCATGACCGCGACGGTCCGGGCGCTGCCTGCGCTGCTGCGGCTGAGCGATGATGGCGCCGTAGGCGCATGAGAGGCCCGGCTAAGCGGTGACGTCAAGGGCACCGGAGCGGACCGTCGGCGCAGTCCCAGCAACACCGCCGAGGCAGCGCGCACAGCAGCCAGCGTGCCCAACACCCAGCCGTGCACATCCGACACCGCATTGCCCGGGGGTTCCGGCGCTGCTGTGCTGCCACGGTCGCTGTCACCTTCACTGGGGGCACGCTCCGCCGCGATGACCAGATGCCGGAGGCGTGGCCGCACGGGCCCTGCCGCCGGATTGCGGTTTCGAACGTCTGCCAGTACATCATGGCGCCCAGTAGCTGCGGCCGACACGGCTAGGATGGCACGCTGAGAGCCATGCTGAAGCCGCCTGGAACGCTGTGAGCCGCGCTTTGGCCCACCATCGTCAGCCATGCTTTCAGCGTGGGTCTGCAGTACGGAGGTCCCGCTGCCGCGTGCGGACAGCAAGCGCTGCGGCGGGCGGGCCGCCGCGCTCACCTGCAGCTGCAGCGGCCCACGTTCTACACCCGTGGCGCTGCTGCCAGCTCCTTCTGCAGCCACAACAGTTGCAGGAGCGGTCGAGTGCCCCAGCCGTGACCGCGGCGCAAACGGTCCGACGCCATCGACTTCTAGCGCCTCCGCTGCGTCGTCTTTGCTGCGCCGCCGAACAGCTGCGGTGCTGCCGTCCCGGTCACTTCCAGACGTGGCAGCGACGACCGCCAGCGCCGCGACGCGCCGCCGGTGCGTGCTGTGCTGCTCTGCGGTGAGCACGGCAGCCGCGCTCGCACTGCGCGTTCGTGCTGCGGCCGACTCGCGCAGAAAGTACGCTGCAGTGGCCGCAGCCCGTGCCGAGGGCGTCGGCGCTGCCGCCAGGCTGACGGCATGCCGTGCAGACGAAACAGCAGACGTGATGCTACTCATGGTTGACACCGACTGAACTGCTGCCGCCAGAGACTGCGAGCCTTTAGCGGGCTCGTGCAGGGGATTCTGCACCAGCAGCCGCTGTGAGGCCAGCGATTGCTGCAGGGCTTGGGTGGGAGGCAGACCAGCGGAGATGGCCGTCTCAAGCGTGCTCGGCGGCGGGGACCGGGCTGCGTACGACCTGCACACATTCCCCTCCTGTCGTACGGCAGCAGAAGGATTCCATGTTTACTCACCACAACATGTTTTCCATTCCTGCCGCTCTGGTGCACATGAGTCCTCAAACATACACAACTTGCCACACTTGTCTGTGCAGACAGGTATACACTTCGTGGTAGGAGGAAGGCAGGCAACGTCAGGGAACTGACCCTGCTGATGAGACAAATTCCGGCTCTGGCAGTTGCGCCAGAAGTGGCCCCTGCTGTGTGCGACTCCGCCTTCTTCGTCTTCTCAGCGAACCTGGGAGCGCGTCCTGGACGCCTGTGCTGCCTCCCTCCGCGCCGCTTGCGCCTGGCTCCCGGCCACCTGGAAGCCTCTCCCACAGACGCGCGGCATCAGCGCCGCCCATCCCGTCATCGCCCAATCGCGCCAGTGGCTGCAACGGTGTGTCGCCGTCATCGCTACACGTGCGGCCACCGTCGCTGCTCCCACACTCGCTGCCGGCACCCATCATCTGGGGCACCGGGCTGCCGCCACCGTCGGACAGCGCCATGGCGGCCGAAGACCCACGCGGCAGCGCCAGCTCAGCCTCCGACTCCTCGCCCATCGGCGCCTGCGGCCCCCGCCGGCCAAAGCGCTGTGTCACAGACTGCATGACGCTCTGCATGCCCCAGAGCAGCTGGTTTGCGACGTCTGCGGCAAGTGACTGAGGGCGCCGCTGTGTGTCCGTGTCGCTCGGGAGCATGCTGGCCATGTCGGGCAGCACGAGGTGGGGCAGTGCTTGCGCCGCGATCGGCAGCGCTGCGCTGGGCAAGCGGGCGCAGGCGGCAGCAAGCGGCTCGAGGGTGCCGTCGGAGCCGCACTCGGAGCCTGCGTCCGAGCCGTCCGCTACCACAAGCTGCTGAACCCTTGTCATCAAGCCAGACGGGGCCCGGCCGAGAGAGCTGCTGGCATCACGGCGGAGGAGTGACCGGAACGCCGGGATGCCTCCGCTGTCGAGGGAGCCGGGTGAGTACAGCATCGCCTTGTGGGGATCAACGCCAAGGAGAGCCTTCATAGGACTGCAGGCAGGCAGCCACACCGTCAACCGCTGCCACTCTGGTGCAGCCACTCCAGGGTCTCGTAGCCATATCGCAGACGAAGGATGCACAGGCTGGCCACGGATGCGAAAGGCGCAGGGGCAGGGTAGCCAAGGGTTGCGCTGTTGGGAGAGGGGCTGGCGTCCCGGCAGTGGAACACGCGCTGCAGGTGCTGGAGTCATGCAGGTGGCATGCAGCAGGCAAACGTAGGGGGCGCACATGGACTGGACTGGCTGCGGCCTCTTACCATGCCCCTGCAGCATGGCCACCCAGGGGCTTGGCAGCAGTGTGCCAAACGCATCCTGGAATAACGGAGCCGGAGGTGGCTGAGGGACGACGTACATGAAGGCCACGTGCGCCGTGTTCCCTGCATGGCGGGCTGTGTGCAAGTCAGGTTTCCCACGAGGCCCAAGACCAGCGTCACGAGCAACGCAGGTAGGAACACCATCACGGTGAAAAACAACGCAGGCCGCCTTGAAGCAACGGGCAGGCAGTGAGGGGCGCGGCCACACACCGCCAGCGGGCGCCTCCCTGACGTCGTAGCGGCGGCCTCTGGAGGAGCGGGTGTGGGACGGCAGCGGGCGGCGCGGGGCGTCACCCGCACGCACGGCTCGCTCGTGCGAGCCCACCACCTTGATCACCTCCGCGGTGTCCCAGGTACGATGACTGTGCTCCTGAAGCATAGCCAAGTAGGCGACTGCGTCCTCGGGCGACGCAACCGCCAGGTGCTGGTGCATCTTCTCCGCGTGGGCCGCCATCACCTGCATGGGCAGCCGCGATCAAGGCCGCGTGCCCGCAGAGCGCTGCAGACAATGCAGGTTCCCACCGGTGCGGTGGTGCTGTGCCAGGGAGGCAGGGGCGCCAGGAGCAGTGGCCACACCGTGTCAGGCGCCAGGCCCCGCTGTTGCGTGTGCGCCGCGCCCCAGGGAGAGCCGGCACTGCCAGCGCCGTCCACCTGTGCGTACGGGGAACGCCGCCTGTTGCCAAGGATCTCAAACAAGAGGGACTCGCGTCTCTCCGCAGGCTGGATCTCCGCGAGCGGAGCCCTGCGGTGGCCGGCAGAGGCAGCATCAGCCCCACCGCGACGGTTCAGTAGGCCTGCACCCGCCGAGGCACGCACCCTAGCCCCAGCAGCAGGCTGTGGAGGGCGACCCTCCTCGACGGTGACCGCAGACCGGCCCGGGCCATCACCGGCACCAAGCATACCTGCAGCGCTGCTCGCCCGGCCACGCACGACTTCTCTTGCAGAGGTTCCATCACTTTTGTGGAGGTGAGGCACAGCTCGTGCATCTGGGCCACTGCCATCACGCCACTCTCCTCCTTCCGGCGGCCGCACAGCACCTGCCTGGGTCTGCGCAGCACTGCCGCTCGCGGTAGGCCCAGCCTCCACGGCACCGCTATGCGAGGCTGCGTACCGGGCGCGCAGCGGCCCGATTACAGATGCACGGCCTGCATCGGCCTTCACCTCCACAGCGGAGCGTGCAGCCTGCGTGTGCTGCACGGCATCGGCATGCCCATTCCGGTTGCCACGGGATTCGGCATCGACAGGCCCCTGATGCATCACCATCCCGCCAGCGCCCACGGGCCTGCCCGGAGCGGCCGACTGCTCAACGGCAAGCGCGTGTGTACCGCTTGCGCCCTGCAGCACGCCACCCGCCAGGATGGCCCCGGGCCTGGCATCAGTTGGGACTGTGCTGGCCATACCGCCACGGTGGCCGGCCTGTAGCCAACGTGCGCCAGGACCTGCGGAGTCCACAGCACGCTCGCTAGCGAATGCGTTGACCGCGGCAAGCTGGGGGCGACGGCCGTGGTCAGGTTGGACTCCCTGGATCTCTAGACGACTGTGGACCTGGCTTTCCGGCTGGTGTGGTCCGCTAGGCTGAACAGGTGCAGTGGTACCCTCAGCCACACCGCCACAATCCTGGTGCGCATCATGCAGGCTGCGTAGGTATCGTTTGGCTTCCGCGAGCCGCGGTGCGTCCAAGATGCCACCACTGACATCCTCCAAAGCAACCAAGTTGTCCTGCGCAGCATCTTCCGGGCCACTGCCGTGCCGCAGCACGACGGGCGCAGCAGCAGGCCCCGCAGCACTCCCCAGCAGCAAAGCCCGGCCGTCGTCGGCACTCAGGAGAGATAGGGCGCATGGCTCGAAGGAGTCGCACACGGCGATATCAGGGCGCTGCCGCAGCCCGTCGCTGCCAACGGATAGCAGCCGGCCTGCGGTGTGGGAGACGGCCCCGTCCACACTAGCGCCGCGGCGCCCCTGCCACACGCCGTTGCCACGCAGCAGGCTCTGCACGCGGCGCTGCTGCGCACCCACGCTACCTCTGTCAGCGCCAGCTGCCGCCTGCCCCAGGTCTGCACCGTCGCAGCTCGCGCGCCGGATGATGGGCCCGCGGGCCATGCGGTCCGGCCGCACAAAGTCAGACACGCGAGCGTTGCTGCCGCCAGCCTTGGACATCGCGCAAATCGCGCGCGGCTGCGTGTGCTGCTCGTCCAGCACGGCCAGGTGCGACGTGTCGGCCACCATGCGCCCCTGGCCTCCGAGGAGCCACCCCTGCGTGCCTTCCGCGGGCTCCCGGCGGTGCCGCGCGGTCGCCACGGCCACCACCCCGCACCAGCAGCAGCAGCACAGGAGCACAGCCAGCAGGATGAGCAGCCAGCTCCACTGCGCCCACCATGGCACCACGCCCTCGACGAGGAGCGGCACGCAGTGCTCGTCGACGCGGGCGTAGTCGCGTGCGCACTCGCCGCAGTCCGGGCCGGTGTACCCTGTGTAGCAGCCGCACGAGCCGCTGATGAGCGAGCAGCGGCCGCGCCTGCCGCAGGGCCACCCTGGCTCGCCCACTCGCCCTTCAACCTGCTCAGCAGCAAACGGGCTGACACCCTGAGGCGCGCTGTGGAACTTCCTAGAACAGCTATCCATCGTCCCATGCCCTCATGCATGGGCAGCCTGGGTCCTCACTGACAACATGGCTCACTACACTCATGCGGCCACAATTTCGCAGCCACAAACCAAGGATGCAGCTCCAACTTGGTTGATACAGCAGGTGAGAGTGTACACTTGTTGCCCAGGTCTCGGTGTGGCAGTATGTTCCGAGACGTGCACTGCCGCTTGACATGGCAACATGGGGGGCCCAGTGCACTGCATCGACAGGTGTGCGGAGGGGAGCACCTGCAGTGGGCACGCATGCAGGTCATAGGGGCAGTCCTGCGCGCAATGCCAACTCTCCGGGTATGCCCACGTTCCCACAGCCTCCCCGAACTCGCACACCCCATTGCCGCAAGTAGCGAGGGCCATGGCTGTGGCCGACAAGATGCCAAACAGTGGCACGGCGGTGCTCTGCTGCAACCTGCGCATCCACGGCACCGCTATCTCCACTGCGGCCACCGGCGGCCCCACCGTGTCGGCGTGATGTGCGAGAATCGCATCCACCGGCTGTACCACAGGCTGCAACAGGGCCCTGACCTCCAGGAACGAGCGGCCGTAGTTGCGGAGCACCATTACGATCGTGACGACTGCGGCTCTTGGCTGTGCAGACAGCGATGGCGTGGTCGCCACGCCACCAGTTTCACCATTGGCTGCAAACCGGATGATTGAGACTGAGCCATTCGCAGCTGTCTGCAGTGCTGCGGGTGCCACATTGCCGATGTTGAGGGAGGCTGTCACGTTTTCGTGGACGGCCACTGAGTTCAACTCGTGGGCTGGCAGCTCGTTCAGGCTCAGTGCTTCCATGACGATCTGCCGGAGCTGTGACCTGCACACGCCAGTTGTTGCCAGACAAGCTGCGTCCTGATCAACGTTGGATGCCAGACAATGATTGCTGATGTGCATCCACTGTCGAATGGCTAGATTATTCATCTCAGACGGATCGCTTGTATGCACATGCGAACGTGTGGCGACGCTCGTGCTGTCACCTTTCATCGCCGAATGTACAGCAACTAGTCCGATGGGAGAAGTGATCAGGTCATGTAGTGTTTGCCAATGTCAGCGTCGAACAAGTGGCACCATACCTGAGTTCTGCATCAACAGCAGCAACGCCGAGAGAATCAGATGATTCCAAGTCGGGGATGAGTAGGTCCAGCTGGATGGCGGTGCGGCACGACATGTGGTCTCCATCGCAGACACCACAGTCATCAAGGCTGCCACTGTCGCAACAAACGCCAGCAGCGTCCAGCACTCCTGGGCAGCACTGGTGAAGAACGTCGATATACTTGCCAACTGCATTGCAGAATCCACACCTGCATTCCATTCATTGATGCTGAGCAAAATGCTGTTGGCAGGCGCAGACTTGGCTGGACATCATTGAAACCTGCTGGTAACATACAGTGTACACGAGTTGGAGGCTGTTCATTCAACAGATTGAATGCAGAATATGTGATTAGAGCATTGCACGGTGCCTGTAGCATTGCACAATGGCTGCAGCATTGCATAAAGGCACAGTGGCTCCGCTCGCTTGACCTTGACCTCAACCGCCGCAAGTGTCACTGGCGAAACATAGCAGCTGACCATACACCACAATTATTGGTGACCAGTCGAAGCTTGATTGCGCATAACGCAGTATTAGCGGAGGCTTGATCAGCGCCGAACCGTGTTTACACCCGCCGTATGCTGCGTTCGCAGAGGCACTTTCGTTTACAACATGTGCCATGTTGAAGAAGAGACGATCTCACGTGCCACAGCTTGCAGGTCCTTAGCTCTACATTTGCGATTGGTTTGGCTTTGAATCAATCAGGCAGTGCCATCGATAAGCATGCACTGGAGCGGAGCGCACCCGTCAACAAATCCATCGCAACACGCTCCCCTGGCATCCAGCGAGTTGCCGGGAGGACAGCATTCGAAAGACAGGTTGTCTCCCGCATCCCTGGTTGAAATCAAGCCAGAGTAGCAACAAGTTCCGTTCTGCTGCAGAACGCCGGGACAGCTGCGGCTTAGGTGGCACCTTTCGCCATAGACTCCCACATCACATGCACAAAATCCATCATCACATCTTCCGTGTAGTCCACAGTCGATGTCGCCACAATCACGCGGCCTGCAACATCTCATGCAAGCCGGGTTGGATCATTTCTGACACGCCAGATTCATGCATGCGTGATCATCTCCGTTTCCAAATGTAAATGTAAATGTGACACTTACTCGCCATATCCTACAAGGACCTTGACATCTCCGGATAACCGGGACCACGGGCCAAGGCGGACTTCCAAAGACTCCTCAACTGTGTCCAACCAACAGACAAACGTCCGTGTCGCACGAAAACAAGCACTGAAGGCCATGAACCATGAGCGGATGCCGAATCCAAGCAGGTATCCACCATTTCCAAACGTGCAGGTGAGTAGAAGCGGAGCTCAAGATATCACGGAGCACCATTGTCCCAACAAGAGTTACGCAACTGCTCCCTTCCAGACGAATGTAGCAATCCAGTCCATGTAAGTGTGCTTCACATCACAAGCGCACGCCGTCCATGGCAGCCAACAGTATCAAACAGGTTTCAAGTGGCAGCAATCTACCAATAGGGGTGATGTGGCCGATGCCCGTTTGAGTTTGGCGTGATACCAGGTACTTTTTTTTTTTGAACCTGGAACGGAACACACTTGATGGGTTCTTGCTCCTCCAAATCACTCGCCAGCAGCAGCCGCCGAAGCGTCGCCTGCGGCCGGGAGTTGCCAGAGTCCAGGGCGGAAACCGGGCTGGGCAGACCAGCCTCCCCTCCAGCCAGGGCTACCTGCTGTCCAACACTCGCCGCCCCAACCTGGACCTGGCACGGCCGCAGGTAGCAGTCCATCTCGGCCACGGGAGCAGGAACAGCGCAGAAGGCGTCCTCGGACGTGTCATTCGTCGAGCTGCCGCACGACACACTCCGGCGGACAACCCCCCAGCCACACTCCCGGCTGCAGCTGCTCCAGGGTGTCGTAGACCAAGCAAAGCTCACGCAAGGGGCACTGTTTGAGGGCAGGTACTGCTGCAGCGGCAGCAGGCCGCACGCGCCGGGGTCCTCGGCGGCGACGCCAGCCATCACGCAGCGCACGTCACGGCTGCGCAGGCCGCCGCCGCACTGCACGTCGGACCGGCCCCACGACCCGACTTCCCAGTGTGGCTCCGTAAGGCTGCACGGGGCAGTATTGCACTGCTGCAGCCGGACATCGTCCGCACCCAGGAAGGCCCGGCACACCTCCAGGGGCGCACTGGTGTGCATGGCGGTCGAGACGCATGCAGCCGGCACAACGGCGAGGCCCATCCCGCATGCTGCGCTGCAGGGCGAGGGGACAGCCGCCTCAAGCAGGAACTCAACGCCGGCCACATGCGGAAACCGTGGCAGCTCGTCGGCGATCAACTCGAGTGTTGTGACATCGGTGTCATTGACGAATGGGTTGGGTGGCGGTGGTATGTCAGGCGGAGGGGGACTGACACCTGAGCCTTTGAAGTCAGGTCCGTCCGCCATCCCGGTCGGGCTAGGCGGCGCTGGAGGGGGAGGTGAAGGGGGAGGCGGCCCCCACACCTCAAATAGCACATCTCCGGGCGCCGGCGCAAACCTAGGCCAGTACGGGGGTGTGACTGCCTGCAGGTGCCATGCATCAGATATGTTCCACCCGCATGTTGGATGCGGTAAGCCTCGAGATGCGATTGAAACGACTGTCGTCGCACATCTCATTTGGGGTCAGCATGTCTTACAGCGTGAACATCCTCTGATCATACAGGGACTGAATCAATGTGCCGTTGATGCCACAGACACACAAATACGTTCACAGCTTCCAACATGTCCATTGCATACATGTGTCCTCCATTCAATGAGCCACAAAACAAAAGTGGGGCAAGAAATCTGTAAGCAAAACGTGTTCTACACCTGTGCGACCTGGGTGGTGTGTGCAAGATTTGCTCATCAGCGTGCCTACACCACTCCATGATGGCACACTGTCAGTGCAGGGCAAGTGCACGTACCTGACAGTGTCATAACACGCAGCGGCTAAAAGCGCCGACACAGGACCGAATATCTGAGTAGCATGGACAAGCGCATCACCTCGACCATTCAACGAGGGCTGGGCAACAGGGCGACATGAAGTGACACAACACAACTTGTTCATGCATTACCGCAAGGCGGGCAGCAAACCTCAAAGACAGTAGAGCCCTCCTCTGTGCTGGCAGTGTCATACATATCGCGATCAGGCGGCGGAGGCGGGGTTGGCGGAGCCCATGGATATGGTGGATCGGCGCCTGACGTGGGCTGGGGAAATAGCGGCGGTGTGGGAACTGGTGGTTCCGGAGGTGGCTGCCCTGGTTGAGATTCGGAAGGGACCGGAAGACTGGATGGTGATGGTGGGGCAAGGAGGACTGATGGTGGGGGAGTGGGTGGTGGAGCAGTTGGCGGCGGCGTGGGGGGCGGTGGCGAGGGTGGCGGATGATATGCTGGTGGGGGTGCCGGCGGCGGGGGAGTTGGCGGCGGGGGAGTCGGTGGCGGGGGAGTTGGCGGCGGGGGAGTCGGTGGCGGGGGAGTCGGTGGCGGGGGAGTCGGTGGCGGGGGAGTCGGTGACGGGGGAGTCGGTGGCGGGGGATTCGGTGGCGGGGGAGTTGGTGGCGGGGGAGTTGGTGGCGGGGGACTTGGTGGCGGTGAATATGGCGGCGGGGGTCCTGGTGGAGGCGGTGTCGGAGGCAGTGGATATGGCGGTCGGGGCGGAAGCGTCGGCGGTGGTGGATATGACGGTGAGGGCGCCGGTGGCGGGGGAGTTGGTGACGGTGGATATGGCGGTGGGGGCGCCGGTGGCAGTGGCGTAGGTGGCGGTGGTGCATATGGCGGTGGGTGCGCCGGTGGCGGGGGAGTTGGTGGCGGTGGATACGGCGGTGGGGGTGCCGGCGGCGGTGGCGTAGGTGGCGGTGGATATGGCGGCGGGGGTGCCGGTGGCGGTGGCGTTGGCGGTGGTGGATATGGCGGCGGGGGTGCCGGTGGCGGTGGCGTTGGCGGTGGGGGCGCTGGTGGCGGGGGAGTCGGCGGTGGGGGATATGGCGGCGGGGGTGCTGGCGGCAGTGGCGTAGGTGGCGGAGGCGTTGGCGGTGGGGGAGTTGGCGGCGAAGGCGTCGGCGGTGGTGGATATGGCGGCGGGGGCGGTGGCGGCGGTGGCGTAGGTGGCGGTGGATATAGCGGCGGGGGTGCCGGTGGCGGGGAAGTTGGTGGCGGTGGATACGGCAGTGGGGGTGCCGGTGGCGGGGGAGTTGGTGGCGGTGGATATGGCGGCGGTGGTCCCGGTGGCGGGGGAGTCGGCGGTGGCGGATACGGCGGTGGGGGAGTCGGCGGTGGCGGATACGGCGGTGGGGGAGTCGGTGGCGGGGGATACGGCGGTGGGGGAGTCGGTGGCGGGGGATACGGCGGTGGGGGAGTCGGTGGCGGGGGAGTCGGCGGTGGGGGATACGGCGGTGGGGGAGTCGGTGGCGGGGGAGTCGGTGGAGGTGGATATGGCGGTGGGGGAGCCGGAGGCGGGGGAGTCGGCGGTGGTGGATATGGCGGCGGGGGTGCCGGTGGCGGGGGAGTCGGCGGTGGTGGATATGGCGGCGGGGGTCCCGGTGGCGGGGGAGTCGGCGGTGGTGGATACGGCGGCGGGGGTGCCGGCGGTGGAGGCGTCGGTGGCGGTGGCGTAGGTGGCGGTGGATATGGCGGCGGGGGTGCCGGAGGCGGGGGAGTCGGCGGCGGTGGATTTGGCGGCGGGGGCACTGGTGGCGGTGGCGTAGGTGGCGGTGGATATGGCGGCGGGGGCGCTGGTGGCGGTGATGGTGGCGGGTGAGACATGCATGCGGCTTGAATTCTGCCCGCCGCGACGGTCACACTCCCAAAGCAGAGCTGTTTACCAGGTATTTGGAGCTGGGTCAGGCCTTGAAGAAAGGCGGCTTCAGCGGCGCTCACAACTGCGTCTGGGGCCTCGTCTGTAAAAAAGATGCTGAGCACTACCACGGGCCAGTTTTGAGTTCTGTACAGCGCAGGGGTGAACATGCCTGCCACGCTGACATTGCAGGCGCATGCGCTGTCCTTGCTGGCGCCCAGGCAGCCTGCCTCTGCCTTCACCCATGTCCTGTGATCCGCCTCAAACTGCACTGCGACTATCGAGAGCCACTGGTCAGGTGGACTTGAGGCATACGTGCCCACGGCTTGTTGCAACGTCTCGAGGAGCACATGCCTCGGAGACTCTGCGCCCTCTCCCGCGTTGAACGGTTGCACCCATGACGCTGATCTCACATTCGGCATGAGGTCGAGCCGGTCATCAGGGCTGGCATCCACAGCGGGTACCGTGATGAGCAACTGCTTGGGTGTGCATGGGCGTGGCATGCAGGAGGGCTTATTGCGGATTGCGAGCATGTCGCTGTCTTGTATGAGAGCGGCCGGCACAGGGACATATGCCAGTGCTTCTCGAATTCCGCCTGCCAGCAATGGCTGGTCATCAAGCCGTTGGATCTCAAGACGCAGCATCTGAAGCGCCCCCTGCACAGGTTGGCTCTTTATCCACCGCAGGGCTTTTCAGCAATACCCTGGAGTTACCAGGTATCTGCTGTCTATACAAGCATGCAGTATGTACTCCGCTCTATCACACGCGCTAAATAGTCCGTCGGGCACGCACGTGGTAGGTTCACATGAGTGCAAGCATCACACACATCGCTGCAGCTTGGCAGTTGACGAACAGCAGGGCAGAAACATCACATAAGCAAGGCAGTCGGCACCATCTGCACTGGCATCGCATTGTGTTTAGGGGGATCAAAACAACGGGCCAGACGGCCAATGCAGATGCGTGGGGTACAGGTGGCCGCTGGCAACAGCATCTGGGCAGACACACCTGCACCTCCTCCGCACCCTCACCCGCCACGTCCTCGAAGACCACTTCAACGCTGTGGCAGCCGCTCACAAGGCCTATCACAGCCTCCCCATGTGTGACCGTGCCCAGCGCGAGGCCGCTACCAGCGTCGGCTCCCCTTGAGACCGCAGCCACCACTGCTAGCTTGCCGTTCACTGACAAACTGGCGGAGCCGCCCTTCGACCTCAGCGCCAGCCGAGACATCTGCGCCTCTCGCACACACACGTACGCGGCCGCAGCGCCGCAGTAGCCCCGGCCCCAGCCAGGCGGGAACCCAGAGAACACGTCCCCGCAGGACGACTTGGTGAAGTCCACTGCAGTGGCGGTGATCGTCGCCGAGGCCGGTTCCGTCGGCCGCATGAGACTGCGCTGCGAGGTGCCGGCGGCCTGTTCAGAGGGGCATGCCCCTTGGTACAGGCTTACAGTCCACTCCCTGATGCACCCTGCAGGCTCTGGCGCAGCGGGCGGGGGTGGCGCCAGGGGGGTCCCACACCTGCTGCCGACGACGGCGCCCACCGCCTCTTGAATGCAGGTGTCGACACCAAGCGTGTACAGCCGAGCCAGCCCGGCCTGCAGCACTGCCACCGCTGCCGCCGCACTCTCTCTGGCGGAGTCGGCGAGCTCCAGGTTCAGCACCACCGCAGGCAGCAGCGCGGCCTGGGCCTGTGTGCCCTCTGGCCTGTCAGGCAGTGCCACGTGGCACTCGCACGCGCTGCTGGCTGGCGTGGACACACAGTCAGCACTGCCCAAGTGGCCAGGGGCGCTGATCCTGCTTGCGGGCAGAGGCACAATTGTGATCCACTGGCTGCGGGGGTTGGTCACTGACGGCCCGGCGGCCTGTGCAATGTCGTCCAGCAAGCGTTGCAGCAGGGCTGCGCCTGCAGTGGTATTGAACAGCCTCGTCGCCCAGGTGCCTGACAGCATGGCATGCGGGGCCGAGGCGCCACCGTCCGGCTGCGCATCCGCAACCACCACGCTGTACAGTGCTCGGGGACGCACGCATGGGGCACTGCCGCACCCTGCCCCGCTGAATAGATGCAAGGGGCCGCCGCTGGTCAGCAGCTGCGCGGGTGG
The DNA here is from genome assembly GCA_032360965.1 of Ulva armoricana. Taxonomy (NCBI): domain Eukaryota; kingdom Viridiplantae; phylum Chlorophyta; class Ulvophyceae; order Ulvales; family Ulvaceae; genus Ulva; species Ulva armoricana. The sequence continues at coordinate 3,507,320 of JAUMHO010000006.1, forward strand.
GAGCATTGTCAGGCCGGGCGGAGCGACTGGAGCGGTGTCCAAGCGCTGCACCTCGACTCGGGCACCGCTCATCGTATCCTGCGGACATGCAGACGTGTCTGGACCGATTCATTGGGACGGCTCGTGAGCGTCACCAATCCATACACGATCACGCCACCAGCAGTGCCAGTGGCACGAAACGGCAGCACAGTCTCTCCGCAGCCCAGTACGGCAACAAGACTCGGCCCACATGCCTCGGTCGTGCATGCTGGTCGTGGTAATGAGGCAGCAGTTGCCCTGAGGGAAGGAGGCAGCAGGTGCGCACGCATGCTCTCTCAACAGCTTCATCTATGTCAAACACAACCTCGAGGTGATGGCAGCCAGGCGCAAGTGCCAGCAGCACATCCACCGCCGGGAGTAACTCCACAGTGCCTGTTCCATCCGACCGCCCGCCAGGTCTGCCTTGCACGACTGCCTGCATGCTGCCATTGACAGCCAAGCTGGCTGGAACCCCAGCCCCGCCCTGTGCAGCCACGGTGATCCTCAGCAGCTGCGCCTCATCCAAGCACAGGTGGGCGCTCCAGGCCGCACAGGCGCTGCTGCCGATGTCCGCGGGGAACCCTGGAAAGGGCTGCGAGCAGGAGTCTTTGAAGACGTCGACCGCGTCCGTCCTGCTCGTGCGCAGGGCGCCCCTGTCTCCTGGCCTCGTCGGCACAAGCACGCCGGACACGCCGACATTCGAGCACCGCTGCTTGTACACGTCCATAACCCACTTCTCCTCGCATGGCTGGGGTGGCTCTGGCGGAGGCGTTTCGGGTGCAGGATCCTCTGATGTGCAGCCACCGGCAGGCGCTTCCCTGGCCGCTGCCTCTGCGATGCACAGACGCCGCTGCATCCTGCCCTCAGCAAACATCGAGTTGAACTCTTCCAAAACGCGTGCGCCGACTTCTGGTGGGGTCCCTGCCTTCAACGGCACCTCCAACATCACAACGGGAACCTGAGCGATGCCATACAGGTCCGATGCAAACAGGGCGGGTACGTCCACAGTACATTCACACGACACGGCGTCGCCTCTGTCCACCAAGCACGCATCCCTGTTCCAGCGGCCTTGAACGGCCCCAGATTCGGACGGAGCTGCAACCACCTTGAGCCACGATGGAGGTTCGCTACGATCCAGATCTGCGCTGGCACCAGCGGCCTCTTGCAGGCGCCGCAGGGCCTGTGCCCAGGCCGGGGCGTTGCGATCGTCACTCCCGGGGCCCATCATGCCACCCAGCCACGCAGACAGGGCCACGTTTGGCAGCAGTGCGGCGGCGGGGTCGGCTGCTCCGTCGACGACAGTGACGGCCGCGGCCACGACGGTCGCGCCGCAGGGCACGCGCGCGCAGCCGCTGCCGCTGTACAGCATCGTCGCCGAGTCCGCTGCCAACGCGGCGGCAGTGGGCTGTGGGTACCGGAGGATGCGGCGCATGTCCGCAGACAGCGGCAGCGCAGAGCTGCCGATGCCAGGCAGGCGGGACAGCTGCTGGACGTGCAGGCGCACGCTCGACGGACCGTCCTGCGACCACTCCGGCTGAGTTTCATCGCATGACATCAACACTGGCCACGGGGACAGGCTCGCAATGCAGAGACAGAGGCTGCACTCACGGGCTCGCTTGGAGAGCGCACACTGCAGGTGGAGACTGCCCGGCGTGCACATGCAGCACTGCTTGTCAAGGACCGGCGCTCTGCAGGCTGGGGAAGTCACGTACCGAGGCTGCTGCGCCACTGTCCTGGTCCTCAAATGCGACGCTCAGGTGGTGGCAGCCGGCATGCATGACTATGATTGCATCGGCCGTGACCTCGGAGCGCGTGCTCGAAAGGTCCAGGCTTACAGCCTGTGCGCTGCTGGCCGGAGTCACGGCAGCCACGATGGAGCCGTCCACCAGGAGGGTGGCGGACGCGTGCTGCGGGGAGCCGGCGGTCAGTAACAGCCGCATGACGTGCACGCCTGTGGGCACACAGTAGACGGAGTCTGCACGAGCGCAGTAGCCCGACCGCCAGCCTGCCGGAAAGCCAGGGTACGTGTCCCTGCAGGTGGACCTAAAGAAGTCGACGCTCTCGGCCATGAAGTCAACTTCGGCTTCGGCGTCATCGAATGCGGTGGGCACACGAGCTGCGGACGCGTGCGTTGGGGCTGCAGCCGTGGGGCACGTTCCGCGGTGCATCGCCAGACGCCACAACGGGAGGCACGCCGGCGTGGTGGCGGCGGGCGTGCCGTGCACGCACGCTGCGTCGGGGGGCACCACGTTGGGTCGCCACATGGAGGAGGCGTGCGCTGCATGCGTGGGGATGCGGAGGGCGCCGTAGCACATGGAGTGGATGTTCAGGGCGGGGATGGTGCCCCGGAACGCGGCATGCAGCTGGGACGCTAGCAGCTGCGCCGCCGTGGCGCCCGCGGCGGTTGGACGCAGCGACACGTGGACGCCCCAGCCGATGGCGTACGTGGCGCTGCTGTCGCACAGCATCCGGCTCGCGACATCCTGCATGGCGTGGACCCGACTCGGACAACCACCTGGCTCATCCAATCACCATACCAGAACCCCTGCAAGCCGGTCCTCACCGAGCGGCAGTCGGTGCGACGCAAGCAGATTGCACATGTGCTGCTAGTGCCGGTGGAGCGCTTCCTACGGGACGCCTTGCAGGTGCACGCAATCGTGGCCGACTCAGCACGGCCACTGATGCCCGCGGCCAGGCGCGTTGAGAGCAGCACCTGCGTTTCCATCTGGTACTGCTGGTTCGCACCCAGCCAGGACACCTGCACGTTCACCGCGTACTCCCCGGGCATGACGTCTCCGCCATGCACGGTGCGGATGTACGACCGCACGGCGGCGGCGTCGCTGCGCAGCCGCGCCAGGCCGTCGTCCAGGTCAGCCACGAGCACGACGGCAGAGTGCTGCACGGTCCAGCCGGAACTTCGGCAGGCGACCTCGCCGCATCCGGGGCGCGCGTACACACGCATGGGCCCCGGACTCTGCGCCTGCAGAGGCGCCGCGGCTCGCGTCGTGTTGCGGTCGCTCGCCCAGACTCGGCGCTCTTGCAGCTCCACCTGCACCCAACGTAAGCCCAATGGAACCACACCGCCCCTGCCGATCGCGGCGTATCACTTGCATGCAGAGTCTGTGTGGGTGGCAAAAGTGCGGGGACATCGCCTGCTTGGAACGGGGTCGCCATACGCAGCTGCAGCGTGGCAGCATGGTACTCAACTGCACGATGTACCTGGCAGCGTGCACCAACTGCACGATGAGAGTGAGCAGGTCTCAGCCAGTGCAAAACACGGTTACACCGGTCACGGAGAGTGGCATGAATGGGTGATCGGTACCATGCTCAGTTCCGCAGACAAGGCTGTGGGTATGGAGATGACCAGGGCTATGGCATGACCTCCATCAGAGCGTATCACACCTCCATCGGTTCACCACTGTAGCACCCCGCCATGTGTGCAGCTGGCTGGTCCTCCAGCAGCACCTTGACCACGTTTGCGGTCTCATCAAGCTGACCAAGGTCCACCCTGATTTCCAGCAGAAGCGCTCTCTGCGGCACACCTACGCCACCGACAGCGAGCACGAGGGCCGCGGCGTCCCAGCCATGGTTGGCCAACAGAAACTGCTGGCCCTGGACAGCCACGGCGGAAATTGCAGGCGGCTGTGCTCCTTGATCAAATGCATCAGGCACGTGCTCGAGGCGGAGCACGTCGGCGCTGGCTGGTACGCTCGCCTCGCTGGATAGCACCTGCATTGACGGCCCCGTCACAACAACGAACACAGCAGCGATAGTTCAAAGCTGCATGCTCAGGACTGGCGGGCCATAGCACACCAGAAGAAGGATACTGTGAGAACACCTTGTTGACAACAGATCCACAGTTCAGCATCGGTGAGCAGATGTTTAGGGGTTCCAGGTCAAAGGGGGCCAGTGGAACAGGACAATAATCCTGCTCGTTGGCCACTGGCAATCACGCGGAATGTCCGATCACACATATGATCTGCTCGCAGCGTGCAACCTGCAGCTGCGCCCCGATCATGAAAGCACGCATCGACAGTGCACCACAGGTCACAACGCCTGACAGATCAGGCCTGAAACAAACCGTCAGATGTGGAGACTGGCACGAGGATGTGTTGAGGGTGATGGCTACACCCCTATGGCCTTATGACAGCTGCGTCGTTTGCATGCAGATACTAGGTCTACTCCCAAGGCACTCACAAACAAGGCCATGTAATATCACGGCGGTGGTTGGCAGCGACCACAAGTCGCATGCGCTAGAGGCATACCCAGTCCTCAGGAGAGACCTCCTGCTGACCACCATCGATGTACCGAAGCTGCTGTGTGAGCATGCCACCCTTCCATTCCAGCTGCAACACGATCGCTGTGGTGCCACTGACGAGAGTGGCACTTTGCGACCGGGAGCAGCCGCTGCCGGCGCACAGCATGACCGAGGAGTTGGAGTACGCGACGGTGACCTCTGCGAGCGGAGGGGCCGGTGCGGGAGGCAACGCAAGCACCTCGACATGGCCAGGCCCACAGCGAGGAGGCTCAAACATGCGCAACTGCACGCGGGCACAGCCAGGGGGCGCCCATTGCAGGACCAGCGTATCCACCGCGTGCCCCCGCGGGTATGCCTCCGCCGCCCCTTCCATCGCTGTGGCTGCAGCTAACTTGCCATCTATAAGGAGCTGTGTGCCGGGTACCGCGTGCAGCTGTAGCTGCTGCCAGGCCAAGGCCGCTGAGCAGATATAGCCAGTCGCTTGGGCCGCCCAAGGCCCCGTCATGTTGACAGGCCCCCATGATCCCTGCAAGTGTTTAAGTATGCGTCTGACTCACTATCACTGAGCCATGCGTTGGCGGTTCCGTGTTGGCCAGGGGAAAGATCTGCTCCGTGACAAGATCCGCAGATGAAATGATTTCAGCGGGACATACTTTCAGCGAGCCAATCGGTTGCGGGCGGGTGAAGGAGAGACTCTCATGTAGTGTGGTCACATCTGCACCGTAAGTGACCACAGGGTCTGGGAAGGCATGGCCATCCCACCAGTCATGATCGGACATGTCCCACCTGCATGCCGGAAGCAGGCATCCAGAACAGCTACCTCAAGTGCAGACAGCTGCATGCAGGTATGGATAGGTGGTGGTGGCTGAACAACGGTACCAGGAGGCTGAACAACGAATCGCAGGCAGGACACATGGACAGCAGCCTGTGCGAGCTACCTGCATGGAAGGAGTTGTACGCATCGCACCATTCGACACGGAAGCCGGGGCTGCACGCAGTTTGCTGCCAAGCCGAGCCATCAATCCCATCATCGAGGAGGACTTTCTCTGCTAGCAGCCGTGAGTGCACAGTTGACTGCTGCTCGTGTGCTGCACGTTGCTCGGGGGCATGCATGCCTCCCAGATAAAACCTGCAGGTGAATAGAATCCGAAACAGGGAACCTGTTGCTGCTGTGTAAATGACGATCACGTTGTACACGAGTCCTTCACCACCCGCATGGAACAGGCTCAGTCCAGTGAAAATTTGAAGCCACCTGGCCGCTAAACAGCAACAACACACGCAAAATCATCAATTTACGCATTTACATGCGCTGCGTGGCATCAAATCTGGTCATGCTATCGTTTGATAGTCATTTTGCACTGCCTGGAGGGCCGTACACAGGAGCACAAACACAGCCACAAATATCCCAGTAACACACGCGATAACATACCACAGCAGTGCGAAAGAGAGCGCTGCAATGTAATACACGGCTGTAGACCATCCTGTGGTGCCTGTCTGGACGATTCTTCGACGCTGTGGCGCACTTTCTGCTGCAGCTGTTTCTGCAGCATCATGGTTTCCTCTTGCGCACGTTGCATCCACATCATTTACTTCAGAAACTACCATGCTTCAAGGGGGATTGCCCCTTGGCGCTTGTAGGCCGACGGGGGCATTGCGTGCTCATCCGGTCGTGTTTCCAAACATTTCGAGTCCTGCTGGTTTAGGCGGTGTTATTGCACAGATACTATCGAACATGGTAACATGGGGCACCGTTTCTCGCGAAAATCCATACAAAGTGCGGCTCGTATGAGGGCCAATGGTGTGGATGACCTCCCCGACGCCCCAGTCAAGACCTGTCCATGCATGCAGTCGGACCTGCCGGCGACGACATGGGCGGAAGCAGAGGTACAGTTTACAGCACTACAGAGTGTAGCTGCGAGGGCCACTGTCCACTCAGGAGTCTGCTTTCACAGTGCACGCGCGCACTGGTAGTGGCTGTTTTTCAGCACTGTCGCCTCGATGCGACGAGAGACACTTCGTTGCAATGGCGACTTCAAAGCCGTCCAAATACTGTCAAAGAACGGTCCGAAGTGATCATCATGGCGGCTTGCGTATCAGGCAATATCCCAGGTTGCATGGGTTGCTTCCTTTCCCGCCCACTGGGTCCGATTGCGTATCCTGCAGTACTCACGTCGAGGCTTGAACAAAAACATGCAACAGTTCGTGTCAGATGGGAATGTATGCTGAGGTGTCAGAGAGTCTTTCACAGCAATTATAGGTGGTACACTCCTGTTCCTTATGTGGTGGGATGAGTTTTGTTACCCGGGCTGTGCAGCATCGCTGATACCAGTCCCAAGGCCAGGACGTCATGTCAGCCTTTACACGGCCAGTGTAACAGCAAACGACACCGGGCCAGTGTTAGCGTAAGCGCACCCCAGTTCACTGTGCAGGTGGGGTCGCAAACTTTGCCTACTGCATGGTCATCCTTTTCACGGGGACAGGCCGTCGCAGGTCTGTCAGTTCGGTCGCTCACACGTGCGCCCCAGCAGACCCGCATTGCATCTACGGAGGCAGTTAAAACCATGACATGCGCCGCTGTCCTCATGACTTCATGACAGCCACTGCTCGTCATTGCCAGTAGAGTGGCGCTGAGTGATCTGCATCGTGTTTCATCTGACACGAGAGCGCAGGGTGCCACGGGCGTCGACGGCATATCCGATGATCACCTGTGCCCGCTTTACTTTGAAAGGCAGCATTTCAAGATGTGCACCTCACGCCGCGGACTGTTCGGTGTGAATTGCCAACACATAAATTTACTGGAATTGATGGAAATTCTTAACTCGGCCTCCTGGCATACACGAATCATGCCCCGCAACGTCTCCTTGTCACCTGTCTTCCTCATCTAGACATCCTATCCGTGGCTAGAAGTACAGCTCATCCCAACCTCACTTCACACTGCCACCACAAACAGGTGATTCCCACGCATCAGCCAGATGCAGACGCACTCCCAGACGCGACTGCGAGTTTCTTATCGAGGCAAGCCAGGGACGCTGGCACACCCGCAACCTGTCACCGGCTCCAACACACCCGCGAACTGGCAGCTCCATGCCGCTACCGGCAGCGAACCGTGTGGCCACCAGCGCCCCATGCCACAGTGGTTGCCGATCCCTCTCAACCACGCATGCCGCCCACACAATCACTCCCCAGCCCCATCCCCCATATCCGCCGCACCCATCCCCATGCCATCCATACCCGCAGCTCCGGTGCTCATGACCTCGCCGCCCGCATGTCCATTCACCATGCCGTTCCCTTTCGCCGCCGCGGACCGGCTGGTCGTGCCGCCGCGGCCGTTGCTGAGGCCATTCTCACCGCTCCGGCCGTTCGCCGCCTTGCCATACCATGACGGCGCAGCCTCCATGTGGCCGCCAGCGCTCGGCAGCGCGTCCACAGAGAAACCGGCCATCCAGTCGCTGATCGCCATGCCGGCCGCGAGCTGCTGCTTCCCCGCGGGCACCTCTGGTAGCCACCCGGCCCCCGACGGCACCCCCCCGGCAGGCGAGCCGGCCGTGGAGCCGGCGAGGTATTCCTGCGCCGCCAGCAGGAGATACTCGCGGACGTGCTCGTAGTCGACGGAGGCGATGCGCGCGCGCGTCTGCTCCAGGCAGCGCTCCCGCATGTCCAGCGCGCCCGTCGGCAGATCCTGCTGGAACCACGGGCACCCGATGAGGTCATCCACCGTGACGCCCATCTGCTGGAACTCCTTGGTGCCCATGTTACCGCAGGCGAAGATGCGTGCGAGCAGGTCGATCAGCTGCGAGGACACCCGCCCGTGTTTCGTCTCTGCATGCGCCCCGCACCCAGTCAACCTCCCTGTGCTTCGCGGCACACATGCGCACACACGCATTCTGTGACGATTCCATGCCAGACATGCACAGGACAGCAAGACGCCGTGCAGTTGTCATGCAGCAGAGGATGTGATCTGGGGCGTGCGGTAGGTGCAACCGCACCAACACAATGTGTGTTGGTGCGACAGCGGCCCACGGCTCCACCGCACATGACGTTGGTGCGTCTCGCTTGTGGGGGTGCATGCGAGCTCACCCACCGGATGTACAGACAGCCTATCAACTGAAAACACATCGGTAGATGCTGTCAGCTGCACATGGCTTCAAGCTGATGGCGCCGTGCAGCAGACCCGTCCACGTCTCGGCGCAGGCATGGCACAGTTAGAGGCCGCAGTAGAACGCCGGCACGGCTGCATGCCGGCTAGGGGCAGCGGCGCACTCTTGTGATACTTGACCTTCTCCCACTCTACAGTGGACTTGGGCGAGGCCCAGGAGAGGATCTGGTTCTTAGAGAACGGCCACTTGGCGTAGATGAGGTAGTAGAGCGTGACGGCGGCACTCCACACGTCGCACATCGGGCCATACGGGGCCATCTCCTCGTACGATTTGCCGCGGTTGCGCAGCACCTGTGGCGCGGTGTACATCGTGCAGCTCACCGGCGTACGTGCCGGGCCCTGAACAGCGCGAAGGCTCACCTCAATGCACTGATACCGCCACCGTGAGCCGCCGCATGGCCGCACAGGCGGACGGCACTCATACAGCAGCTCACCGGGCATGAGCGCCGCTGTGAACAGTGATGCATGGATGGCATGGTCAACGGTTGGCCTGCGTCAAGTTGGTTTGCAGGGTGGGGGGCCGCGAGCGAAGCTGGGAGTGGCTCACTCCAGATGGCGTTCTCGCTGCTTGCTCCGCGGCATGGCCGCATGTGTGGAGACACATCGGTGCACCGTGCAGCGCAAGAGCAGGCGGAAGCCAGCGCTCGCAGACATTGAGGGGCCACAAGGGGGGTGCGCCCTGTTCTGCAGGGGAAATGGCTGGGGGGGGTGGGGAGGGGGGTACCTGCGTCGCGGTGTCCTTGGCAAGGTTGAAATCGGTGATCTTGAGGATTGGCATGCCGCTGGCGTTCCAGAAGATGAGGAGGTTGGAGGGCTTGACGTCGCGGATGAACATGCCGATAGAGTGCAGGTAGCCGAGCGTGAGCGTGAGCTGCTGGAAGATGAAGCGCGCCGCCGGCTCCGGCAAGCCACCAGCGCTCTTGACGAGCCGGAACACGTCGCCCCCGTTCGCGAGCTCCATCACGATGCACAGGAAGTGCTGCGTCCGCACGATCGCGTGCATCTGGACGACGTGGGGATGATACAACCCGCTGCACACACGGCGCACCGTGTGGGCACTGCTGCATGGTGGGGGGGGGGCAGATGCATGGGACAGATGGGGGGGCAGATGCATGGGACAGATGGGGGGGCGATCAAGGCTGAGGGCAGCATGGACAGGGATGTGGAGGGGATGCCGTCGTGGCACAGGAAGCATGCATGGTCCACAAGTTGGGTAGTCGGGACAGGTGACTGGGGCTTGCAGAATGGTGGCTGATGTGGTCAAGGAGGGCAGTGGAGGATGGTGTGGGCAACCTTCAGACAGAGCTCTGATGTGGGGACTGGTAGGGTTGGCTGGGGGCAAGCATGCTCACTAATGTGCACCAGATCCTCGCTCCCCCATGCGATTGTCATATGAGTCAACGCACACATCGCAAGCACAAGCCTGCACTCGCCGGGCCACTCTGAGGGCTGACACGGCCCCATGAGGTCAAACTTGTGGGATGGCTGATGGGGCAGACCCATCTCTCCAGCTACAGTGGGCAGGGTGTGCGTGAGGACGAGCAGCAGCCGGGGCATGCCTCGCATGCTGCCACACACTCCTATGCCTCTGCATCGACATGTGATCAGCCTTCGCTCAGTGTCAGGAGCTGTTGGGATGCACCGGAGAGGGCTCGTGCATGTGGCAACATACAGATGCATCATGCGTGTGAAAAACGCGAGACCAAGCGGAACTGAGCCTGCATGCGGAGGAGGGAGATGCGGTTGGAGGCAGAGAGTGGGGCGTACTACTGCCGCATGACTTCGTTGTACGTGCATCGGGGGTCGTGTGGTGGTGCAGCAGAGGCGGCCACCGCGCCCCCGATATGATACACTTTCAGAGCAACCTGCTGCTCTCGGCCTTCTGCTATGCGCGTACACCGCATCACCGCACCGGTCGCACCCGTCCCCTGCACATAGAGTATGCCATGTCGAGGGTTCCCAGTGGTTGCCCCGTGGCATCCACCTACTGTGGCCGCTGTGAGGGTCAGCGCGACTGGAATTCGGCGCAAAGTACCACCACTGACTGGCGCATGAAATTGGGGAAGGGGAGATGAGAGCACAGCGTGTATGAAACAAGTGGGGCTGGATGGCAGAGCTGTACTGACAGGAGCCGGGACGCTTAGCAACTGTTCACTGCAGCACAACCTTGCGAAAATACACATGTGAGTTGCATCAGGCATTCTGTTGCTCCTGCCATTTGTATACTTGAGGGGGTCTGCGTTGTCAGGCAGCCAATACCATGCCTGGACTGCCTGTCCAGCGGCATGCGTTGCTGGCAATTGAGATTTCGGTGAGTCATCAACACTGCCCGATAGTCGGATTCATCGGCCAGTGAATTATGAGGAGTTGTGGTTGGGGAAATCCTTTGTAAATGCTGTCGCGCAACGTGCGGGGGCACAGGCACTAAGCACACAGAGACTCGTGTAGCACTGACTCCACTTTGGTGCGGGACAGTCTCGACCAATTGGGGTGTAATCGTAGTCGATGTGCAATATACTATTCAAAGGCTGACATCCGGTCGGCCAGAGCTGGAGTGGAAGATGCATGCGGACCGACCCTTGTGTTGGCGCGGCACACCGCTGGCTGGCAGGTGGGCTGAAAAGGACAGAGCGAGCAGAAAAGAAACAGTCGCTTACATGAGCTCACGAACACTCGCGTTCTAGGCTTTTCGGAAGCCAAGATGAGTATCGGTGCAATGGTGGTTCTGTGGACGATCACTGGCGTCGTTGAAGTCGTACAAACACATGACAACGTAGAAGTCCAAAAAGATCGTACTATGCGTTGATGAAGTTCAATGTTATGAAGCTCCAGTTCTTGTTTACAGACGCTTTCCATGTCATCGCGCCATGCAGCATCAGGCTGGGCCTGCAGCGACCTAGCATGACCGCGTTGCTTCGTGCTGTACCCCTTTGACGCAGCCTGCCCATTCCTATCACCATGATCACCCTTTGAAGCTTCCCTGTGGCCAGGTAACGCGCCTTCGTCGCGTTCCTCGTCGAGGCGCATGACAACTTGCCACAATTCTGACCGAGGACGCTTCAACGCCGGAAGTGTGGAGACCTAAGGCAGTCGGAACAGAAACGCCCATAGCCGGGCACAAAGGTAGGCTGGCTGTGTCCTCCAACAAGGTGATAAGAAGCGCAATCGATCCGCAGGACGCGGCCATTGCGTGCTGGCGTAGCGGTTCCCGCATGCATGGCCGCCACGGCGTATCGCGATGTGTCAGCCAGAGCCGTCGCGTTGACAGGTAGACCGCATGACAGCACGCGAGACGTTGTTTGTCACATTCATGGTCGATCCTCATCTCGTGCACACGGCCGCTGGAATGGCCGGCGTGCTCTAGAGCAGCTTTTGCAACAACTGTGAGATGGCTGGCGCATGTAGACCATACTCGGGTGATTGCATCGCTGATGTCGACGGACACGCATCGGGGATCGCAAGAGCGTGGATGCGTATCCATCCACGAGCCCAACGGCGGCGTCGATAGGGAACATGCCACCGCCGGCCGGCGTTCCGCAGATCCCGAAGATGTGCGCCTGCGACCCGTAGCGCGATGCCAAGCAAGCGGAAAGCTCTGTTATGCATCTGGGCACCTTGACTGCATGCACCCCCTTAGTACGTGTCGCACAGCTTTGACAGGTAGCCTTCGCAGCCGTCTGCGAGTGAGGCATGCACCCTTTATAAAATTTGCCACGTGGTTGGTACACCAGCACTCCGCGCCCCTTTCGCCGGCCACGATGAGCCCCAGCCCTCCCCGACAAACAGGCACCCCCCCGAGGATCGTGTCACTTTACTGTGCCATACTCCACGCTGCGATTCGTGCTTGCGCCGCGCCGGCACGCGCGGTCGCGATTGATCTAGCTGGTGGCCAAGTACTAGCTCACCACGAATACTTCGACGCAACGATGCATAGTGGTCGCCCGCGGCGCATCATGCGCGCTGACAGGCACGGGTGCGCATAGTTCAGCGCGTAACGCCAGACGTGGCCACTGCTCCAATGGCATAATGCCAGTAAAATGTAAATGTAAATGTGACCCAGTGCCACGGGCACGCTAGCATGGGCCACAGGCCCCCCTGGATCCAAGCTCACTCACGAGCACACATGGCATGCAGAATGCTCCTCTCGGGCACCGGGCATGGCGTTGCGGCCGTGTCATGGCACGGTCGCATGGTACAGCTGCGGCAGCGTTGCTTGTGGGCAACGGACGCAGCCATGCATTCATGCTCAGTCCTGTTCCCCAACCCTGTGTAGGGGCCTCCTGGCAGCACATGGCCCGTGGTCCCGGTTATCCGGAGATGTCAAAGTCCTTGTAGGATATGGCGAGTAAGTGTCACATTTACATTTACATTTTACATGCATTCAAGTTGGCATGCTCAGGTGCTGCCACCACCTCCAGAGCTGCTCCACTGCCATCCCTCACAGTCTCGTGTGCCGAGGCTCACGTGGCTGGTGTGAATGGATGCCCGAATGCGGCTTCCTCTGCTGGGAAGACTGTTTGGCTGGCACTGGTGACCAGCATGCATCAGGACTGAGCGCCAAGAGCTCAGGGATTGGGCCGGGTGCGAGGGGGAGGCAGGCCAATGACCACGGGCAGCCTTGCTTGGAGTGGGCTGTATGCAGCCTGCAGTAGCAGAGTGGGATCGTGACAGGCAGGCTGTTCACTATCCGCAGTGGTTGGATCTCCCCATAATTTGTCCCCAGTTGGACAAAACAAACATACAGTTTGTTTTGTCCAACTGTCCCCACAGAAGGCAGGGTGCTCCCTAGAAGAGTGGGATCCTGGGAAACAGGCATGCCCATGTGCCATGAGCAACCGTTGTAATGACCTGGGGCCTTGCCTGGGTCGTGCAACGCTTGTGTCGGGCATCTCCACACTTGAGCAGGGTTGTGGCAGGCAGTTCAGTCCTGATTTAAAGGGAGTGTTGTGAAGTCACGCTGCTTGATACTGGGCCAGGGGAATAAATTACCAGGCACACTGAGGCGTACATGCGTCGGTCTGAGGTGGGTGCGTGGGACCAGTCACACCAGTACCCTGACTTGAGAGCTGCTCTACTTCAGGGTGCGTGCCGTGGTCGCTCGCAGCCGTGGGCTGTCGGGTTCATGATCAGCCATGCTCACCTCTGCCGCGGCCACTGCTGATTCTGCCCACCTTGCTGCATCCAGGCAGCATGCTGCCAGCATCCGCTGCCCTGCCGCCAAGTCACAGCATGCTGCGGTGCTGCAGGGCTGCGGCGGGAGTGCCCACCATGCTGACAAGAGAGCACCCCGCCCCGAACCGAGAACACGGCGTCCCACATGTTTTGTAACCACCATTGGAACAGATGTTCCGGGGTAACCTCGGCTTAAGGCCTCGTGGAGTCACCCATGAGCGTGGCAGCGGCCTCCGATCGAAACACGAGCAAGCACGTGGAGACATAGTGAATGAAGCTGGTGTATGCAACCGACTGGCACAGCATCGCGAGCAGCACCCGCACCGATGCTGACAACAGCGTAGACCGGAGCACAGCTGCCGCAGAAGCTGTGAGCTGCAGCCACTGAGCGGAGGCAGTGCGAATCGGCATTGCGTGCACAGCAACTGCAGCTCGTTTGCCTGGAGCTGGTGAACGGCTGCACGCACTCCAGACATAGTCGCCCAGGTGCGAGCCACACTGTGTGGTGGCAGCCTCAGGTGCGAGTGCATGCATGATCTCCTCGGCACCACAGGCCATGCCATTTGATCAGTGGCAAGCGTGACAGATGCAATCGGTTGGAAGATGCTCCGTCTGCTGATTGACGGTAAAGGTGCGGGCAGCGCACCGGACGAGCCCGAGCAGCGGTTTTACACGATTGTGAGATTCTACATTTCACGTGTTGAGGCACATTTACAGTGGGGAAAACAGTACGGCAACCAGGAAGTCATGCATCAGGCACCATGCCGTGCCCTGGCAAACTGGGAGCATGACACCGGCGTGATGCACCCCTTGGCGCTGCCGGAATTTTGGGTTGATCTCCGTGTAACACCGGCGTGCTGCACCAGCCGATGAATGGGCAAAGGGAACGCAACAAACACTGCAGCACCAGCGGTAGGCACAGACAGCGCCAACACAGCACAACTGCACAAGCCCGTCCTGCCTTAACACGGGCATGCCCACGCCGCCTAGCACACACACCAGCCGTCATCACGACGCGGTCGGTCGGGAGGCTCGCAGGCGCAACCAGGTGGTAATCTGCCTGTGGCGTTCCACCGGAGCTTCAGCGACACGGGGGCTGCTGCATATCATGCATGCATCGGTTGCCTCAACTCTCGACCAACCCAGGCTGCTCTAGAGGAGCTCCGCGTTCTGGACAACGCAGATGGCTCTGTCAAGTAAGCAGCTCGGAGCGCCTATTGGAGAGCTGATGCGGCCTTACGAGGGCCTCATACCGGCCTAACTGTCACGCGCATACGAGTACACGGCCACGCATGCCGCTCAAGGGGACGGAGGCCGGTCCCGCACGCCGTGGCTGTGCATCTGCTGCCCGTGCAGCTCCAGAATGTGCTGGTCCTCCTTGAAGCGGTCGAGCGCCGAGCGACCGGGCCGGCCCGCGCCGTCAGCATCCTCCTCCCGCTCCACCAGCCAGCACTCCACGCGGTCGATGTCAAACGTCTCTGTGGCCGCGAGGCACGGCGCGCCAAACGTCGCCGCGGGGCGACTCATGCCGGTGTCGAGGTCGTCGTTGATGAGCAGACTGTAGTACCCGACCTGCCCGCCAAAGCCGACCCCGTTCGGGAGCTCTGAGAACTTCTGCGCGCACCACTGGAAGTTCTCGTTCACCCCCGACGCAAAGTGCACCGCAAACGTCGGTTCGAGCTTGAACAGGAACGACGACGTCGAGCCGTAGAACGTGCCGCGCTTCTCCCACGGCTCGGACGCGTAGCCGCCAAACACGTGGCCCTGCTTGTCTTTGATCTGCACAGCTGGGTTGCATCCGAGGACGTGGCTGGGCATGCTCGGGGAGCTCCCCTGCCCAATTCTGCTAGTCTATGTTGGGAGCAGGGGGCGACGACAATGGCGCAGACTAGCGGAATCATGGCAAGGGTTGAAGCAGGCATGCATTCCAAACACGTGTGTGCAAAGCCAACTTCTTGGAGGGGGGTAGGGGCGCACGACGATGATGGAGGGTCCCTGGCAGGTTATACGGCCGTAGAAGGTCGCGAATGACTTGCCATGCATGTCGGAGTTGAAGAGCAGGTGCCACTCCCGGCGCTGCGGCGACGGCAGCAGCGATGCGAGCGCGACGCGGGCAGCCGCGCTGAGCAGCACGTACTGGGCTGCACCGGCGTCGATGGGCGTGGCGATCTGCGGCGCCGCAACCGCAGCGGTGGCCACAGGGTCACCCTGAGCGGCACTGGGGGTGTCGGCGGTGCTGTCAGGGGCCGGGGCCGGCGGGAAGGATGCCAGCAGGTCTGCGAAGAGGTGCAGCACGCCGGGCCATGCTTTGGCGGCAGCCTGGAAGGAGGACGCGTCGCCGGTGTGCGGCGCGAGGGCGTCCGTCATGTTCCGCAGCTGCTGACGCGATGCAGCGCCGTTGGCAGAGGGGCATGTGGCGTCGAGGGCGCTGATGACGTTGTCATACAGTGCCTGCAAGGGAGATGGCGTGAGGACGCAAAGAGCCCTGCTGCGGTGGCCGCGCGTGCTGCAGAGATCGCCTGTGGGGGCCGTGCAGTGACCCTCTGGGATGACGCCTGCAGTCGGAGCGGGCGGCTGGGGCAGCCGAGGCACGACATGCATGCCCGCACGCATGACTCCGACAGTGCTGAGCACGCGGCTGATGATGAGGCAAAGGGGTGATGATGTCGTGCTCTGGTGTGATGGTCCTTCATAGTGTCACTCGACTACGGCACGCGCACGATGCGGGATGATCATGGATGATTGCTACCTGTAGGGATGTGGTCGGCGGGAAGTCGAGAGGGGCAGCGCGCGCACGGAACCCGGGCTGTCATAACCTTTCAACCTCTCGCAGAATGAGCAACACAGAGGGTCAGTCGGCTGGCTGAAGGGTCTGGAGGATCTGGTGGTGGCGCCAGGTGCACGTTGACGTACAGAAGGGCGAGAGCTGGCGACAGAAGCTGCCGGGGAACGGCAGGAGCTTGCTATGCCTCACCGGGGGTGGATGCGCTCGCAGGTACGTGGTAGCAGACGATGGCTGGATGAGACAGCATGCGGCAGCCGTGACCCTTTGGCCACGATTACATGCATGTGTTCTACGGTTGTTTTGGTCACCGTTTCCACTCTTAGCAATTGATCCGGACTGTCCAATGGTTGCTGCCTCGTTGCTGCAGCGAAGCTCTATTTTCAACGTAAAGTACCACCGCAGAGCCCGTGATGCCTGGACTTCGTGAGTGTGGGTTTGTGCAAGACAGGAGTCCAGGCAGTGAATGTTTGCAGCATTACGATGCTGCATGCAGCACGCCTCATGGGGCACAGGAGACATTACCTGAGCTGAACATTGGTGTGGTAGCATACTCAGCACAGCTTGGCACTTCTTATGTTTTGAAGCACGCTCAAGGTCGTACTTGAGTAGCACTATATCCGGCAGCCCGGGGTGATCACGCTGCGAGCCTGCCTTTTTAACCTGGCCAACGTGTGCAGCATGTATACATGCTAGAGCCCGCTCCACGCAGTCGCAGGCAGCCTTGCAATTTCCATCAAGGCATAGGAGTTTCTGCATTTACGCAGTGTTGGCCACAAGTCTGAGCTGGTGGGAAGATCCCTTTGCGATTCGCATGCTGCAAACAACGCCGTGTCAGTAGCATACCGGGAGTCTGCTTCGGTCTACCGAAGCCCCCTCCGAACCCATGACTACACAATAATGCTCTCTCATGTCATTTATCTGCTGTTGCGAACATGAAGCCAGCGCTTCTTTATGCTCCGTCGAGAGCTTGCGCTTTGACGAAGTTGTGCCCATGGTTTCGGATCACAGTCTGGCCTGATCACAACCACCGCCAGGTTCACCGCCTGAACATGACAATATACCGCAGTTTACCCGCGCTAAACGTTGATCGGCTCTCCGGCGTGTTCAACCACCTATGTATGTGCTGTAGCCCACCAATCGGAAGGACACATCAGATTGCAACTCGTTGCATAACCGAGACAGGCCGAGCGTTAAGGATACATGTTATTGCCATCGAGTCTGCCCGCACATCGTGATCAGATGGGATGGTCCACACAAATGCATGGTGGTACAGTCACAACAGCCTCTTCTGGCTGCTTTGACTGCCAAGAAGTACAACTAGACAGACAAACTCACAACGTGGACTGCTTCGGGGTCACATCCGCTCGGACTGATAAAGGACAGTCGAAATGTGTACTAGTCAGATCGGCAGCTAGATTCCACAAGGACTTACAACCAGTGTTTTACATTGTCAAGCTCCAAGAAGATGCTGTCCGTGCACTCATCACTCGGCAAAAAAAATCATCTATCGCTGCCTCTTGCCTTTGATCTCTGTTGGGGTGAGAGCTGCATAACATTTTCCCTCAGCCAATGCACTCTGACCAGTGTTCAATTTAGCAGACCTCCCGAAGCCAACAAACGCGAGTTTTGGGGAGCTACAGCCAGCAATCTTCAGGACTCAGCCCAAAACCTGATAGCCGAGATCAACACTGAATCTGACGCTGGCAGGTGATGAAACAATACCCCAAACGGGTAGTATATGTGCATATCACCAGACACCTCGTGTGCAAGGGCACCTAAATGGCCAGTCCCAGACGCAACAACACAGGCCTCCATATGAAACATCCATCCAATACGCCAACATAGTGGCCATGCATTGGGTAGAGCTGATTGGATTGAACTCAGGCGTTCAGTGCATGCATGCATACTACTCAAACTTGGCCTATGCTACGTGTCTACGGATCAGTCGACAGAAGTACATGCACAGTGTTTTCCTAGCGACGCCCCACATTACCCCAAACTGAAATCAGAGCAGCAAAGTGGTACAGGCAGCACCAGGTAGGGGGAAGGAGCGCACCCGGTGGAAGGGACTGCTTCAGCTTCTCAGCCTTGTCCGCATCAGGGACTGTGAGCGTGTACAGATACTTTGAGCACCGCACTTTGAACTTGGTGGACAACTTGGACTTACGGATCTTGACAGCTGTGGCGTCCTTGCGGCGAGCCGTCAGGAGGAACTCCTTGATGTCCTTGATTTCCTTGGGCTGCAAGCAGGAGTGGGTTACATGGCACTCGACGTAGCTGCAGTTCAGAAGAACATTCTGCCGCGAAACTGCCGTCGCAGTTGCCACTGATAGCTATAGATGTCCATTTCCATGTTAAGCTGCCGCCCGATCACACAGCAAGCCAGCCAAGGACTGCCAGCTGCAGCACCTTGCCACGGCAACGACGCCATTGCAGCGCAGCGGAATGCAGCCTTGCCTATTCAGGCCAGGTGCGCATCAATACATCCGGTTTGTGTTCTTAGTCGGCAGTGATCCCATAACACAAGACTACGTGTATTTTGGAGACGCGGGCGACGCTAACCCCAACGATAATCCGAGGGGACACCAAGAAGCACCAAGCCTAACCGTGGGTCAAATATACGGCATAAGTTATATAAGCTCGGGCCAGAGCGTAAACGGAGTTGGAGACACTGGCAGCAACTGGTTCTGGAAGGAAGCGCACCATCTTGATCCTGAGCTGGCAAATCGCAATGAACTGAAAAGGGTTGGAACTGTGGGTGACAGTAATTTTGTATCCACCGGCTTGCAGATGTGTGATCGCTTGGGTCTTCGGAGTTGGTGCGGGGTGTCGGCTGACGCCATTCTGGAGACGCGTTATGCGCGGCAAGGTTGAACACCATCGGTACGCCTGGACCTTCAGGACTACAAAATGTGCTTGAGCATTCCTGTATAACAGCACAGCATGCGCTTCAGCAGTTGGCAATGCATTGCTACACCCAATTTCACCCGCGCTGATCTTGTCTCTGGGGAACGCATGGTTTGCCTGTTCAATCTGTTTCGGCTCACCTGCGATAGCCGTCTGGCTATCACAGTGCTTACACGTACATATGAGACTGCTTAAATGCCGTATCTGGTAGTGTATAATGCGCGACTACATCCATCGTTGACTGCACCAACGACTTCAATCGGCCCAAGCGCCCGCCGCTGATGCCTGTAGAATGGAGATCCCGACACGTCCAAGGGCAGTGAACGACAAATAGATCCAGATTTTCATCTGCGACGGTTCATTGAGTGTGTCTGCGTCCGGAAGCATGTCCGCAACTGACCTTCAGCAGCAGCTCTGCGACTTCGTTCAGCAGGCAATTTTGCACCCACATTCACCAGAGTATGAAGAGTACGATTTCTTGTCCGATTATAACTACTCTGGCACGACAGATTGCCAGACGTGCGTAGATATATCCGTGCCATGTGTCCTGTTGCGCGTCGTTCAGCAAGAAGTCTGGCATGGTCCCGTGAAAGTGCATTTACGAGCACGTTTCAGAACCGGCGTTACATATTTGAATGCGTGTGACAGTATACGCCGGGAGTTCCGTCAACAGCAGCGCATGTGCAGGTTGATCACAATGGTGGTGAGCCTGGTTGTGAAAGTGGCTCCTCGTGAAACCCCATCGCAGTCGGCATCTGGCACATCAGAGCAGGACATTGAGTACATGAAGTGGATCCTGTGCGCGATGTCCTCGAC
The DNA here is from genome assembly GCA_032360965.1 of Ulva armoricana. Lineage (NCBI taxonomy): Eukaryota > Viridiplantae > Chlorophyta > Ulvophyceae > Ulvales > Ulvaceae > Ulva > Ulva armoricana. Next base: position 3,527,432 of record JAUMHO010000006.1, read on the forward strand.
AGCTGCAAGCCTACACGAGGAAACTCATGAGCAGTTGCTTCGCACCCTGTTTCAGCTCCACTTCTGGCACACTCCCATGCCAATCCTCACCGCTTGGGCAGACCTTCTCCTTCACCTTCTGTACGCGCGGCCCGCGTTTCACCAGCCATGCATCAATCACCTGGTCCGGAATTTCTATCCACCTCCAGCCCATCTGCAGCAAGCTGCACGAGACGCTGCTCGAGAAGCTGAGGACGCTGCAAGCCAACAGCCGATGCCCCATAAACCATCAGCTGCAGAGGATGCCGCCCATGAGTGCGTTATAGGAGCGCTGAACCTCGTGGTCGTGCAGCACCCCCTGCTGCGTGACACGATCGCAGCGGCCGTCACCACCTACGCCCCACACCGCTACCAGCCACGGGTGGCGCTCTGTGCACACTTCCGAGCGGTCTTCGCCCTCGCAGGTGCCTCTCAGCCAGCATCAATCGAGGCTCCCCCACACCCAGCCCTTTCTGATCGTGGCGGATGCCACAGCCTGCCTGTGATGTTAACCCCTGAGTCTGCCTCGTCTGCCCTGCTCTGCACCTTTCGAATACAGGCCGTGTGATTGATCCCGGTCACAGCACGTTCATCAAGACGTCTGCAGAGCCCAACGCAGTACAGGCAAATCACCGATGGTGTACCACCGTGACCGGCTGTCGGCTGCGCGTTGAGCGGCACACAAACGAGCCGATCACAACGCTTTCGGTCTGCCGGCGTAACAGGGACGGCGTAACAGGGACCCTGCGGGAGTCGAGCGGTGCAGCAGGTGATGGGTGTCACTGTGTGCAGAGTCGCCTGCGGGGTCTGCGTTGCGGGACGCGCTGCTCTTCGGCGCCGCAGAGAAGGTGGTGGAGATGGACTGCGACATCCGGTGGGAGGGCATCGTGCAGCATCTGACGGGGCAGGAGGCGGAGGCGGGGCCATCCGACGACGACGCGGACGATGACGACGTGTTTGCCGTCGGCGCGATGGAGCACCAGGTGGAGCACCTGCACCTCGGCCGCTCCGGCGAGGACCCCGGCGCCGCCGCCCTCGACAGCCTCGCCACCGACTCTCAGCTCGGTGCGGTCCACCCCTCGGCTGAGCACCTGCCTCCTTGCCTGCCGATCAGGTCGCACGCCTTGCCGCGGCGCTCCTGGAACGCTCTGGGGCATGTATGGCAAGCCCTCGAGGGGCGGTGGAGGATCTCTGCGCTTGACCAGGCTGCCGCCGTTGGTGATGTAGCTCGCATTGGAGTGCAGGGCCCCGCCCCGGCGTGGTGTCGCACGTGGCAGCGGCCGCTGAGACCGCGCCTGCCCACTCTCTCGAGGCCGGGTGGCGTGAACGTATGCAGAGTCCCCTGAGTGGCGCCGAGTGGCGCAGCACACAGCACACAGCGTGGCGAGTGTTGAACAGCAGCGTGTGCAGGGTGGGAGGGCCACGCGCACGGCCGTGCCCGGCGCGAGGCCGGCGGTGCCGCAGGCCTCGGCGCAGAGGCCACCTCCTCCCTCACCATGGCACACAAGCTCGACCCGCTGATGCTGATGCTGTTCCAGCACATGCATGCGCGCGCTGCGAGTGCCGCGACCGGCGGCGCGCCCCGGCTCTGGCGCGCCTGCATGAACTTCTTCGAGCGCGTCCTGCAGCTGAGCCAGCGTGTGAAGTTCACGCCTTACATAATGTTCCTGGGCGCGCGCCTCGCGGGCGTTCAGAGTGCGCAGGACTTTGTGGCGGCACTCGTCATGCGTGTGTGCACTCCGGTGTGCCCCCCCTCCCGACCATGTTGCCAACCCCCCCACTCGCTGCCATGCATCACATGCCGCTCTTGGATGCGCTGTTGTGTCAGGCCGATGTTGCATGACACAAGCTGTGTTGGCGCCAGCGTCTCCCGGCCAGCGGTGGCTGCACCGCGCCGCCGGGGCCTGGCGGTGCCTCCAAGGGCCGGCCCCTGCCTATGGGAGTGATGGGCAGGCCTTCCACTCGCGCCACGCAGCATCGCTAGAGCCACCCGGTTTCGATTCAGGGTTTTGGCATTGTCATCGCGTTTCACGGCCGATGCCGTGTCGGCAGCACTCAAACTCGGGGCGATGAGCCAGACCGTGTCATGTACTCCGCACTCCTGCAGCTTCGTTTTCGCTTGTCAGGCCCCTGCCAGGGCTGGCGGGTCTCCGGAATGTGGCGGCAAGGCGCGGTCGGCAGCGTGGCTGCCTCCGGGCACCATGCGCCACAGCGTGCGGGCGAGGCCATGCGCAGGGTCAGTCCATCAGCCCGGCTGGCCGTTGCTGATGCCCCTGCAATCTGCGTGCAGCCTTAGGCAAGCGCGATCTCCTGCCGTAGCTTGTGCATTGGCACCGGCACGAGTTGATTCTGTACTTGGCTGCGTGAAACGCTGGCATGCGTGTGTCTGGTTCAGCCTGAGGCCTCGCATGGAGGTGATGAACCTGGCCCCGCTCGCCTGGTTACTTGCTTATCCACCACCGCTGACGCTAGACGCGGTTGACTCTTGCATCTTGCAATCAGCAAGACGTGACCAGCCTTGAAAAAGAGGTGCAGTTGCAGGCATGCCTTGCGTGACATGCACTGGCCATGCCCGAGCGGGGATCACCTAGAGGCACCACTGGGTGCCATAGGCACTGCAGCATGATGATGCCATCTGAAACAGCGGTTGGCAGCAGTGGCTGTGTAGCCTCATGCTCCAGTCCGCTGCTGTGCCTTGGGCAGCGTTGCCCCTCTCGCACGTTGCGGCCTGTGCTCTGCCGCATTGAGGAGTTGACCCGTCACCGATGACGTCACAGCCCGTGCATCTGAGGCCGGCACAGCAAGGACACAGCCGCCAGCATCGGCGAGTGCATGCCGTCTGCAGTGAGAGCCCTGAGGGCATGGCGGGAGAGCAGCCGCCGGCGCGGCGGTGAACGAAACACATGTACAGAAAGCGCATGTACAGAAGCGCAACGGGTGTTTCATACGATCATGGATCAGCCGTGTCGCTGGGCTGCGCCTCTGCTGCAGCTGCCCCCTCGCGCCCGGGCGTCCCAAGTCTGTGAATATGGCACGGGCACATGCAAGCCAGCCTGTCTTCCCACTCATCGGCCTACGCTGGGTTTCGGCTTGCCCGGTGCGGGTGCCCTTGGCCCGCACCACCCGCGGGCGCCGGCGAGCACCGCACGAAGACCGCGATGTATACCTGCGTCTGACTGTGTCTCTGCTGTGGCGCACAATCGGCTGTGAAGTTGCCGATCTGTCTTGCTGGTGGCATGGCAACTCCGCACGGCCTGAGGTTGTCCATGCTGCGGGCGGACCCCGATCGTTGCAGTGTGCGGCACGGGAGAGTGGAATGCCATCACCAGTAGATGCACAGGCATGCACCACTCGACTTTGTGAGAGAGCTTGCATTCGCAGTGGCCCCCAGACACGTACGTAGGCGTAGCCCTGCACAGCACACAAAGAGCTCAGCCAGCAGACACCCTCCAGAACCGGCCAGGCGCTTCCTACTCCGCCGTGTCTCTCATGCCCACCCTCTTGGTCTGGACCTCTTCACAACATGTGGCTGCCACTGTCGAGCTTTGAAGCGACGCTGTGCCGCGGTGCTGCCGGAGTAATGCATGCACCGCCATGCATGCAGGGTGAGCACAAGGTTTGCAGGACCTCGTGCGCTGCGTACGCCGCGTCGTTTCTCGCGCGCTTCGCGGCGCTGCCGCTCTCCGACGTCATCGCCTGCGTCCAGCGCCTCGCAGAGTTCTGCGCCACCTACGCCACCAGTGTTGGGGCACCTCCGCGGTCACGCTCGCCCCGGAAGCGTGCCTCCGTCGACAGCTCGTTTGCCAAGGCTGCGACCCTCGCACGTCGCGCGACCATGCCCGCCCTCACCGCCGCCAACCCCCCCACCCCCACCTTGCACCGGCAAGCCTCGGCCACAAACGCGGCGCCCGAGCCGCCAGACTGGGAACGGCATGAGGTGTTCTACGCGGCATGCCAGGCGGCGATGTACAGCCTGTGCTACCACATGCATGTGCTGGAGGACCAGCCGCAGGAGAAGGGCACGATGGCAGCGTGCGCGGGCCTGCGTGAGCTCGTAGCACACAGCATGGTGCCCCTCATGGCCAGCGACCTCCGACCGCTCGACGTGTGTCTGCCGACGGTGAGCCGCGAGTTTGTGCGGCAGCTCGCGCGCCACCGCCTCGGAGTGCTGCCGGCGCCGGCGGCAGACGCGATGACACGCCACAGTGGCGCCGCCGCGTTTGAGATGTTCTTCCCGTTTGACCCGTACCTCCTACCGGCGTCAGCACCGGCGCTGGACCTTCCGGCCACCTTCCGGTCGTGGCGCGGCGGCCACGTCGTCCCGGACGCCCCGGCAGAGGCGGCCGCTGCAGATGCGGATGAAGACGACGACACGGACACGCGCGGCGGCGACCGGAGCTCGGCTGAGGAGGAGTCGCACTCGGAGTCTGATGACGAGGATGAGGTTTTCGGGACAAGCGCACCGTCAGACTCGGGGAGGGCGGCACGAGGGGCCGGCCGCGGCATCACGAGTGCCCGCCGGAAAGTGTATGATGTCAACCCGTTTGCGGCGGCTACGGGGGCGGCGCCGATGTCGATGGATGATCGCGGCCAGTACGACGACATGATGCATGCGTTTGCGTCGGGGTCGTCGCCGGCCGGCAACGCGTGGCTCGGGCAGAGCCCCGACGCGCCGGGGGTGCCGCGTGCGGCCGCGCCGCCTGCGGGGGACTGGGGGGGGGGAGGCAATGTCGCTGACGGAGGAGGCGCCGTGGGCGCACACGCAGGCATGCAGGGACAGTCAGGGTGGGCGTGGACGGGGGGGTGGGGGGCTGGTTACACTGCGGGCGGGGAGCACCGTGGGCGTCGGGGTGCCGGGCAGGCGGGCGAGCCCGTAGCAGCTCACGCATGGTTTCAGTAGTGCAGCACGCCGGAGTTGTCTGTGTGGCGCGCCGGTTATGGCGAGACAGTGAGCAGCAGCGGCATGCTTGCACGCATCGAGGGCTGTGCTGCGTGGATGCAGATGCGGTGTGTGGGTGGTGACGCTGGGGGACATGCAACTGCGTCAGGGCCACCAGACTGTCACATGGTGTCCCGGATTTCTGGATTCAATTAGACGCATGGAGTATGAATAATGAATGCCATGTTGGGTGAATGCCGAAAGTCTACCCTCTGATGATGTGTGCTTGCATGCGTGCACATCAAAGTTAGGCCAGCCTTCCTTTGACTTGCTGCTGTCCAGTGTAAGTCTCATGAAGTGTTATCCCAGAAATGGCTAGTGTCGCCCAGTGTTGTAGTAGCCTAGTCAGTCCTCGGCATAACGAGGTACCTGGCCTGAAATGAATGAGAGAGAAAGAGACAGTGCAGTATGAACAGGCAGACTGATCATAGCTGAACAAAGCATATATATAGTGAGGTACAGGTTGGGTACTTCAAACTTGAACTGGGACCTTTTCTGGACTCATTCAGCTGTAACTGCATTGCTCAACGGGACTGGGATCACCTTTGCATTTCTCTAAGGTGCTTCGCCAATCTATATCACCCAGCCTCCCTTCTGCAAGGTGCCCAGAACAGCACGGCAGCACTCCTCTGTTCCGATGTCACTTGAGTCCACACGCAGCCACATCTGAAATAAAAGGCATGCGAAAGAAACTTGCCTTATAAACTCGGCCTGCTCAGCTGCGGTGCTGAAGAGGCTGATCATTTCGGAAATGTAAGTTACAGTCCAGTTTGATGGAACAACCGTAATCCTTATGTAGCGTAGCTAATGGTCTGTACACACGCCGTCCATGCCCACTCTCTCGGTATGTGGCTGGATCTGCCACATCAGGTGCATGCAACAGCGTTCTGCCTGCCGTCTTGCCATGTGGTCAGGTAGCGAGGGAGTCATTAGCAAGCGGTTAACGTTGTCAGCCGTGCGGTGTATAGAAGATAGAGCTGGAGGTGGAATCCACAATGTAGCACTTCACGGCCTGCGCATGAAAACAAAGACTCCACCTGAAACCCTGCCTATTCGCGAGACCCGGTTGTTCTGACACCGTCAGAGATGACTCTGAAACGCCACTCACTCTTCAGCCGAGCAGAGCTGGCTGCATTGAACATTGAGACGGACAGGCTGCCAACCCCTTATTATAAAACTCAAGCCTGAACACGCTTGATGATCATAACACTGCGCCGCCATGGTGCCTGCCTGCCCATGAGAAGATATGCCTAGAACGTAACCATAGACTTGCAGCTGCTGTGCTTCAGCAGGCCGATGCTGTCACAGCAGTCATCTGCCGGGGGCGGTGGGTGGGTCAACCTACATGTGACACCCTGCGGGACCGCAGCGATGGACAAGCACGCCAGCACTTCCACCATTCGCGTGTACGCGCTGCACTGCTCTGCTTCGAAAGGAACACTCGCTACCCTGTCACCAGCACCAGGTTGCCAGTTGTGTTGGCATCCCAGCAAGCATGAAGCCTGATTCAAATGAAAAAACTGTGGCCGCACATTGGTATGGTAACCATTTGCTGCGCAGTGCTGTCCCACCGGTGGGGCAGTATTGAAATTCGAGGACAGTCGCACTAGACGGGCACGAATTACATCTCCTTGGCCCAGCTGTACTGGCTTGGGACTGTAACCTTACGGCCACATAAACCCATGATTCTGTGTTATCGTGCCATAGTGCCGCGCCAGCAAGTTCAAACACAAAAAACACTGCAGTATTCCTTACTCGAAAGACACATGTGGCGTGGGTATGATTTTCCAGCCAATTCACAGAGTGCAGCATCCGACACTTGCTTTGCAGTGTGGCATGGAGCACTTCCTGTGCGTGTTACACATACATGCACATCAACATGATGAGCAAGACCACGTTGTTCGCAACATCTACGTGAAGACGCCACAGCAGGGAACCTGGCAGATGCCGTCACATGAATCGTTACAACTGGCAAAAACTACTCATACCCTCCATCAATCGAGCTGTCGCTGGCTGCACTGGATGTAACACCTCCACTAGCTGCCTGGATGGATGTTGTCAGGTTCTGAGCAACCCAGATGGCAATCATTCCGATGGGAGTGCTTGCCAAGTGACCCGACCCCAACGAGCATGCGGCATGGTTGTGCACATCGCCTACCTGAGGCGGCGGGCCTCGCGCTCAGACTCCATGAGCGTAAGGATATCACCTGCAACATCAAGGGGGAAAATTCAGGACGGGAAAGCGCGTTCCGTGACTATGTGTGGGGCAAGCCACGCAGGCCAGTCAGGTGCCACACGTGGGCCACGACAAGAGCCTTCGAATAGGTGCATCTTGCCCAGAAGCTGGGAACAGAGCGACGCTAGTGCATCCATGAATTGTCAAGATATGTTTTTCACACATCAGCGTTGGCAACATCTCCTGAGTTGAGAGAACATGAAGAGCATACCTTCCCGAACAGGTCCCTTGACATTCCGCATGATCAGACGGGTTTGATCGTCCAGGAACTTGACACGGACCTGGGTTACCTGCACATATGGTTCATGCCAATCTACCCTGTTCGTGGGGCACGCATGATCAGTTTCTGGCGTCAACGCCTCGTGCTGAAGTAGCAGGCCAAGCACACCTGACCGCGAGAGCCAGTCCGGCCCATGACTTTGACGACAATAGCTAGCTTGGGTTGATCCTGCAGAATCGGAAGTTGGTTGTCACTGGACGCAAGGGACGAGATGCAGCGGCAGGCCGTGATTGGGATGCACGTGTGATGCTGTCCCGCATTGATACACAGCCACGAATTCTTCTAACCGACAATTTTAGGCTGCGCATTGTTGCTTTTCGGGAGGAGATACAGCAAATGACACAAAAACGGGGAGAGCGTGCTGTAGATACGAGCGTACCATGGCGACTTTCTGTTTCACAGCCAGTAAACGAAAGAGAGGTCGACGTTGTCTCGAACAGCGTACTATGGCCGGCGTTGCCCGTCTTGATGGCTTTGCTGGTGTTGCTTGTTTGAGCTGTGGTGTCAGGTGCACTTGTCATGACGTCAGGCATGAGGGCGAATTCGGCACGACGTCGAACTACCAGTAGCTATGCATAATGGAGCAACAAAATGGCTGAACGAATTGGATGATGCAAACTTTCTCCAGAAACACCGAATCGGTTAGACCAAACGTGACCAGCTGAATCTAGTGCGTTGAAGCAACTCTTGGCCCTTCACCACACATGGCATGGGTTGGTCAAGCGGTGTCTGAACCGAGCCATCCAATCTCTTCATTCAACTGTAACAAACTAAGGCAACTTTGGGTCGGATAGCCTTGCGTGTCACTGTATGGACCGTGTGATTAAAATAAGCACATCAATGATGGTGTCAGGGCAGCTCTCCCCGATACACCATTACCGCTCAGGATGACTAGGCTGGTCCGCTGTCAACCGCTGGCACGCATGGCTGATCTACTTTCTACAGGCCCAAGGCCTGGGACCGCTGCAGTGCGCCCTCGCAGGTCCAAAACAACGCACGGTGACCGCCAGGGCCGACAGAAAAAGCCTTTAAAGGTGTGCCGTGATGCACACCGCGTTGGCCTTGCATCAGGGGCCGACATTGTGGTGCACGCCGACGTGCGTACAAGGCAGCAGCTGAACAGAACTGATTGAGCAGTGACATGCGCCACCCCACTCGGGCCACCCCCGGCGATCTCTCGCCCCACAGACCAATGCACAAAACACACAGAGCTGGTGGATGAGGCATCGTTACAGCAACCATACATGCAAGTACTGGATCATGCAGGACCTCTGGTTTGCCGCTTTCATGCTACCAGCCACGTTGTCAGCACGTGTGGGCACCGTGATCGAGGAGGTGTCTACAAGGTTCAACACCAGGGTGTCCACGGCGCCACCGCACATAACGCTGATCCCCCCTTTCCGGATGGACGGCAGCGCACTGCCAACCCTGGAAGCTGCGCTGGCCACGTTTGCGAGTGAATGCCAACCTGTGCAGCTGCACGCAAGTGGCTTTGGCTGTTTTGCACCGCGCGTGCTATATGTTGATGTTGTGCGGGGGGAGGTCATCGATGTCAAGGAGCGCCTAGATGCTGTGATGCTGGATCACTGCTCATTCGTGCCTCGAGAGCACCGCAAGTTCAACCCGCACGTCAGCGTCGCCTCCAAGCGGGTGACCCCAGACTCGTTCGCTGAAGCCTGGGCGTGTCTCAAGGATCGTGAGTTTGAGGGGTCGTGGCTGGGGGATGAGATCACCCTGCTCAAGTTTGATGAGAAATCACACGCCTGGTTCACGCACAAAACGTTCAAGCTGGAAGGGGCGTGACGCAGTGTTTGCCGTGGTTGTGGGAGTCGGACCTGGACCACATTGTGTGTGGTTCGCTGACAGAGTGGAACACAGTGTTGAACGCAGCAGCGAGGGTTCGTGCCGCAGTCCAGGCAAAGGTGCTGAAGCGTTGTGCCCCACCGAAGGCCGAAGGTGGCGCCACTACGCTGTGTATGGGAGGCCAGGATGGTGCACGGCGATACTGAAACTCTCACTGTCCCTATAAGTCGAGTCTCGGCTGTGAATATTTTGATTTGGGCATGCTACATGCTGCGGTCCTGGTTTGATCCCACCAAATTCCAACATACAGGTAGGCCAGGAAGGGTGGCCTGCGCCCACATGTGTCGCCTCGGGTTCGTTAAAGGCATCAGCATTCTTCTAGATGGTCGTGTTAATTTGCTCTCAGACCAACTAGACAATGATGTCTTGTGTGTTGTATGATGTAACGCAAAGAAAGCATGTGGTCTGTCCAAGTTTGCTGGTACTCCTGTGTAGTTTAGGCACAGGAGACAACGGTGCCACGGCTTCCCCTGTGCACAGGATCACCCGTGAGCTCAGATTGTGCGACAGAGCTCAAGGCCCTCTACAGCATGGTCGAGCAGCATCTGTAGCTTGCACAGGTCCTGCACTCTGCTAGCGCTGCTGCTGATGTGCTCTTCTTTGCCGCCCTAGGCCTGACCGCGCTGCTGCATTGCCTCATGCAGTGCACCGCAAATACACCCAAAACTCCATAATACAGTTGGGAGGCATGCATCGTGCCCAGTGCAGAAACAGTTTGCATGAGAAATCTGCTGCCCTTTGTATTCCAGGGCCACCCATGATTCTTGCATCTGCTTCCGCACTCTTACAACTTGCTTGCGTTCACATGCTTGTTCACAGGCTGCAATGCATGGGGTGAATGCTGAACTCTGAAACAGCCAAGTCGCGACACGGCTTCCAATGCAACCATTTGTCTAATGTGCACCATTGCATTTGGCATAGTATCACCAACGTTGAACCCACCGGGACGGTATAGAGACTGGAACATAGTGGTAATGCAGTTGGCCATTCAGCCTAGCTGAATTCACTTGTGCATGTTCATGTCACTGCGGCCCTGCAGAGTTTGGACTGAGATGGCACCTGGTGGATGCTCAAGGACGTGTTTTTAAGTGGGGCTTCCCAGATGTGTAGCCCGCTCCTGTGCACTTGAGCAAAGCCCAAAATCGGGGTTGTCCTGATCCTGAGACCGCTTCGACGCACTCCCATTGCCTCTCCACCCTTCTCCCGCTGCCACAAGGCTGGTAACAGCTCAGAGTCCATTCTTTCATCATTTTTGTGGTGTCTCTCGTGATTCATTCAGTCGGTCGCCATCCGGCGTCGAAGCTTTCAGCGATAAGTCAGAGTCAGCATCAGGCAATAGTGGGTCTGCCGCTTGGGAGGCTGTAGCAAACATGATACTTGATGTCTTCGTTGTTACACTGTGCAACACAACTGCCGGACTCTACTCAGTGTGATGAATTTGCACATGGTGTTCACCGCAGCTTGATGCGTTCGATTATTGTTACAATACTGCTGTGCAAGTTGGCCGTGGCCACTACGATGCGGGACCATTTGACAGTTCATACAAGCCAAGAGCGGGGCCAATGAATCTGAAAAATATCCACAGTCCCGCAATAATAAACACAGATGCATAGGCGGCTTTGTTAATCCAAAACAAGAATCCCCGATCACCCAAGTACAGCTGTGTGGCCTTCTCTAAAGGATCCATTTTTTCCCACCCCTCGGGAAGTAATTCCCCTTCCTTCCACACAACTTGACCTGGAATAGCCTTAGGCACCCCAAACGGCGCTGACGCCGCCTGCGGCCCCTTGCCTTTCCGAGCCCGGCTCTCCAACTCAGCCAGCCTTGATTCGCGGTCATCTTCAGCCTTGCTCGGCTCAGCAGCACAAACGGTAGCAGACAGTCTTGAAGGGCGCCATGCTCTTTGAGCCGGCCACTGCGGGATTGCGGCACGCTTGCCCGTGCAAATCATCGTCCTTAACGGAGCGCGGAGATGTGCCAGAGGCTTCCCGAATCTCGGTGCAACCGCCAAGATGAAGTACCCGACGCCTGCGAGTATAAGTCAATGATCGCGTTGTGACCTATTCGGGTATGCTGGATCTGCTTTCATGCGGATAGTTTGACTGGCCATTTACAGCTCGGTGTGTGGCGATATGTGCGGTTGCAGAGGCGATAGGGGCGATGATCCAACCGGCCAGGCCCATCACTGTGGCAGTCTAGACTGCCTATAACCAGAGAGACATGCATCCACATGCACAGTTTCATGTGCCTTCCATCCCTCCTATGTGTCGTTGTTTCCTGCGACGCGTAGTTGTGAAGGCTGCGCAACTGCCCTCACTTGTGTGCACGGCGTGGCGCCAAATGGCACAGTCGTCAGCATGAATACTGTCATTGGTGCCGTCTTCCTGTTCTCCATCGTTGCAAGCTCGCATCGGGCTCGATGCGGTGATGGACAGCTCGCCATTGGTGGGCTGCTGCATGTTTCTCAATGACGGCGCGGCAAGCCTTGCCACGAAAAGGAATCAGGAGTTACAGATGCTTCAAAAGCTGTTGTACCACGGTGGAAACATCTCAAAGCAATGGCGCGGTCATGATACAGCAGGTGTGCTTTCACCTGCGATCCGTATTCGAATCTGTCCGGGCTGGTGATTATACAATCTCATGCTATTGCTGCAGCAGCCAGCTGCCAAGATGATACGTTGTTCAACGCGAACTATGAAGCCCGGATAAATATGTTTTTGCTTGCAATTTACCGGTCCACAATCGGAGTTTATACATAAACTAATCCACTGTTGTCATGCAGGTTTGGGATGCGAGGCATTCTTACATCAACAGGAGCAGACAGTGAATGGCACAATTACAAAAGAAGTGTGACAAACGATTGCCAAAGTTACTCGTGGAAGTTGTGTATCACTGTACCACAAAGCATGAACTGGATATCAACTTGGGAGATGGCAACTCAACTCCACATGCACGGCCTTACGTTCGCCCAAGAACTTCGGCGACTTCTTCTCTTGAGAAGAGGTGGTAGTCCGGAGCAATGGTTGCAATGTCCACATTCACGTCTGTGACCTTCTCCTCCATTACCTGCAAATTTTCACTTTCATCATTCTCTTCACCACACTCATCACACTCTTGACCAGTAAAATTGAGTCTGGGAGCAGAAGCTGAGATGAGATCCAGTGCTGGCAACCCTATCGAGGTATACACAAAATTCAGGGCTTTGTTGCTTGACCAGACTGCTCACACCAGCGTGACGCTTGCAAATCATATATGCTGTCAACGTGGCTGAGCGTGCTCAGCATGGTTGTCATGTAGTGTCCTAGATTGCCACATCCATGGTGATGAGTGGAAGGGTATGTACCTGCTTCAGCACTGTCACTGCTAGGGTGAGGGCATCCTCGAGAGAAAGGTCCTTAGAGTATTTCTCCTGCAGGAGGCCCTGGGCACCCTCTGAGCCCGAGCCGATTGCCTTGGCCTCATATCGGACGTATGTTCCAGATGGATCAGCATGGTACAGTACATACCCATTCTCTTCTTTCCCTGCTACCAAAAGAGCTACTCCGAATGGGCGGCTCTGTACTCAAACATGACTGTTGTTGAGCCAGATGGAATATGAGCGACTCGAATCACAAGTGCTTGTGGGGAAAGGCTGGGGAGTGACCGTTGGGCATGTATGTGATTTCCCATGTCGGTGGAAGGCCTGTGTGAAACTGCGCCATTTCTTGGATATGTTGGCATTGGACTAGCAGGTCAAAGACTGTGTGGCGAGAATGACGAGGCGCACCATGGTGTCTTCTTCTCCATCCTCTCCAAATCGCAACGCGAGATCACACAGTGACTGGGTACAGCTCTCCACAGGCATAGGCTCGTTATATGTGAAGCGATGTTGCTGCAGGGAGCAGAACACCGTAAGCACCAAGCAGCCCCACTTGGTCCATGCAATAGCTCGTTCAGTGTCATGTAAGGAGGACAGATGCAGCACGTGCACACAAAGACATACCTGTGTCTCAACTCTAGCGTGCTCGATCAGAGTTCTCGAGTCAGCTGAAAGACCGCTGTTAGCACAGGCTATATGAGTATCGATCTCTGCAATTTTGTCAATGCTTCGTGGTTCCTGCAGCTTTCGAACACCATCGTAAAGTCATTTGAGAATATCGGCAGCATCGTTTCAGCAGTGGATCGCGGCAATCCAGATTGCAATGTGGTTGGCCCAAGTGATTGCTACATGCAGAGCAGTCAAACAATGGCTGCAACAGTCCCTATAGCGACAGGAGCGCACGAGAAGCTTGGATGTAATCCGCTTCTCCACAGCAAGCACCACTCCATGATCGGTTTTGACTCCGACGGCCGTTGAGCCAAGCTGCAGACCAGGCGGAGGTCACGAGACAGAGCAGCCCGGCAGCAAGGTCAAATCTGCTGGCGACGCCGTACCTTGATCGCCTCTATGGCATATTCTACCTGAAATAGTCGGCCTTCTGGGCTGAACGTCGTGACTCCACGATCATACTCGCTCCTGGTCAAAAACATCTTCACGTCAAACTCAGTTCAGTTTCTTATGGGTGCAGAATCATGACAAGATGTTGTAGTAGCATGTAGCGTGCATCTTTGTGGAATAATACCCCCAGAGACGCAATACAAGGCCCACTCTTCCGCTGCGCAGGTTCCATCGTGGTTAAAGGGTGCGCATGCATGCTAGCGTGCGTGATTCCCAGTTGTGCCCCAGCACACATTCCTACAAGAATCAGTGCCTATGTTGAAAGGCACACATACTCTGAAGTCATTCCTCTCTCCGAAGCCACTCCAACCATGTCTCAGCATCGGGAATTCTTCGGGCCAATTGGCACGTTCATGTGCACGGTCGCGCTTCCGTTGATTGTTTACGGACTGGCACTAGCTTCGAATCGCGATCAATGCATGTCCATATACCCATTCTCGTATCCAGATTGGATCCCTGGCACGCAGCTGATCAGCTTGTCTGGGATTGGCGTTGTGTATGCGTGGTTCTTCGGGCATGTTTTACTTCACATGGTTATGCCAGCACGCACACGCAAAGGTGTTGTAGAGCTTGATGGAACCAAGTGGAATTACCGCACCAATGGTACGCGGCCTCTGTAGGTAGTGCGTACATACTCTTGCAGATCACCGTCGAGCTGTCAACAACCTAACATCCACCGCGGATGCATGCAGCGTTCCAAAATTTCCTTCTGATCTACATTCCAATCTGCGTATTCACTTTTCTCATCCCCATTATTCCGCTGTCATGGGCAGCTGATCATTTCCTCGAACTCATATCCGGGGCGACTATCCTGGCCGTGTCGTTATCCATCGCCCTGTACAGCACGTCGCATATCCCCGGAAAAGTTCTGGCTCCTGGTGGAACGTCTGGAAATGCTGCCTATGATTTCTGGATGGGCAGGGAGCTCAACCCCAGAACATGGGTGCTGGACTGGAAGGAGTTTTGTGAACTCTACCCAGGACTCATGGGGTGGTCGCTGTTGAACCTGGCATTCATGCACAAACAGCTACAAGAGGTTGGATATGTGCGTCTCCACACTAGATCATACTCTGCATGTCGCAGCCCTCGTGCTTCCTGCTGTCCCAGCTGTGTCGAGCGCCACCGGTGTGACCTGCTATGGAAGCATCCGCATCACAGGCAAACGCCATGCCCATGCAGGTATCTTTTCCCATGCTCATGATCAACGCCTTCCAGCTGCTGTACGTCTTGGATGCCCTGTGGTTCGAGCCCAGCATTCTGACAACCATGGACATCACCAGCGAGGGCTTTGGCTTCATGCTTGCCTTTGGCGACCTTGTCTGGGTACCCTTCACATACTGCATCCAGGCAAAGTTCATCCTGGAGTTCAATCCGGTGTGCTGCCTTCCCAATCCATGACACGCCCCGTGCCAACTTCCACTCTCCTCTCTCCACCGGCCCACACTTCGAGTCCAGTAGCCCGCTTGAGCGCCCATCTGGCGTACGTGCTGACTGTACTGCTGTACGGACAGTCGCATGCGAGTGACAATGGTGCACGCCTGTGTGGAACCATCTTTGATCAGAAACTTGGGGCGCACCAGTGCGTGACGACATGCACAGCCGCAGCAGGGACTTTCAGCGGCGGCGGTGTGGCGCCCCCGCGCTGCAGCCCGCCTGAGGTACTCATCCGTACCGCCTCATGCATATGCATACCTGTGCAGGGCCTGACAGCCATCTACATGGTCATCGTCACGGGCATCAAGGTCCTCGGGTACGAGTGCTTCCGGGGTGCCAACAACCAGAAGGACCAGTTCAGGCGCGACCCGACGCACCCGAGCGTGCAGCATCTCAAGACGATGCCCACGGAGCGCGGCACCGACCTCATCGTCTCGGGGTGGTGGGGGTTTGCGCGTCACGTCAACTACAGCGGCGACTGGCTGATGGGCGCCGCGTGGTGCCTCACCACCGGCCTCAACTGCGTCGTGCCCTTCTTCTACGCCATCTACTTCTTCGTGCTGCTCATTCACCGCGAGATGCGCGACGACGAGGCGTGCCGCAAGAAGTACGGCAAGGACTGGGACGAATACTGCAAGAAGGTGCCGTGGCGCTTCTGCCAGGACGTGTACTGAGCGCCGTCCCTGCGCGCCCTCTGTGAGTGCACCCGTCCCCCCAAGGCCTGATCGACAGCTGCGGCACTGGGATGTCGGGGCCGGGTGTGGCCGCCACTTCAGGGGTGGCGGCTGCGAGCATGCATGGCAAGCGGACCGCGCGGAGCAGGCAGGCGGGCTGCGTGCTGAGCGAGAGCAGCACGTGGTGCCAGCGGGGCGTGCGCCCGACGGGAGCGCTGTGCACAGGCATCGGTGAGCGCGTGGCGGTGCGGGTCCTCTCGTCCCGGCGGCCGCCTACGTGCCCATCACTCGCGCATGTGTCGCGGCGGTGCATGCTGGGCTGCACGATACCATCCAGCGCGAAAGCTAGTGCATGTCTGCAGCGAGCGTAGCCAGACTAGATCAGGATGAGGTGTGCCACGGTCCACGACAGCACCCAGCACGGTCCACGACAGCACCCAGCACGGGTTCTCAGAGCTTCGGATGGACAATCCAAGTGCGGCCTCGGCTGCAAGCAGGCGCGGCCACCGTGCAGGCTGGCGGCGCCTGGGGCACCGACGCTCTGCTTGCGCGACGCATGCCGCATCGACTACGTGGAGTGCCTGCTCGTGCCGCGATGTCTGGAACCACTCAGAGTGTTGAGGCCGTTGTGGGGCCTGCCGGTCGTGGGGCTCAATGAGGTGGCCCAGCATGTGGTGGTCGGCTTGACAAGAAGTCGCAGGGGATGCAGTCCCTATTTCCAGCTGTCCAAGTGATGAGAAGCATGCGTGGCAGATGAATTTCCTGACAATCCTGACTTTGTTTGGTTCGGCAATTCCTGGTCTGATGCTAGTACTCGACTGCACCTGCGTGCTGCCTCCGTAGATGATGCATGCGGCCGTACCATGGTGTTGCAGCCTGAGAAGAGCAGGGCGCCACAGGACAACAGCAAACCTGTGTATCATGAGACAGAACAAATGGTTTTTGAGTTCCCAGTGAGCGAGTCCGAGTGTAAATGCTTGCCACATGTGCAGCACATTTGCACCCCTGGCAACCGAACTTCGCCGCTCTGATCAGGTATGGAAAGGTTCTGACCATCCGCCTAGTCTCTGGCAAGCTGCGGAAAGCGCCCCTTTGCTGCCGTATTCCTGAGTGAAACTGGCGGCGTGGTCTATGCAAACAGGACAGGCAGAGACACTGCACGCATCTCCTGCATGCACGGTGCTGATGGCCCAACCCGTGTTTGCCTGTGCATTCGGTACACACCTAATAGTGGTGTCTCAGTACCGAGTTTTCTTGTTGCACAGCAGAGGTTCCTCGAGTTGGAAGCATCATGAGCAGTGCACCGTCCAAACGTGATTCTATCCGTTCGCCAGAAATGCCCAAGCACTCGCTGCAGCCGCTCTGACAACTCGGGTGACGTCGCGCTTGATATCCACCCTTGCCTTGTCTGGACGGAGGGGTTAGGGTTACAACCAGAAGCGTTACAACCAGATGCTCGGGCTGGAGAGCAGCCTTCTCACAGCACAGGGAGCTGACCGGTTTCTGTGGGCTGAAGGCGGTGGAACCCAGCCTGTGTGCTCCAGTGTCATTCGCATGGAGTGGCACAAGAGCACTGTCTGCACGATGCAGGGGTTGCAGCCGGTATGAGTATGTACAAACTCTTGCACGCGAGCTGAAAAGGAGGTCATCCAGCCCCGACTGCACAGTGGAGCGAGTAACTATGTGCAAATAAGCACCCACCGCTGCCCAGAGCAAGCATCCACTGGAGATTTCCTTACAACCTAGTTTAAGCCCTCCAGTGATGCAGCGTGGCGGGCCAAGTTGCGACAGGAAGAAGAGGCCGGCAAAAGCTATGAGTGGGAGCAGAAGGTTGCCGGGCAGGAAGGCAATGCCGCCCTACTGCTCGCCATACGCGACAGAGATGGCAACGCTATTGTGGCAATGCGGAGGCTGCAGTCCTGACGCACTGCCCAGTGTGTGAGGTGACACGGTGTGCACGGTGTCACCATGACAGGTGCTTGGAAAGTTGCGGCTGTGACCACCAGCCCGCCTGAACTCGATCCGGTCAAGGTGAAACCCGCAGCAGAACTACACTTCCCGGGGCCTTGTTTCGAGTGAGACATCTTCATGTCACGGCTGCGCCGTCCATTCGGCCTCGATGAGGGCAGCCAGCAGGCTGGCAATGCACTGTGGCAATGCGCTGTGGCGTGCCGCGGCTGTGGCATCATGCAGCCTGCGCCGTACACGGCTGTGTCACCTGGAGCCAGGCCAGGGCAGCACCGGGGCCGCGCCCATGCACACCGCCGGATGCAGACAGCCACATCATGCCCTCACATGCACCCACACTGACGATCCAAACAGAACCACAGAACAGCCCCGTCGCTTCATGCCATCGCGAGGCGCCCCACAGGGACACCGGTGGCTTGTGCCCCGCTGCAGCAGTGCGGCGCGACACTGAGCGCAGCTTTGGCTGTGACACAGCTTTGGCTGTGACAGCCGGTTGCGGTCATGGAAGGTACTCTGCGTCTCCAAATGACATCGCGGCCGGCGGCGTGCCGGGCGGCGTCTGCAGCTGGAATAACGGGATACCGCACGTGCGGTTCCAGCCGCTGCCGCCGGCTGTGCCCGCCCACACAGCCTGCTCCGCCAGCAGCAGCTCCCGCGCAGGGTGCACCAGGCGCTGCCGCGGCAGCCACGACAGCCGCTCGCGCACTGTGCTCGGGTTGCTGCGGGGGGCGCCCGGCGGTGGGAAGGTGAGCGCAGCCGCGCGGTCGCGGTCGCGCCGCTGCCGCTGCTTCTGCGTCGCAGCGAGGCGGTCGTTGTACGACTGCCGCTCCTGCATCGCACCGTGCGACATGGATGCGCATGCATGGCTGCAGCGCACCAGTGCCGCAGCCGCACCACCTGGGCTGGCAGCGCCGGCCGCATGCATGCAGAGCATGGGAGCATCGAGACATGCCTGGCGCTCAGGAAGGGAAACTGGTGGTGTGGCTTGTTCAGTTGGCAGTCATCCTGCCATCGACCAGCCGCTGCCTGATGCGTTGCAATCAGGGATACACATGGGTGGCCACATGCATCGGGTGTGGCTCACGGGGTGGACATAAAATAAAAAATAAACACACACACACAACTCGGGTATCACGCCAAACCCAAGCGGGCATCGGCCACAGCGCCCTACTATAACCGCGGGTGCGATTGGACTGTGCAAACTGTATCGAGCACTGCAGGGCGCCACCAGGGAACATCGAGGCGGAGCGCACAGGAGGGGGCGGCTGCGGCTGCGGCGGCAACGGGGCGAGCGGGGGGGGCACGTCGTGGGGCAGCTGCACCACAGGCGGAGGCAGCATCGCGTACGCATGCATGCCGGCGGTGCGCACGGCTCGTACCATCGCAAAGTCGGCCGCCGCCCACGGGTCAGAGATGTTGCCAGCATGCTCGAGCAGCATGGCGGCCGTTGCGGAGGTGCGCAGAAGGTACGCGTGCGTGCACATCGGCAGCAGCGCCCGGTACAACCTGCAAGCCAGACTGCCTCTCTGCCTCCTGCCCCAGCCTCCATTCGACTGCGCTGGCGTTTGCGGCCTCAGCGCACAACATGAAACCGGTTCAGTTACGTGCGTAATCAGGCGAAGCGACGGCGTTCGTGTTGGGCCAGGAGTCACAGCACGGCAGCCCTGAAACGGGAGCGCGCTGGCAACGGTGTTCCACCATGGTGTGCCCCGACAGGCGCACGTAGCGGCGGAGCGCCATGCATGTGCCGCAAGTGCTCTGCAAGGGCTTCCCTGCAGCGGCAGCCGGCGGGGGCCGCACCGGTGGGCCACCTTCTGCGGGTTGCCGGCCTGCTGGTTCTCCTCGTAGCAGCTGCCCACCCACACGATGTCCCAGTCGGGCGGCAGCCGCGCCAGGGCGCCCCGCAGTGTGGCCGTGAAGCCCGCGTCGAGGTCTGCGTCGTCCTCGAGCACCAGCAGCGGCCCTGCCGCGGCGCGTGCTGCGGCATCGCGCCAGACGGAGAGGTGCGACGCGTAGCACGCCACCTCCCCTGCCGTCAGGACCTCATCCCGGCGCCGCAGATGCTCCAGTGCGGTGCTGCTTGCACCTGCATGCGCCACGTGTTGCGCGCCATGCATTTGCTGCCGTATGCAGGATGATGAACGCTGGGCGGCAGCGTGTGGCGATGAGTGCTGTCGCTGGGGGCCACAGGTGTGAAATGTACATGTAGATTTGGCACTTACTCGCCATTGTGTGATACAACCGATGCGTCATGCATGCGTGTTGATGTCTGCCAGTTCTGGGCTGGCCGGCTGACCCGTTGTTCTGCTGCGGCAACTTCCTGTGAAGCCGGCTGCGAGAGCGGTCGGCTGAGCAGCCAGGCGATGCCATGCACGGATTTGGAACGGGTTCAGTAGCATCGTGGCACGGTTCGCGTGTGTGCAGGCAGTGGAGGCACAGTAGAGGTGCCGGATACTACACACGCGCTCCTGGCAGGTGTCAGATCCTGGGTGGCACTGCTGGTGGAGCTGTGGACCCGAGGTCAATGTGTGCATGGCACGCAGGACATAGGGCACACAAACCATTGCCACGTCCTGTGAAGAAGGATCAAGCGGGTGCATGCGTTTTGGGGGAGCAGCTGTAGTGGGGAGGGGCGCACCAGGTGCGGCACGGCCGGTGTTGTTCGCTGAGTCATCGCGAGAACGGCTGGCAGCAAGGCGATGGGCTTGTCGCTTGCGCTCGTCAGCAAGTTGGTGACGAATGGAGCGGACGCTGTCATCGTCTGCCGAGAACGCAGGCCACAGCAGGGCAGGTATGCCGAGCCTCTGCAGCACTGCGCACATGAACTGCCTGCGGTCTGGTCTGGACGCCAGGGAGATGACGTACGCCTCGGATAGCATGTCAGCTGGCGGTGCCAGCACGTTCTCCGATACATCTATCCTTTGAGGGCGCTCAGGTGAGTGTGGTGGCGCAGGGGTGCGCAAGGAGTCATAGGCGTCGCAGCTGCAATCGGTGCTGGGGTACGCCGTGGCTGCGAGTCCTGGCTCCAAGGATGCTGATTGTATTCGTTCGAGGTCATCCGTATAGCGCTGCGTGCGGTGCGTGGCGCCGTCGCTGTTGCCTGTGACAGACTGCGAGCAAGCACTGGCTATCAGGATGGCCATGCTTTGGACAGATGGACCAACAACATGACCAGTAAGCAGACATGACATACTCACGGCCTGACGCAGGTCTGCTTGTGAAAGCTCGGCCTTTCTGGGTCATGTGCAGTGGGACTGCGTGTCGGAAGCACATGTGCGTAACTCACGGGTTGTCACGCCATCTCCCTCGGCATGGGTGACGACCTATTGTGGCAACCTATGAATCACACGATCTATATCAAGTTGTCGCACCCTCACGGCTGGGGCATGGTCCAGTTGCTCTCGGCTGATCGAAACGCCTCGTCGCTTGAACTGAACCGTCACATGCGAATTGGCAATCAACAGGCATGCATATATTGCGCAAGCAGCAACAATGACCCAGAATGTTACAGATCTGTGCTTGAAATGTGAGCCACAAGCGCCAAAGTGCTGCTTGGGGATGGCTTGCCAGCGCATCTACGCAACGTCACGCCACAGGTTCGTGTGATGGCCAGACCAAACTACGTTATGGCACTGGCTGGATTTACATGCTGTTGGTGACGGACGCAGTGACGGGAAAAACAGCGTCGTGAACGCCGAAGGCACGCTGCGTTATCGCGAATTCGCGGTGTGGCGATCCAGCAACATGCGGAGGTCCAACACAAGTCCAAACTAAATCATAAGTAATCTAGCTCTCTGAAACTCTGTTTAATCAAACCGTGCGTTCTATCAAGACTAGAGCAGCGACTCTGTGGTGGACAGGTGCTTTCCTGCTCATCCCTACTGTGCACAAGCATCCATCGGGGATGCCATCGCTGAAACTACAATCAAGGCATACACAGGCCAAATGACTGGTGATGGCATGCGGTGCCTGGTCCCGGATATCCTTCCTGTGCCCAGGAAGGAGATTGGAGCTGGTGCTGTGTGTTCAAACCGGATACATTTACATTTACAATAGGTCGCGAAAATCTGCCCTATGGGAACCTGTGTCTGGTGACCTATGACCATATGGCTCGTAACTGGGCGTAATACACATAAACAGATGGAGCTGCTTGCGACAAAGCATCGCCATCTGCCGCACTCGCATTCACATTCGGAAGCCTGAAACTACTCACCAAAACATTCTCTCAGGTGCCTATGCACGCCTGTTTGTCAGTCAGCTGCAGAAATACGCAGAGCTACGTTGTCGGATGTGAAGAATCTGCAGATGCGACAGAGTCCACATTGGAGACAGGCTGGCTTGGGTGCTCCTCACTGGATAGTACGGCCTCTCGAAGCGGTTGCACATCAGTCAGGCTTGCCAGCGGCACCTGACCTTGGTGGCAATACCTAGAAACAAGTAGGATATCCTCATCTGTGCCATAAGACATCCTGGCACGGTCGAGGGAGGAGGCGGTAATGTAAGTTGCCACAGACATTGCTGGGTCTTCAACCCGGAAGGCCTGCGCTCCCTCAACCCAGGATGTGAGAACGATGTAGTGCCCACGATAGCTAAAACGTACAAGGCCGCAGCAGCAGGAGGGAACTCCTGGGCGCTGGGATTCCTCCGGTGGAGGTTCTGCTGTGTAGCGTAGTTTACACTTGTCTACAAGGACAATCGCGAGACAGTCCCCTGCACTCATGGCTCAATTTTGACGATCGCCAGGCTCCATGGACAGTCCTGGGCACGATTGTAATGTGCACCAAAAAGGTCATACCTCTGGTCATCCAGTCCCGGAGATCTTGCCAAGGCACGCTGCGTTGGTTGAGGCTGATGCCAGCGCTTGCAGCAGCATTGAACAGGCGATCGACACGTGTACGATCCACTGCCATGTTCCTTGCGTAGAAGCGTTCCGCAGCAAATTCGGGATTAGCTCCAACAGTGACAGTGAAAAACGATACATGGCAGCCATGGGAAGCCAGGAGATGAGCCAGATCAACAGTCCATATACTACACAGTGCAAGCGTTCAGGTACGATACATGTGGCATGGGCAAGCTGGCGGGCAATCCAAGCAGTGAAGGTCGGGGATGGATACAAGCCTCACCTTTTGGTTGCGCACTCGGTGTGCAGATCTGGCAAACAAATGTCGTTGAAGTCAAATGATCGAAGTACCATCAATGCACAGGCCAATCCACAATCCCACGAGTACTGCTGGCGGATATGCTGGATTGGTCGATGCCGTATCGTGGCATGACTGCGCTCCTGCTTCGTGCACAACTGGACGGGCGTGTCCGGCATGCAGTTCTGACACATCATCCTTCGTTCTGCGCTTTCAACAGTGGTTGACTAAGCTGTGCTTGATTGAGAGTTTCATGCATCACCGGGATTCCGCCCTGCTGGTACGTGTGACTGTCTCAACTGCGCAGCACTCACAAAAGCGATGACGCTGCCGACATTCGGGATTGCAAATCAACTTCCACGGAAACAGGCAAAGGGAGCATACTAGGCGCTTCAGATTGAACGATCGGACAGTGTGGTGAGTGTATGCCTTGACAATGTTATGCTCGAAAGGGCAGTTCATGAACGAATTCACGTCGACGGCAGGGAGAGCTCGTACGCCGTACCTTCAGTTCGAATTCAAATTAAATTTGATAGCTCTAGACTATGTGGCTGCATACCTGATATCGTGGAAATATGTAGAGATCCTGTGTCACACATGCTGAGTTGGGCAACAGACTCCCAAAACCACTCGCTTGACCCCTCGATGCGCTGTTGTGGAGCGTTACAATCAAGCGCGTGTACAAGGCTGCACAGTCAAGAGCGGAAGCAGGCGATGCGCCTCTGTGCTCTACGGTGACGGACCGCGTGCTGCGTGCGCAAGCCTGCACCAGATGCTCCTGTAGACATCGAAGCTCACGGAAGCATTGTCGAAATGCTCCCATGTGAGCTTGGGCCCATTCAGGGTAAGTGTGTCACAGATTGCACCATACATCTTGCTCAGACTAAGATAGCTTACATATTCGATATTGTTGCAGCCAGAGCGAGTTGAACACGGTGGGCCACGAGCTGCTGTGAGGCGATAGTTTGGTTCTGTCGGTCGGCTTTTGCCCGAAGTGGCGCCCTTGTTTCTCCCCAGAACGGTCCACGCATGTACAGTGGAGGTTTGTGTTACGGTCAGCAGCTGCCACGCTCCATGTGTGAGTGCAGCGGGCCATTTCGGCAGAGACAATACATGGCGTAGGCTTCCTTTCAATTGGCTCCAGTGCAAATGGGGAGGCAACGGGTGTGGGACACCGTTCGGGCAGTTGGATCACTGCTGCTGCTCTGTGTCACCGGAGCTGCTGCGTCAGGTGTGAGACCAGTGCGCGGATGCCGACGCAGCTGTTGTGATGCACCTGCCCCGTCACTCGCAGGGCCGGTCCAGTTGACTGCCATACGTCCCGTTTAGCACAAACTTGCATGCAATAGCTCCACTACTATCGGAGCCGATTTGGGCTCCTGCTCGGACAGCGCGACCAGATGCGGAGTGCGCGAACGTAACAAGCGTGTCCGCCAAGAGTGGACCCAACATAAACGTGGCCGCGACGGTTCCTGAAACCACCCACATGTGCAGAGGTGTCGCAGATGTGCCGACACGAGGATCCCGCCCATGATCCCTATTGCAAGAATGGAGGACGCTTGCATGCACAGGACAAAAACTATGACTACTCATCCTGCAGTCACTGTAACTGCACAGGAGGATGGACCGGACCCGATTGCTCTTGTGCGTTCACTATGATTTGCTATTTGCTGTCATACGATCCTTGATGCTTCTGCCTTGGAAGTGTGGTGCACAATGCAACCATCCATCCATGTGAGAGGTTGCGTTGTTGGCTGTGCCGATGCCACAGCACTTCAGTGGCACCAGTGACACGCCCAAGGGACTCGTCAGCTGCATATCCCTGTCGTCCATGTCACCAAGTGCACGCTGCCCAGCCTAGCTCAGAGCTGTTGTCGGGTCCCAGGCAGACAGCAGCCACACATTCGGGGTAGATGCCAACGGTGGTTGACCCCAGGCCTGCGCTGCAGTGTGTTCCACGTTGAGGACATGCCCTGACCACCGCCTGCCATCTGGCCTTGCTGTGCCAGCCCAGGCATGCACGTCCGACACGCTGCACCCCCGCAGCGGCGAGACCCGCAAGAGGCTGGGCTGCCACTGCCAGGGGCTCAACAGCGACCAGTTCTCTCAGTGGGTGTGCAACAAAGCGCAGCCATGGACCCACTGGATGATCGAGCTGCAGGCCGCCCAGAACTCCACTCTCGCCGATGGCTCAGAGTTCGGAGCCCACATTTACGAGCGCGCAGGCACCCCAGCGAATGTGTGCTCCCCTCCGACGCTCCCCCCAGTACACACCCTGTGCAAGGGCATGCGCTCAGCTGCAGATGGATGCTGCCGAGTGACATCGCTTCGTGGTTCTGCGCGACTCCCGACTCCACTTCCTGCGGCCGCACCAGCTGCGCCGCCAGTGCACCACGTCACCGTATGCCGCTCGCGTGCCGCCCGCGCACTCCGTCAGTATTACCGCACACCATGCCACGGTCCAGCCAGTAGGGGCTCTCGTGGTGCAGACGTTCGACCCGGCAGAGAAGTGGGAGTACGCATACCCGGGCGTCTTTGAGGGCAACCTCACTGGGTGCTCCTGGGCGGCGGAGCAGCCGTGCCGCAGCCCGCTCGTCGGCGAGGGCTGCTTTGAGGTGCGCTGCGGCAACATGGCGGTGGACTGCCCGCCGCTGGGTCAGCCGGTGTGCCCGGGCTTCGCCCAGACGTCGTGTGGCAAGATGCCGCCACCACACGACGACAAGCCGTACTGGATGCACAAGTGCAACCCCCTCGCGATGCCGACGGCGGACAAGGTCACCGTGCTGTCCTGCCAGCCGGACAACGACGGGGGGCGGTTCCAGTGCTACTTCCTGCAGGTGCCGCTCCTGTTGTGCATCTGCTGCCGCGCTTCTGGTGTCCGGTGTACCCTGCTTGTGCCCTGTGTGTCGTGGACCGAGTCCAAGTGCAGGCGCCGCATCGTCACTCCTCCACGTGTGGCAGGGCACCAGCTGCTGCGCCCTGCCTGACCCTCGTTCGGACCGGCTGCTGGAGGGTTCCAGAACAACCCGGACAGACGAGTGATAGGTCCTGGCACGCGGTGCTCGTCCGTGTCGGCATGCAAACTGCTGACAGAATCTGTCAACGGTCTGGCGTGCCGTGAGCTCGGGTGTGGATGTGGTGCATGCGCTGGGGCCTCGTGCTGCTGTTGAGCGCAGCCGGGAGTGCAGGAGGGGGCGTTCGTGGGGGCGATCGGCATGCAGTGCCAGGTCGGCGACTGCCTGTACGCCGACGTCGCGCCCCCGGAACCCGCGCCCCTGCCGCCGCCGCCGCCGTACCGGCTACCGCGCATAAACCACCCAGAGCAGCTTACGCTGGTGGCGCTCGGCGCCCTCGCGGCGGCGTTCCTCGCGGCGGTGGGGTACTTTGTGCACCGCGACTGCGCACGCGCGCACCACCTCGCGGGCCACGGCGGCGCCGCGCACCTCGTGGCCACCGGCGGCGGCAGCGACAGCGACGGCGAGCAGGAGCTGACGAGCCTCTCCCTCACAGCAGCGTGCGCCCCTGTGCCCCTCATGCATGAGATCCTGCCTCGTGCAGACGCGAGCAGGCAGAGATGCCGCGGTCTCGGAGCATCAGAGTGCACCGGTAGGCGCCGCATCTTCTGCACGGATGCTGCATTCTGGCCCGCTTGCATCCATCGTTTTCATTATCATTCGTCCGCAAGCCAGCTGAGGTTTTCGTTGTCAGAGACAACCCGCGTGTCTTGCAAAATCCACCGGCTGTGCCCACGTAATTACACTCGCACCTGTGCAAACGGGGTACGCCCCTCGCACGTGTGTTGAGGCATGCCTTGGACGTGCTGCTTGATGGCACTGTGCATGCCGACCCGCATGACAGGTCGAGGTGCGTGTGGCTCTGCCCGGTGGCTGCGTGTGCATCAACGCGCGAGGAACGTGGCCCGCAGCCAGACGCACCTGTCTGGCCTTCACGACATGCTCTGCAGGCGCGTTACGGCACCGCGCAGTTTGGCTCTGAAACCACAAACGCACCGCTGGTGCGCACGCACGCAGCTTCCGAGCGGGTGAGTCAGCGCGCCCATGCCATGCCGAATGTACGGTATCATGGAGACCTGCCTGTGGCGGACGGCGCAGCGAGCGCACGGCAGCGGGGGCGGGGCTGAGGCAGCGGCCGGTGCAGGCATCGGTCGCAGAGCGTCGGCGAGGCTCTCATGGCGGCCGGGCATGTGCGCTCCCACGACGCCCCGCCGCGGCGACCCGTCGCGTTCAGCTTTCAAGGTGTGCGCTACCGCATCGTCACCGCTGCCGGCCAGGAGCGGCTCGTGCTGCAGGGCGTGTCCGGCATGAACGCCGCCCCCTCTGCGCGGCGCCGCCTGCTCGCCGGCGGCGGCGGGCTGAGCACCGACTCCGACACGGCGATGATGAGCATCATGGGCCCCAGCGGCGCCGGTGCGGCAGTCCCACCTGGCGTGACCCCTGGCCCCCTGCTGCAGCCATGCATGCTTCCCGCGGTCTCCTTGACTCTTTGCCACCCCGTGGACGTGTCGGGATTGATCGAGCGTGTTGCTCACCGGAACTGCGCCTCGCATGTATGAACTGTGAAGGTGGTGCATGACGGCATGCCGGACGCAACTGCAGGGAAGAGCAGCCTGCTGGACATCATCTCTGGCCGCAGGTTCGGCGAGGGGGTGGAGGGGTGCCTCCGGGTGGACGGCGCAGTCATGGCGCCTCAGGCCGTGCGAGCGATGGCGGGATACGTCCACCAGGTACGCATGGAGGTCATGCTTGCGCAGTGCACCACGCCGCACAGCCCTGCCTGCCTGCACCCCGGCTCTTTGCTGGGGCGCAGCTGCCGGCCGCGTGATAGTGATGCTTGAAGCTCGCATGTTGTTGCTGTTGGTGGCCGGGTCAGCGTGGCACATCCTGCACAACCGGAACTTTGGGGAAGGTTCGGTTAGCGGTAGCATCTGCGCGGGGGATACTGGTACAGCTTTGCATGGCGCAAACGTTCGTGGAGCGCCCTCAAAAGCCAGGTTCATGGTTCTGAGAGGGCATCGCGGTACCGCTGCAGGGTGCCGGTCGGTGACGTTACGGCATCACGGCGCGCTGCAGCACATGCATGGCTGGAAGCGCCAACCAATCAGCCTTGTTATGCACAGCGCCGTGCAGGACGACGTGCTGCCGGGCACCGCCACGGTGCGCGAGTACATGGTCTTCCACGACAGCCTCCGCGGCGCGCACCGCCACATGCATGCGCGCCCCGCCGCCCCGCGCAACGGCGGCACGAACGGCGAGCACGGCCGCCGCCGGGCCACGCCGACTGCAGTGGCGGAGGCGCTGCAGTGGCACCGCATCACCGCGCTGCTGCAGGACCTCGGCTTGCTCAAGTCGCAGGACACGCTCATCGGCGACGCGTTCATGCGCGGCATCTCCGGCGGCGAGAAGCGGCGGCTCAGCGTCGCTGTCGAGCTCCTGGCCGCGCCCCAGCTCCTCTTCCTGGATGAGCCCACGACCGGTGAGCTGCGAGCACCACCCGCCGCTGTGCACCTCCGGTACCATGGCATGCTCGCCTTCCGCCCTGCCCCGCCGCCGTCCGGCGCCATGCCATCACCTGCATGAGCAACATGTGTGCGGCACACTTTTGCATGTATCACAAGCCCGGGCGCTTCAAGTGCTGGCTACGTCTGTTGAGCACGACGGCGCTGTACGGCCGCCTGGCACGGGAGGCACTCGCTCCATGCGTGCAGGCCTGGACTCGACGAGTTCCGTGCAGCTCGTCGACATCCTCGCATCCCTCTCCGCCGCCGGCGTCAACATAATCTTCTCCATCCACCAGCCGCGCCCGGACATCCTGCGCCACATGGACTCCTTGCTGCTGCTCTCTCCAGTCGGCCAGCTAGTGTACTGCGGGCCGCTCGCGCCGCTGCCCTCGCACCTCGCCGCGCTGTCCTTCCTGCAGCCGCCCGGCTCCCTCAACATCGCCGACTTTCTGCTCGACGTCGTCATATCTGCGAGTCCGCGCCGCCTCACCGGGCTCGTCGACGGCTTCGAGCGCAGCGAGCTTCGCAGCGCGGAGCTCGGCGAGATCGAGCGCATCGCGGCGGCGGCGGCAGCTGACGCGCGTGCAGGCGCGCCGCACCTGTCGCCGCCCCCCCCGCCGCCGCCGCTCGCGCTGCAGATGCGCGTCCTCTCCGGCACCCTCTTCCGCCGCACGTACCGGCACCCGTTCCTCGTGGCCACGTGCTACGTTGCCACCATTGCCACCGCCGTCGCCCTCGCCGTCGCCTTCTCCAACACTGGCTACGACACGCAGGTCCGCCCCTCAGCCACATCTCCCCAACGCGCACCTCATCTCAGACACGCCCGCTGCGCCGTGGCTGCCATGCGCCCTTGCGCCGTGGCCGCCATGCGCCGTGGCCGCCATGCGCCCTCGCGCTGTCCGCATGCATGCACTGCGCCCCAGCGGCACATCGACCCGTGCTCCCCACACCCCTGTGTGGGCGCTCCTGCGCGCCGTGCAGGGCGATGCCTTCCGATCCTTGCTGGAGCAGCTGACCAGATTTCCCGGCACGTGTTTCCATGGCGCTACCTCAACGCACGGTCGACGCTGCTGCAGGGCATCCAGAACCGCTTCGGCCTGCTCTTCTTCATCCTGCTCTTCCAGTCCCTCATGGCGCTCAGCTCGCTGCCAATCTGGCAGGAGGACATGCTCCTGTTTGTGCGCGAGCGCGACGCGCGCGCCTACACCACGCCCTCCTATTTCGCCGCGCGCGTCCTCTTTGACATCGTCCCCCTCCGCGTATTCCCGCCCCTCGCCTTCTCCTTCATCACCTACCCCGCCGCCGGCCTGCACGCTGACTCGGCCGTCACCGTCCTCGCCTTCACCATGACCCTCGTCGTCGCAAACACCGTGGCCTCCCTCCTCTGCATGTGCCTCGGCGCCGCGCTGCCCAGCCTGACCCTGTCCAACATGGTGCGCCAGCCTCCCCCCCCTCCCCCCCTTGCGCCGTGTGGCTCTCTCCCTGCCCGTGTCTGCCACTGCGCCTGGCCCCCCATCTGCCCATGCGACCCGGACGGCAAACCCGCCACTGCCTGCAGCATGCTCGCATGAGTCCGGTGCATGTGCGTCGGCCGCCTGCACACAGCGATGCCCTCCCCGCAACATTTGCGACTCTGCCCTGCTGGACCCGGCGGGTGCACGCACAGCCGGGCACGCCCGGCGGCCCTGCAGTGCACACCGAGTGTTCCACAAATCCTGATGATCTACTGGCGATGACTCGCCCCCGCACAGTCAGCCCGGCATGCGCACACAGTCTGCGGTGATGTGGCCCAGCAGAGCGGCCGTCTCACGCTATCACCGCTCTGTAACCCCGGCGAGCACGTGTTCGGGCACACCCGTGCATCAACTCGCAGCCACTGTTGTCTTCTGGATGGGGCAGGCCTGTCACGTGCGCACCGGCTGCAGGTGGGGTCCGTCGTGATCATGCTGAGCCTGCTGCTCTGCGGCTTCATGCTCAACGGCAGCTCCCTGCCGCCCGCCGTCGGCGCGCTGCACTGGCTGTCCTACTTCGCGCAAGCCTACGAGATGCTCGTGACCAACGAGTTCCACAGCAATCCCACGCCCTTCTTCTTCACCGCCCCCGTCGACACGCTGCCGCTGCTGCGCGTCACCGGCGACGGCGTCCTCCAGCAGTTTGGCTACCGGCCGGCCCGCTTCCTCGCAAACCTCGTCGCGCTGTGCGTGCTGGGTGCGCTCTGCGGCGCGGTCACGTTTGTGGCGCTGCTGCTCACGCACCCCGTCGCGCGCGCCCAGTGCACGCAGCTGCTGCGCGACTGCGGCGTGCTCGACCTGCACCGGGGCGCCGCCTCGCTGCTGCGCCTTGCCGTGCCGCCGCGGTTCCGGGTGGAGGGCGCGTCTGTGCACGGCCACAGCCCCGGTGCCGCGTCCCCCGACGCCTCCACGACCCAGCCCCTCCTCAGTACGCCCCTTGGCCGCACAGGTGTCTCCGCCTGCAGCAGGAGGGGCTAGATCGGGAGCGCCCTGCCCAGTGCGGTGTGCATGGCCGCATCCAGCGCGTGTTGGAGGCAGCTCGCGATCGTGGGCCGCTCAGGTCACATGCGGCTGGAAACAGACACAGGGACTGGCCGCAGGTGCTTCATTCTTCGACGAAGCCCCGGCTCGCAGCCTCGGCCGCCGGCCAGGCGGCAACCACCGCCGCAGCAGCTCCGAGGCGATCGCCCACGCGGGCCCGGCCGAGGCGCTGCACCGCCGTAGCGCGTCTGAGATTGCGCCCCACCGGCCAGGCGGCGGCGCGCTGGCCCCCCGGCCGCACCACAGCCACCGCGCCACCGCCTCGCTGCAGCTCGAGCCGGTCCGGCTGACCGGCAGTCCGGACCCGACAGACGCAGAGGCCGCCGAGGCGTCGGCGGCGGCGACGCCGGCGCATACGGACAACGGCGACGACGCTGCGACATTCCACACCGCACCGTCGACACCGGCCGCGCCGTCCTCGTCGCCGAGCGTGGCCAGCTCCAGCACGACACGGCTCGCGCGCACGGCGTCAGAGTTTGCCACGGACAGCAGTGGTGGGACCACGGACGTGCCGGGGCACACACGCATGGGCAGCGCACTGTCGGTGCTAACGACGGAGGCGTCCGACGGCCCGGCTGCCTCGGCAGGACAGATGTCGCCGCTCAGATACAGCAGCCACGGGTCGCCTGCCCCCCCTCCACGCACGCCGCTGTCATGGCAGAGCGTCAGCATCAGTGTCCTCACCGCTCAGGGTGCGACCTTGGGTTACATCATCACTGCCTGTCTTGTGATTGCCAAACACCGGCAGCGCCCAAGCCGTGCTGCAGCCCCGGTGCAGATGCAGAGTGTCTGAACGCGATGGGCGCGGACGCGCTTCGGCGTGACCGAACTTGGGCTCTATGCTGTCAGGGCGGATGCCAGTGCCTGGTTCAGGCGCTCCTGCAGTACACACATGCAAGGCAGGGAAGCGTGCAGGTGAGGTCAAGCAGATAGTCGACAGCGTCTCTGGCAGCACGGAGGAGGCCCCCGGGACGTCAGAGGCGACGTCCATCCTCGCCATCCTCGGCCCAAGCGGTGCCGGTGCGGCCATGCATGCGTGTCCTGCCGATCACTGCCTCCAGCTGCGCTCCACCGGTCCAACCATGTTGCACACCTGGGTCCAAGCGACGCCGTCACCCACGCTGGCCGACGCTCAGCAACACATGCGTGTGCTCGTGAAACCCTGCCGTGCGCGGCTGGAGCGTGTGCTGTCGGTCAGGGGACCCCCCGTGATACAGGGTAGCTGTGCAGCTGGCCGACCAGCCCGGGCGTGCTGCAGGGAAGAGCACCCTGCTAGATGTTCTAGCTGGCCGCATCGGTGGCCGCCGTGTGGAGGGCCAGATCGCCATCGCCGGCCGCCCGACCGCCGCAGGGCAGCGGCAGCGGCTGTGTGGCTACGTGCTGCAGGACGACATCTTCCCCGGTGCTCCCCCGCCCACTCGCCGGCCGCCCTCCGCCGCTTGCCCCTGCCATGCATGCACCTCACTGCGGCCATCGGCGTCCGTCACCTTCATGTGAACGAGGACCGGCTCCCGTCCTGGCAGGCCGTGGCAATGCTCGTAGCACACCGAAATGCCTCAGCTCTGCTCGCCGGTGATCTTGACCAACTGCGGTGCATGTCGTCGATGGGCCAGTGCATGACCGGGTGCATGTACAACGTCTCTGCATCAGTCCCTCCATGCGCTGGTGGTCCATCCCATCCAAGGCTAAATTCTGGCGAGGCCGGTTGCGGCCAAGTAGGTACCCCCAGAGGGTGCATCACAGCCGTCACACTGGACCGTGCCTTCGGCGTGGATCGGCCACGGCGCGCGAGATGGTATGCGTGGATGTTTCGCCGGGCCCGAGCGTTGAGTGCTGCGGGAGCGTGCAGGCACGAGCACGGTGACGGAGTACCTCATGTTCCATGCGCAGCTGCGCATGCCGGCGGCCGCAGCGGCCGCGGCGCACGAGACCCGTGTGGCCGCGCTGCTCGCGGACTTTGGCCTGCAGCGCTGCGCGCACTCCTACATCGGCGACGGCCTCCTGCGCGGCCTCTCCGGCGGCGAGAAGCGGCGGCTCAGCATCGCCACGGAGCTGCTCACCGCGCCTCGCCTGCTGCTCGCCGACGAGCCGACCACCGGTGCGCTGCATGCACCCTGCGGCCCCCGCGGCCGTGCCGTGCGCCACCTCTGCTAGTGCGCGTGTCATGCATGCCACCATACTGCGCAGACCACAGCGTGCTTGCCGCAATGCGCCACACGGCGGCCGGGCTCCCTGTTGGTCCACCGTATCATCCCCTCAACAGGCCTGTGTGTGCACGGCTGCGCTCGGGCAGTATGCAGTCCGACCGGCACGGCTGGCAACGCCGCGCCGCCTTGCAGGCCTTGACTCGACGTCGGCGAAGCGGGTCGTGGACATCCTCGCGGCGCTGTCCGCCTCGGGGGTCACCATTGCGCTCTCCATCCACCAGCCCCGCCTCGACATCTTCCAGATGCTGACGCACCTCCTGCTCCTCAGCGGCACCGGCCGCATGGTATACTCCGGCCCGGCACGCCTCGCGGCCGAGCACTTCACCGCCCTTGGCCACCCGCCGCCGCCCGCAGTCAACACCGCCGACTTCATCCTCGACGTCGTCATCCGCCTTCCCCCCACTCAAGTGCAGGCACGCCCTCCTGTGCACAGTGTCTACTCGTGTCCCATACACCTTGAGCCTGTCTTGGATCGTCCCCGGCCATCTACCCCGCCCGTTCTCAGCCTCGGCTGTGTCGTGTGCACACCCCCAACCTACTCTGGCACCCGGTCCAAGCGCTCGGCCACTTTTTGTGCATGTCCATGCGAACGGAGCCGTTCCGGACTGCGCCAGCTGTTTTATCATGCTGCTTCGTCACTCCAACCCGGGTCACCGGTGTGCGAGGCGGGCCAGCATCGGCAGTGCTCACGGCATGGTCTCTGCACAGTCTCTCCGGCCGCCACCTCGCGCGCGCCGCCGTACACGCTCTCCACTGACGTACTGACATGCCTTCATGCGCCAGCTGTGGGTCCCGCCGCGACGCCGTGTGTCGTGACTCCGTGGCTGAGGTGCCCCTGCTGAAGCACAGGAGCGGTGCAGGACATGGTTGCCAAGTTCAGCACGTCCGCCGCGGCGCAGACGCTCGCGCAGCAGAGCAGCGGCATGTCCTTCTCCGCCGCGCTCGGCACGCTGCCGGCGTCCCCTGTGGCCGCCTCGAGCTCAGCACTGCGCTCCCTCTCCAAGCACTCCGCGTCGCTACCGCTGCAGGCACGCCCCCTGCCCTCCCGCAGTCTGCCTGCACGCCCCCCCCCCACGCCCAGACAGGCCACCTCGTGTGCAGTGCCACATGCCACCTAACGGTCACGACCCTGCATGCCGCTGCCGCCCACGCCTCTCCCATGTGGACGACTCCACACGCATGCTGCAGCCCACCCTCCAGTGGCCACACTGTGCCACAGCTGGTGCACATCTCCTCACACACCCCCTGCAGGGTCGCGCCTTGTCAACCCCTCCGACGCCATGCAGATCGAGCTGCTGTCGCTGCGTAAGGTGCACAGCCTGCTGCGCCACCCCTGGCTCCTTGGCTTTGCGCTGATTGCCACCATAGCCACCGCGTCGCTCATGGCCGTCGTGTACTCCGACATGGACAACATGACGCCCGGCATCCAGAACCGCTTTGCCGCGTTCTTCTTCGTCGCGCTCTACCTCTCGCTCGTCTCCCTCTCCTCTGTGCCGGTGTGGCAGGTGGAGCGCGCCCTCTTCCTGCGGGAGCGTGCTGCGGGCGCCTACAGCTCGGCGGCGTACCTCATCACCACCATCTCCTACGACCTCCTCTTCATGCGCGTGCTGCCTCCCGTGCTGCTCACGGCGATCGCATACCCCCTGATGGGGCTGCGGGGGGGGCTCTCACACCAGGGCATATTTTGCGGGGCGCTCATGCTGTGCAACGTCGCCGCGGCGTCAATGAACATGGCGATCGGCGCCGCGTGCTCCTCTACAAGCATCGCCAACATGCTCGGCAGCCTCGCCGTTCTCGTGAATCTGCTGTTCGGGGGGTTCCTGATGAGCCTGCACGACGTGCCGCCGGTGGTCGCGGCTCTTGGCAGGCTATCCCTAGCACGCTACGCATACAACATCCTCGCGGTGAATGAGTTCAAGGATGCGCAGGACTACAAGTTGACGCCGTTCCGTCCGCCAGGGACGGACCCGGCGAGCTTGCCGCACAAGGATGTGGATGGCAACTTCATCCTGAATCTGTTTTATTTTCGGTTGAACACGATGAATACGGATGTGCTCGCCCTCGTGTTGCTTTCACTTGGGTACATTGGCCTAACATCCCTGATATTACATGTGAAGAGATGAGAGGGTCTGCGTGCTTTACAGAACCTGCGACTCGGTAGCTGGTCTTTGCCGGGCATGGGTGCCGGGAGCGGGTCGGGATGGAAAAGAAAACGGATTACATAACTGTGCAGCATAGGGGCACGTAGTGATGAGAAAAAAATCACCAAACATGGTCCAAGAATTTCCGTAACGTTGGAATGTAGTCTGGTGACATTGAAAGATTCTGATGAGTATAGCCCTCGGCCCAGAGAGGGTCTGAAAACGGGTTGCAAGCGGTAGCATGTAGGGTCCTGCCATGATCGACAGCGATTACTTCGTCTTTTGTGCCATGCATGACCAGAGTCGGCGACTTGACCTTCTTGATGAGCAGATGATTGGGAAAGACGTCAAAGATCGCAGGCCACCACTTCAGGTTGGGCTTCAACACCCGGACACCTGACAACAACGCACTGCACAGTAGAGCAGCATGATCAGAGCCTTCACTGCCAGACCACCTCATGATGCCAATGACCATTTTACAACTGGTGTAGTGCATGCTCAACTGGTGGTCTAGTGCATGTAGTTGCATGCAACTGGTGTACAGTCAGCGACATCGTCTGTTTGTCATCAAAACATAACAACCGGTCAGCTGTAAGACCAAGCATACTGAAAGAGGCCCACCTCTGCAGGATGAGACCAGCAACATGTGGTTCTTGGGCTGCGAGATAGACAGCAGGTCCTGATCCCAGGCTGGCACCCATAAGAATAATGTCATCATCGGTCAAGGACACGAAAGTCTTCAAGAACTGATATGCTGCAGTGATGTCTGCCCTTGTATGTCGAACTGATGGAATCCCTTCACTTGCACCGTAACCTGTGTAGTCAAATGTCAAGACATTGACTTCAAGTAGCTTGCTCAAGTCCATGCAGTACGGGATACACTGTCCCAGGTCCAGTGCATTGGGGTGGCTGTACAATACAGTACGAGAACAATTGTCTCCCTCAAAGGGAATCCAGGCCAGGACGATGCGTTTGTCCCCTCCACCGTCTGGCATGCGTGGAGTTCTGGTGGTGTAGAGCTTGACAGAGCATGTTGCCAACCTGCAAACGAACTGGCGTCATCCATGCTCATCAAAGCAAGCAAACATAGCATTAGCATGGCTGATTTATCACATCATTAGCAACATGTGTACGATTCGTACGCCCGCGGGATTTTGATCTTCACTTCGACCGGGTCGTCCGATGTAGGACCGCATTGTGGGACTGCCAAGGTGTACGAAGGTGGGAATGGAGGACAGAAGGCAAGATCTCTTGAGATAAAGTCTTTCAGTGACTCCCATATGCCCATCTCAAGTCAGATACTTAAGACACGGCATGGTCAGGCGCTCATCGCGGGCACTGGGCGTTTAAATGGTACCGCACTGCCGCGAAGCGATAGTGAGATCGCCACAACAGGCTGAGGCAGGAGGCCAACGCTGAACAGCGAAAATTAGCACGGTACAAGGGAAGCAACAAGCTGTCGGTAGTAGTGACTACGGCCCACACGCGGGAGAATTGATTCGGAAGTGGTCGAGATGGCTTGACACAGTAAGCGGAAGATCAGGTAGACATCACCAATAACATCCTGGCAAAAAGTCCTGATGGACTTGCAAAATAATGGTCTGCTTGACGCTTGCGCCCAAGCGGAAGGCGAAAGGTAATTGATATACAGTCAACTCGCAGTTAGCCTAGAATGACGCTCGTTTGCACCCGTCACCTTTGAATGATTCCAGCTTGTCTCTACTGACTAGGACTCCCCCCTATCTGACCTGACGATGGCTGCGTATGTACTGTAAACCAATCGCACCGCAGACACAGGTAGGGCGAGATCGATGACCTCAAAACCGTTCACAGCGGCGAACAGGGACGGAGCGCAACATCTCCTGTGCAAGCAAGATTGCATGATGTCAGACAGTGACATAGTCTGCATGATTTGCACCCGTTGTCCTTGCATGGTCGTGACGAAGATCGCGTCAACCGAATGACCGAGTGGGGTGTAAGTTTGGTTCCGACACTGTTCCGTGAAAGTTGTTGCATCTTGCTGTCGACGTGAGCTCAGCATGTTTCATCTGACAGGATTTGAGCCAAGCTCGTTTGCCGCGTGCGTACTATCCGTGCCACGGTCTCCCTAGCAACAGCATATGCCTGGGCCTAGGCGGACATCTGCGCTTCAGGTTGTCCGGCTGGTATTACATGGAGAACGGAACAAAGGCCCGGCATCGCCAAGGAGGCAGAGCTAGGATTAGACAATTCGCGAGCTGGAGTCAGTATGAGCTGAACTTCGCCCGCGCGGAACAAGCAGATATCACGGAATCGTTCCTCGTAACGACATCTTGCGTAGCACGCTCCACATGCACCAGTCCTGACTCAGGCAGACATCCCAAGGCCGGAACCTTTCATTTTCAAGGTCAACATTCTGGGGAGTGCCACAACAATCTTGCCCGAAAATGCAACGCTTCTCTGCACTGCTGCAATCCATGCACGCTGTTCGACAGTGGACGATAGTGACCGGCTCATGAGCTGAGCCCTGCTTACACTGATCTTGATGAAAGACCTCGCTATCTATACTGCAGCCCATAAGAAAGCAAGTGACTAGG
The DNA here is from genome assembly GCA_032360965.1 of Ulva armoricana. Lineage (NCBI taxonomy): Eukaryota > Viridiplantae > Chlorophyta > Ulvophyceae > Ulvales > Ulvaceae > Ulva > Ulva armoricana. The sequence goes on from JAUMHO010000006.1 coordinate 3,565,453, forward strand.
TTGAGGTGCCCCGAATGGGCTCGTCACCAGTGCACACACAGTGGCCATCGCTACTGATACGGGTGGTCAGTTGCTGCTGCTCAGTACCAGCATCACACATACTATTAGCACCAGCTTGCAACTGATCAAAGTAGCATGCGCTCATGCATGTTTGCAATGCTACATCCTTCCACGCACGCTGCCACCCAACATCTGGTGACAAGCCTCCAGCAGAGCCGCGCATGTGCGCCAGGCGCAGTGCAGCTCCTTCGTTTGCGTAAACTGCAGGGCCAGCCATACACGCATCAGATGACAGGAGCGTGACTGCGGCTTGTAGACACGTACATGTATGGAGAGATCATTCCACACGCTGCACCGGCCGTCGTCGACGCTGAGGGCCGGAAACAGTGTCCGGAGGCGACACCACCACACCAAGTGACCTCGGATTTGTCTCCGGGGCTGCGTGCATTCGCTGTATGGGAAGCTCCCAAGAGGGCGGCCGCCCCGGAGACAACGATGATGCCGGGGTGATGTGTGCTGCCGGGCGGGCCAAGCGGCGGGGGGCCGGAGAGTGGTGCCGGAGGTGACTGCGGTGTCTCCGGATCGGGCGGTGGCCGGCATGCACGTGCTGTTCACTACGGACGCTGCCGCGGTGGCTGCAACCGTTCATGCTGCTGCGAGCAGAGCACGTGCGGCACATGCATGTGGCTGCGCGTGCTGCACGCCACTGCTGCAGCCCAGCAGACGTTGCCCGCGCGGGGCGGCGGTGTTCCTGGGGCGGTGTGTGGGGCATGAGGGGGGTGGGCGCGTGGTGTGGGGGGTCGTCTGTGGATACAGGGACAGGCGATGCTATTGGATAGACGTGGGTCTGTGCGCAGGTGCCGCTGCCGTGTAGGCCTGGCTTGTGGAATGCATGCGCATGTACGGCTGGTTGGAGCCAAGGTCATGCTCGTCGCCGCAGCGGGGCCGGTGCGGGCCGTGTGGCGTCGGCCGGGGGGAGGCCGTTTCAGCTGTCATACTGTACGAGGGCCAGGACGGGGCAACAGCACGGGTGGCCTCCCGTGCGCCAGCATCGGGCGTACAACCGAGTGCGGCATTCTGCGGCTGCCCAGGCACGGTGGTAGGTATGGGCGGTGGCGGATGCACAGATGGGTGTGCCCCGCCTGCCGCTGGTGCAGCTCCGCCGCCTGTGTTGCATGGCCGCCTTGCCGTTGACCAACTGCAAGGCCAGCTGGCATGCGCATGTCGTGCCGCATAGACAGAATCACGTAGACGCCTTTCGGGCATGTGGCTGTCCCAGTGCAGGCTTCGTTTCAGTACGAGTGCATGATTCCCGGGGAGCAGTGTGGGAAGCCGGCCCGACGTGCCACACCTGTAACAGCTGGCGGTGCCCGGGCCGGCGCTTTTGAACCCTGAGCGGGAGGGCGGCGCCTGGGAGCGCGACAGGAGGAGACTGTGCGCGGGCGAGGCGACCCGGAATGTGGCCCTGTGGCCCCTACTTACATGCTACAGCTCACTCGTGTTGCCTGTGGCATGTACACCAGCACAATGCATACCAGCAACTGCAGGAGGACTCTGTGCCTTTCACACTACAGGACCACCTCCGCACTGAACCCGCCAGACATGGCTACCGGCGGCAGAACAGCGCCGGCATCCCTGTGGAAAGCTGAAACAATCCTGTGCAAACACTCCCAGGTGCCAGACCGCCGTAAACACCGCAGCCGGAGGGCCTATGTGGTGTCGGCCTACATGGCTTTCGGCCGGACGTTGAACAGCGGGCCGGCTGCTTGGGGCAACACCGGGGGCAGCCCCGGCGTCGCGCGCGGGATCTCGAGCGGCGGCAGGCCAATGCGGAAGCGCTGGATGAACGCCTGCACCGTCTGGACCACCTCGTCCGGCTCGTCCTCCTGGATCGCATGGCCCGACTGCGGCACGAGCACCATCTGGAACTTGCCCTGCATCTGTGCGATCGTCAGCGGCCGGTCGAGGCGGTCGGCTCCGGCGATCAGCAGCACCTTGGGCACGCGCACGCCGACAAACGCGTCGCTGAGGCCGCTGTACCACCCCTCCCAGTACGGCTCGGAGGCGAGCAGCGGCGTGCGCCACACCCACTGCGGCGCACCGCCGTCGCCGGCGCCGTCGCCGGCGGGGTGGGCCTCGGTGAGCTGCGACGGCACGGAGATGGTGGCGGCGCGCGTGCTGCGGGAGAGGGCGTGCTCTGTCACCCAGTTGATGGCCGCCTTTGGGGAGGCGAAGGAGGCGGGCCGCTTGTTGAGGATGCCGGTCATGCTGGGCAGCGACGCTGCAAGGCAGGCAGCCGGCTGTGAGGATGGAACTCTGAAACAGGGACCTGTGGGCTGGCAGCGCGGGGGGGAGCAAGGATGAGGCGCGGGGCGGTGCGGGAGGCGGGTGTGGGCCTGGACATGCATGGGCTTGTGGAGGATGCTCGCGTGGCAGCGAGTGTGGCGTTCGCTGGCGTTTGGTGGGCGCTGCCGGTGCATGACAAGGGGCTGACACTCACGTGGCCGGGCTGAGTGTGTGTGTGGGTGATGGTGGTGCGGACGTGGCGCCGTTGCGACTGGAGCTGGACGGTGGCGGAGGCACTCTGCCACAAGAGTGCTTCAGAGACTCTGCCGGCATGCCGTGACAGCGTGCGTCGGCTGCATTCCACAGTATGCTGATGCTGAGGTCGCATTTGCTGCAGATAGCCTATGTATGGAGCAGTGCCGCAGAGGTCTGGGGAGGAGGGTTTGAGGCAGTGCATGTGCCAGATCTGAAAGTGGTTGGATCAGGCGCACCGATTGCAGTGCCCTCGACCACGTCGATCACGATCAAGCCTTCTAGTGACTGAAAGGGCAGCTCCTTGGCTGTCCATACTGCGATGGCACCGCCAAAGCTGTGGCCAAGAAGAACGGTGGGGGGCTTCTCCTCCCCAAACATCTCTTCCCACAGTGCGGCGGCGTCAGCGCTGAAAGTCTCTTTGGAGAAGTCTAGACTGCTGCCTTGGTCTGTGTTGGGCGCATCTATTGTGGTCAGGCCGTGATGTCGCTGATCCATGGCCACAACACGATGCCTACAGCATGCGCAGTAGACTGTGTTTTAAACGACGGGCCGTGGCATTGTGTGGAAGGACGGATGCGCACTCTTTTGCCAGATCTTCAGCCAACAGCGCGAAGGTGAGACCTGTGTACCCAGCACCGTGCAGACAGAACACCACAGGGCCGTGATCGCCTGCAACATACACATTAAATGTGCAGCCTCGACTGTCCACACGCACAGACTTCGTTTCGCTGAAGAAATCCTGCCAGTCCGCGGACACCTTCTTTGCAGGCAGGGCTTCTTCCGTGCCGTGAGCATCCGCCACGGCGCGCGCTCGCTGCAGAATGCTTTGCTTTGATGCCACTGCAGGCGAAACCGTCATGGGCGACGGCACTGGCGGACGCATGGAGCACGCGCGGTGTCAGCGTTGCTCGTTCAAAGTGAACGGACCGCCGATACTCTCAGGTCCAGAGCAGTTTCAGAAAGCGACAGTATTTGCTGTCATTGTAGAGCTTATGCTTTAAGAATTGATCGCGTACATAGGTGTTGCTTGGAGGGACACTGCTATGGAAAGACAGTAAGTGCCCACGACATCATTGGACGAGATAGGGCTCTGCATCAGATAGCCCAGCAGGAGTGCTACTGCAGTTAATTCTGCGGCCATCGCTTGATGTTGGTATGCGATGGGAGTGATTTCCCTTGCAAGAGTAAAACGCGCAGTGCCGAACAGTGGTGCGCACCTCGAATGCATGCATCGCGATTGGGGCATTTCAACAGGTAGCGCACTGCGGTTTAAAAGATTTAAGGACTCGCAGGGAAAGAAGGAAAAATGCTCACACAGAGTGCACAAGTTTGTTGCTGCGCACACATCTGAGAAATACGCAGAAGAGCGCACTAGCCGGTCCGGTTTCGTGATGCAGGCAAACGTCGTCAGCATGCACACATGCCGTGCATTCAGGCAACCGCATGCCTTCAGCAGAGCATCTGTTCACGGCTTGGTGCCCCGGTCCAACATGCTCCGACGGGTGGAGTGCCCCAGCCTTGGTTCCGACAGTGCGTGTTCTGCCGCGGCGCTTTCAATTCTCAGTCCAGTCCATAATTCTCAATCACTCCAACGTGATGAGCCGTATATACTGTGTGTGCATCTATAATCCGCCATAGGTTCGTCTATGATCCACGGCATTGCGTGTTTTGCAGTTACACAGAGCTTCCTGGATCTCACGAGCCTTGTAGCTTCAGACACATCCTCCAACAGGAGCGCATTCGAGAGTCTCGCCTATACTATTGGCAGGGAAGCATATGCTGACTTGAACGGTTGGCACTTATATCTGAAGGATATGAGCACGGTGCCGGGCGGACCCAAGATGAACCAGATGCTGGCGGAGCAACTGGGCACATCGGTATGCCGCCTAGATTCGTGCATGTGCCCTCTCAGGTGAAGGTGAACACATCGTGTGCCCCGAGTGCTTGTCTTCCTGTGGATTCGACACTCATACCACAGAGACGCTTCTGGTCATGAAATGCCTGTCCAGCACACCAAAGATATCACGATACCAATCTGATTTCAAGGTGCCGAATCTCCCAAGTCACTTTCAGGTGCTGTCTAAGCGCTTCGACGAGAAGGAAGTCCTTGAGTTCCTGGCCAAGGTTCCTGTCAAGTTGGGTCAGGGGAAGACCAATGTATCCCTAGATGCTGTCCTTCCCAAGATGTGCGTTCAAGACATCGTGCGGGCTGTCGAAGAATTCTCTAGGGACATCTAGGATACTGTAATCACCACCTGCATCGGAGCCCTGCACCACCCCTTGCGTTTCCTGTTCTAGAGCTCATGCCTCTGAGGATCAACCTTAGGTGAAGATGTTCCTCTGGAATCCTTGATGGAGCACATGTACTAGGGATTCGATGCTGAAAGGCGGGCACATTTCATCGCGGAATCACCTTCACACTGCCATATGCACCGAACCACGAATCATGTTACATGTCTCCACCAAGGTCCGAGACTTATGTGCAGTGCCATCTGACGACGTCACAGGACCTGGACAGCTAGCAAACAGGCACTGCCCTTACTGGGGATGCTGTACAGGCCTGATGTCCACAACCGCAGATGCGGCACCTGGATGCCTCCAGTGCACACAGCCTCACAGCAAATCCTGGTCTTCAAACTCGTCACTCAAACACTGAAACTCTACAACGCCACAAGTCCAGGCGCAGGCCCATGCATGTCCTGCATGCTGTACAAAACACATCCCCTGAAGCGGACAGCCTCCAGGGGGGCACCTTGCAGTGCAGATGTCAGTACACCGACTGATGACGAGCATCCCCCATATGCTTCAGCCTGCTGTGGCTAATCTGCTCCTCATGCGAGTCCCACTGAGACCGCCCCCAGTCTGCCAATTGCCGGCCCATGCTCAGGCGCATGCCCTGCTCGCCCGGTGCCCCACTGCTGCCCCTCGCCGCGACTGGTTCAGCATCGTCCACCTCCTTCCGAGCCTCTGCTGCAGGCCTCCAAACCTTTGGCTTGCTCTCCTCTGCATGCCCTCCACCGTCCCCTCGGCTGCTCCTCCTGCCCCGGCTGCTGCTCCGGCCCTCGCCTCGGTCGCGGTCACCGGGGCCAGGCGAGCGAGAGCGCCCCCCCGAGTGTCTGTGTGCGTCAACGTCACCCCGATCGACGCCGTCCTCCCCGCCCTCCCCATGCATTAGCAGCTCCTCCTCCTCTGCCTCCCGCAGCAGCACCTCCCTGTCCAGGAGGCTCTTCGCGCCGCGCTGGGGGCTACTCGGAGGCGTCGACCCGCGAGGCCCCGTGTTGCGGCGCATGCCGGTGCGGTCCACGACCGTCCCCCGCTGCAGCCGCCGCCGCTCTTCCGCACACAGCAGCGAGCGCGGTGGCTCCGGCTTGGCAAACACTCCGCGCCGCCGCTGCGCGACGTGCTGCCGGACCCACGGGTGGTGCAACATGAGGGTCGCGTCCGGCCGCCGCGCCGGGTCCTTTTCTAGCGCACACCTGCACACCCGCACAGCCAACCTCGCGTACATTCCACATCGTCGCCACCATGACGGTCCCATTCATGGCATGCACACCCTCGCAAACCTCTTCACACCGCTGGGTTGCGGAATCGAGGAGGAAACCACGAGATGTGTTCACAAGGCAGTCCCCGCACAGGATGTGAACTGGCACAGGCAATTCATGAGCTGTTGGCCGCATGATTACAGGGTCGCTGCATTGATGGCCATGGCAGTCAGCGTTGGCAGTGTGGTGCTGCACCTGACAAAGTGTGCCCACTGCGGAGACATGGACCCGGGGAAGTCGATGTCGTATCGTTGCAGGATGCGGTTCATGGTGTCGAGCTCCGGCTCGCCCTTGCGTGTGAAGGGCGCAGCTCCAGTCACGAGCTCGTAAGCGATGACCCCCACTGCCCACACATCCACTGACGTGCCGTACGGTGACAGGCCCTCCAGCTCCAGCTCATCCATGCTCGCACGGCCTTCCTCAAGGTCTGTAGATGGGTTACGCAGCATTTCGGGCGCTAAGTAGTCCAGCGTGCCTGTGCGCAGTCAGTGCCATCATGCATGCAGAGGACAGCACAGGCAAGCAACTGCAGCATCTGCGGGCGCTTCTGGGACATGGCCCGGCACAGGCTACACCAAAACAGTGCCATAGAGGGACCTGGCTGGTCCTCACTGAGGTGCCAGATGCTGCATTCAGCCATCAATATGTACATCATGCAGTGCAGGTAGAGCATCAGGACACTGGCAAAGGGCAGTGAGTTGCGGCAACTGTGAGCTTGTTCACTAGCAACACACAGCCAGTAAGCTGTCCATTCATGACACCGCCCTGGGCCGCAACTCACCGGAAATCTCAAACGGAGTCTCGCTCTCCCAGTTGATCGATAGGCCAAAGTCGCCAAGTTTGAACCGATCCTGGCCTGTGAGGAAAATGTTCTCTGGCTTGATGTCACGATGGATCCAGGCGTGTTCATGCAGGTGGATCAGCACCTTGAGCAAAGGAACGACAATTTCCTGCACACAAGCTCAAAGGTTGAGATACGCATAGCCAGATGTAAACCATGCAACACTGGACGGGGCAGTGCTGTAATTTGTGCATCTGCCATCGTATCATGTAAAGCGAGCCTCGTGGCCACCAACCATACTGTTCACTTGTGTTGCAAGGCTCTGCTGCTCAGTAACAGTTGCATGGCTGCCCAAACCTGATGCCAGACAAGGCCAGACACTGGTGCATGCAGTGCAGCAAGAAAAAGCACTGCCTGCAATGCACACTTGTGACAGTGCGCATAAAGAAAAGGAATCTGCACACATCGTCAGCAGCCTGTTCTGGGACATCGGTTGAGCAACTGAACTTTGCACACACTGCACATGCTCACATCGAACGCAACCAAAAGCCAACCCTGCTCCATACTCACAGATCTAGAACTGGTACGACTGGAATCTGAACCCGCAAATTTTCGAATAATGCACCACGAAGGCGAGGCAGACACAGAAGTTTCACACTGCATGTGCACCGTCACTGGTAAATCACACATGCATGCTGGCACCCTGATCAAATGACCATGCCCACCTTGAAGGCACGACCCTATGGTTTTAATAGAAAGCAAGTGAACATGGATTATCAGAGTGATCACACCGTGCAAACGAAGGCTTCATTTAGAGACCCTCCATTTTCATGTTGCAGAGCGAACACGTCACCACCATCACAGCGCTCCAGCACAAGAAAGTAATCATCTTCATCCTCAAAGAAGTCTATCAGTTCACATACGTGTGGATGAGCTTTATCCTGGATCGTCCTTTGTGCTTCAATCTCCCTCCCCAGACGAACTACATGCCTTTCGTCCATCCTGTCCTTGTGATATGCCTTGAGAACCACTCCTTGACCAGTTTGATTGCAAGTGGCGTAGAAAATGGTTGAAATTGCGCCCTGGTATATTTCTGACAAACCATCAAAATCGGCGGTGCTTTTTCTTGGCTGAAACTTTCCGCGGCCTGGAGCAGCCTCCGTATTCATCGAAAACGCCTGCAGTATACATTAGGCGTGAGAACAGATATTTCCCCACATGCAGACCTCGCTGAACAAGAGTCGCGAATCAGCGGATACATTCTGTGCACTGTCACACGTGTCGCCGCGTCAACTAAACCGCCGCAAAAAATGGCAGATTGTGCGCGCCGCTTGCTTCACGTCACCCTAATTGAGGTTATAATGGATACATCGTCATTTGGAGAGGAAAACAATGAGCAGTGGTGTGCAAACAGACCGCAACAAGCATGTCCCTGTCGCCACGAACGCGCACCACCGTCAGATGTCGACACTACTGAATGCAATTTAGAACAGAATTTCAATGGAATGGGCCGTCTTGGACTGAAGGGGGGCGTGCGGAGTGCTGACTGCCTGATGTGGGCGAAAACTGAACATGATGCTACTCGCCCTGGAATCGAGATGGCATGAGCATGGACGTGAAACAATAACGAATACGGTTATGTGCGCAGATTTATAGACTGGATTCGATTCGTAAAAATCGTGCTGACGGAATCCAGCTTAGCCAGCAGAAGGCCAACGAAAGTGCAGGCGTGTACGGCATTGGTGAAGGCAATCTGACAGTCGCCATTCATTCCGCATATCTGCCCCGACACGTTGTTGAAGAATTTTCTCATGGAATGGCATTTCCGAAGGCAGCGAGGGCGTTACGGCATACCTGGTTAACAGCATCTGAGGTCGTGGCATCAGACTTCTGCCTATCCACAGTATTTTCTTTCAACGCACAAGCTGGGAATGATCGAGGAACTGACTTCTGTGAAAGCAGTGCTGGCAAGCGCCCTGTGGCGCGACTGCGACGCACGGTGCGCATTGTCACAGCTGAAATGGGACGATGGTCATGCGTAGTATTGATCGCGTATTGAGTTGGAAGCATGAGCATAGTGAGGGAGAGCGTCGAGCTACTTATGCCTGGAAGCGAGAGTCACGCAGGCATCTTCTGAAGTTGCAGCAAGGACTGTGGCGATGAGCGCACGCGGTGAAAACTTCCTCGCGTTTATAACACAACCTGCGTCACACGCTTTGACCACTACAGCATATTAAGCCTTGTGAAATACCCCACTGGCGAGAACATATGGCGAAGTGGCCACTGTACGGAAGTGTATGTCATAGACCAGTGCACAACGTACCCAGTCGTGAAAAGCGCGGCCTCAGACTGCCCCGAGTTTCAGTGAACTGACATGGCCAGAAATACCATTTATGGAACGCTTTTTCACCTTTACTGGTTGACGGAGGTGCTGTGCCATCTTCGAGTCTCACTGATGTGAGTGTTGCGTTGCGGAGAAGCTGCGCTCCGCATTGTCAGAAGAGCGAACATGTACTCGCCGCTGTTGGTGTGCCTGGATGGGTTTTTTTACGCATATGCGACATTACCTACGATGAGAGGATCCTCAATGCGCCGCAGACGCCGCGGGAACGTCCATTATGAGGGCAGGATCGTAACCCCGGAGGCATGCAGGTATCTGACGCCCGCTGTGGTACCCCGGCCATTTTTGCCGCAACACAAATTGGAACAGACGTTGCCACAGCTTGGTGGAGACCGCAGCTTTGAGTAATGGAGGTGTAACAATGGTGTCCTTGGCAACACATGAGTTCCTCCACTCACACGCATGTAGAGGCAAGTACACAGAGGGATCTCCAAAATATTCCACCCTGCACTGAAGTAGGCAGGCAAGCGTATGCAGCAGTGGTAGGACTTTAATTTGTGGCAGGGGCCTCCCTCCACTGACCGACCTAGGTGCTGGCCGTCTCCGGATAGTGCAATGACGCCTGAGGACCTGGGGCCATGTGAACCTAGCAAAGGTGGCAGCAGCCATGGTGTCACTTTCTATGAGCCAGACATGGCTGACCGAGGGGCCAGGTCTTTCTGGAAGGTGCGCAGAGACTCTGCAGCAGTGCCTGCAAGCACACTTGCAGGACACAAGCAGACAAGCGGACAGCAAAATGCAGACATGCATACTACATACGAAGAGGCTCGCGCCGCGGTGAGCAGTCCCTACTGAACGGCATGATGATATGCCGCACTATTTTGGGAGCATCCATCTACATGGATGCAGAGCTATGCTGATCAGGGCTCACACGTGAACGTTGGTAGTCTCATGGATTTACATACATCATGTGGCAATTCCCTGCTCCAGGCACAACTCCGCACCACCATGTTCCTCACACGAGAACGAGGAGCGCACGTACAGTGGCTCTCTAGTTCTGCAACTGACTGTGGCTCTGTGTATGTAGAAACCCCTCAGGCGCATATCTGAGGTGGATATGCAGCAAATTCTGGAGAAAGCAGCACAAAGGGTTTCATGCACATTTGACGCCTTCACAGATGACATTCCACAGGCATACAATGAATTGCACCATCGGAAACGGCAGCTGGTGCGCCATGATGCGATGGCGAAGCAGACTTGGTGGCGGCAATGGGCCGTCCGTGTCACGTCCGACCCCGTGTGTTCTTTTGATATGTCTGCCATTCTCGTGCCACTGCACACCTGCCTGTCAGCACCACTTGAATCCTCTGTATGCTGAGGCCGGGCTGACGTTGTCTAGGATTTCGAGGTCCTTGTGCTGGGGCTGATCCTGCTTAACTGTGTCAGCATGGCAGCGTTTGAGCCACTGAAGTCTACAAGCACAGGCCGCAACCGTATACTCGGCATGATTGAGACGGTCGTGAACGTGGCATTTACTGTTGAGATCCTTCTGAAGCTTGCAGCAGCACGGAGCATCGCGGCCTATTTCCGCAGCCAGTGGAACTTGTTTGACACTATCCTTGTTGCAGCCGGATACACCACGTTCCTACCCTTTGGAGAGTCAACCAGCTCGTTCAAGGTGTGATGCAAACGACTTGCAGCCCTGGTCTCTGCGGCAGGACAGGTGGGACCGAGGCGTGCAGTCCAACTCTGCTAGTCTGCAGACACAGTGGCTGCAGTCCGTCCTCCAAGTGTCACTCTATGCACGGAGTCTGAGGGCCAGTGTATGTGTCCGGGATCGCAGACAGCGCGTCAACGGCCCTCCCCAATCCAGTGATTCGTTGTGGTGCCATTCTGGCCGCCCTCCCACCCATGACAGTTCGCCGTGCTCGTCTGCCGCGCTGGACTGCTCGTCAGAAGAGTGCCTCCTCACTCGCTGCTGGTGCCGCGTGATGCTGCTGTGCCCGATGAATGCAGCAAGCGGAGCCAGAGAGGGCGTTCAGGGCACACCCATGGCTCCGCCCGTCGTGCTCACGAGCGCGCCGCTGTGCAGGCACTGCGTGCCCTCAGGGCACTCCGCCCTCTCCGAACGATCAACCGGTTTGACAACCTGCGCGCCATCGTGAGTGCTTTCATCGACGCGCTGCCGATGCTCGGCTCGGTGGTGGCGCTGACTCTGCTGGCGCTCAGCCTCTGGGCTCTCACAGGCTTGCAGCTGTTTGCGGGCATGTACCATACTGCATGCCGCGACGACGCCACTGGTGAGTTTGAGGTGACGGCGTCCGAGGAGTTCTCCTGCGGTGCTCGAGCGTGTGCCTCCACTCCCCGCCCTCCCTCGGTGGCTCCCGAACAAGGGAGCACGCGGCACAGCGCCCCTGTGCCGATTCCGGAACAGCCCGTTGCCGCAGAGCGTGTGGTTCAGGTGTATTGGCCCCATGGAGCAGGGTATGGGCACGGGTGATCGCGGTGCAGGTGCCCGGACGGATGGACGTGTGCGACAAGCAAGACCACACTCGCGGCCAACGCTCCCACAATGGACAACTTCCTGTGGTCCATGCTGTCCTTCTTCCAGTGCGTGACCCTGAGCGCGTGGAGCTACATGCAGGTGTGCCTGCTGCGTCGCCCCTGCCATGCGTCGCCGCAGCCCAGGTTGCCTTGCCCCGCGACCCACTGCCTGTGCGTTGGTCAGGTGCTTGCGCCACATCAGCAGCTGACATCAGCTGGGAGCTGGTCAGTGGGGCCAGCTGGCCGTGAGGCAGCGCGTGCGGAACAACAGCAGGCGCGTGTTTGCAGTACCGCAGCATGGACTTTGATGGCTGGTGGACGAGCTTGCTGTACATCCTGCTCGTGCTCTTCGTCGCACTGATCATGCTCAACCTCTTCACCGCCGTCCTGAAGCTGAGACTCGCGAAGGCTATGTCTGGCAGCCAGGTCAGCCCCCCTCTGCAGCTGCCCCCCACGCCGCCTGGACTGTCTGTGCCAGCGTTCCAGGTCACCTTGACTCAGCATTTTGATTTGTACACCAGACCAGCCCGCACACTGGCGCACAGGCGTTGGCACCGTCCCGCCTGGTCCTGTGGCGAGACTCCGACCCAGTGATCCTGAAGTGACAAAGGCAAAGGGCAGCAGCAGCACATCGCCACAGTGCTGTGCAGGCTCCGCCCCCACCCTCCTCAACTGCCCAGTCCCGCGCCAGCGAAGCAAAGCGGAACATCTTCATCCGCATCGCCCGCAGCGCCCACCGCGACATGGTCAAGTCTGAGAGCGCGTCCCAGCTGGTGAAGTCGTTCTCGGCCTCCAGTCCCGGCAAGGCCGCTGCGGCGGTGCACGGGCGGCTCCGGGAGTTCACGACCGGGCCGCTGTTTGTCAATTTCTTCCTGCTGGCCATCATCGTCAACTCCGTGCTGCTTGCGATTGAGCACGCCAACATGACGGAGACGCTGCGGCAGAACCTTGAGCGCGCCAACGTCTTTTTCACGTGGCTCTTCACCGCGGAGTTCCTGCTGCTGCTCGTGTCGTTCGGCGTCATGAAGTTCTTCTCATCGCTGTCCCGCGCCTTTGACGCGACCGTCGTGCTCGTGTCGCTTGTGGAGGTGCTGTCTACGAGCGGCGGCCAGTCTGGCGTGTCGGCGCTCCGGTCCCTCAAAACTTTCCGCGTCCTCAAGTCGCTGCGGGTGCTGCGAGTCGTGCGTGCGTTCAAGTACCTGCGCGCTCTCTCCACGATCACCGAGGTCCTCGGCAACAGCATCGCATCGTTCAGCGCGATCGGCATGCTCCTCGCGCTCTTTGTCCTCGTCTTTGCAATCATCGGCCTTCATGTGTACGGCCAGGCGAGGCTCGACATCGGCTTCCCTAATTTTCACACCTTTTTCGGGTCGCTCGTGATTGTTTTCCAGGTGAGACGCCCATAACTTGACCTGCTGGGTTGGTGCGGCAAGAGCGACCTGCCGCCTTGCATGCCTGGTTTCAGCTGCCGCGCCAGTGCAGGTCATGACGTTAGAGGACTGGCAGACGCTGATGATGTCCACCGTGCGCGCCACGGACTCCACTGCCGTGTTTTTCTTTCTTGTGTGGATCATCGTCAGCAAGTATGTGTTCCTGATGCTGTTCCTCGCGGTTGCCATGGAAGCGTTTGAGCGGTCTTACCAGGAGATGGAGCCGGAGTTGACTCAGGTCTCGGCCCTCGGCCCCGACGTGCATGAGGTGCCTCCGCGGGGCCTGAGCGAGACGCGGCAGTCGCTGGTGAACTCCATGCTCGTGGCATTCCAAGGTCAGGCACGGCGCCGGCGCAGCACCATACTGGGCGAGGGAAACAGGGGCCCTCACCACCCAGCAGCGCTGTGTGGCACTCGCGCCGCGGCTGCATCACGGACGGTGGCACCCGGTGGGCTGCCACGGTCACAGGTGCCTCAGCTGGACCTGCGGGGCGTGGCGGTGGTGCCCACGGGCGACGTGGCGGACACGCCCAGTTTGACGCAGGCCAGAGAGCCGTCGCATGGCGGGATGGGCTGGCGAGAGTGCACGTCGTCGGTATCAGATTCGGACTGCACCACAGCGCGGGAGAGAACCCGGGCGAGCTCGCAGATGGGCTTCCTGGACGTGTGCGGGGCGCCGGTGTGCGAGTCCCGGCACACAGAGTCCATGGCGCTGCATGGCGCAGATGAGGAGGCGCTGGACATGTGGCTGGCAGCGCCTGCAGCGGCGGCCCCTCCGGGCCCCATGAGAGCAGAGAGGACCAGGCGGTCCTCGTCGGCAGGTGCTCCTGGTACGGTGGAACCTCAAGGAGGCGTCCTGCAGCGGCTGATGCAGGGGGAGGCCCTGGCTTGGGCCGGGGGTCCGCCCCCTCAGGCGTTAGCCGGGTGGGCGGGATCGAGGAGCGTGCAGCAGGCTGGCGCCGGTGGTGGCGATTGGCTCACTAGGTGCTCGGAGCTGGACTCTGTGACAGACGCCGCGGCCAACCCCGAAACGCTGGTGTTGGGCAGTATCCGGAACGATGGCTCCCAAGACGGTGCCACGAACGTGGCGGCGGGGGGACCACCTGCGGGTGCCCGTGGGTCTGTGCACAGGTTGCCTGCAGCAGCAGGATCAGCAGAGGCCGCAGGTGGCACGGCGCCAGTGGCGGCTGCCTGTGGCGTGGACGCCGTGGGGGCTGTGCCGCGGCATGAGGAAGGGCGGCCGGCATGGGGTGGAGGATGCTCTTCAGCCGGGAACAGGGATTCGCGCGGACACGAGACCCACGTGCAGGTGGGAGTGGAACGGGGCAGAGCAGGGGCAGCTGCAATAGACGCTGCTGCCCCGGTCGCTTCCGCATGGAGCCATGCGTGGAGTGATCCAGTGGATGCTGACTTGTCCTTGGCAATGCTCCCCGTGCACGCTGCGGCCGGCAGAGGCAGCTTTAGACATGCAGCAGCATCGTTGGAGCCTGTGATGCAGCCACAAAATCCCCACGTGCGTTCCTGCTGCTCGTTGTGGCTCAATTCCGACTCTGGACCGCCCCTTCTGAGCTGGCGTGGCCTCATGCCGCGCACTGCAGGTCACACCAGCGGGACTTCTTTGCCACGAGCCCTTGCTGAGCAATCATCACCTGACCTCTTCTCTCGTGTATACCGGTGGTCCGATTGCAGGCGAGGCAGCGTGAATATGGTGCATCTCATCCACTTGGTGATGGATTTGTCCAGTCGCCGCCTGCCTCTTTGGCTCCCGCCCTATCGTGCACATCATCTGGTGTCCAGTTTCGTGACGGATCATGCCAGAGGAATCTTTCACACCCAGAGCGCGAACTAGGCGATTCCATGGATGAAAAGTACGAGGGGCAGCAACGGGCGCAATTTCAACACCTGCTGAGTCAGATCCGCTTTAGAGTATGCCACGTCCCTGAATGTGAGCAGGTTCCTGCCAGCGGCCACAAACGCCTTGCCGAGACCGTGCGCAGGATACTAGATTGCCACGCTGAAACTGTGCTGCACTGACGCCTCATGTATTGCATTGCTCGGCTGCATGTCAACATGCAAACGCTGCTGAAGGAAACAATGCGTTTCAACTGGTGACAGTGAATGTAGGCCGGACAAGGTGAAGCACAGAGTCATCCCATCAACACGGTCCTTCAGAGCATTCTGGTCTGCATAATGCAAGACTTCTTCTCAGCCGTCCAGGCCAAACAGTCGGGGGAGGAGGCAGCGACTCAGTCTCCGGACGACTGCTTGGGCACAGACGTGCAAATGCATGACACCCCGCCGTCTGCGTCTACACTCTTCATCAATGCTGGAGGTGCTGCCTTGCCCAGCTCATCGCCTGTGGCTTTTGTATTGTTCCCGTTGTTGCAAGGTCGCGAGGTTCACAACCACGGCGTATACACGTTCCATTCCACCGCAGTATATCTGCAGGACAAGCCAGGCGGCTAGTAGAGCTTCAGCTCACCCGTGCAATGCTGGTGGTGCAGCATCCTATCCTTGAGGCACAGCTGCTGTCTGATGAGAAGCCACAGCAGCTCGTGGCAACCATAATAGCACAGTCAATGCTGGCAGGCCTTGACCAGTATGTGTATCAAACTGAGGATGACGGCAGCGACCTCAACACCTCCAATCTTGAGAACCTGACACTTCAGTTGGAACGCGTTCCTGTCGCTAAAAGTAGCGACGGCTCCGCGCATTACTCTGGTAAGTGACATGCCCGCTGAGTCTGCGAAACAAACCGTTGACTTGGAATGCGCAGCACACGTCAGTGCTGGCTGGGCTCCTGTCGCAGGCAAAGCATGCAGTGGGCTTCTTGCATGCGGCGGTCCTTCGACATGTGCTGTTTCAGTAGCTGGCCACGGGCCGCCACGTGCCAAGCAGTCTTCGACATGTACTGCTTCAGGAGCTGACAAATGGCTGCCACATGACCCTTGCTGTGACTGCGTTCAGCGGAGCCGTCCCTCTTCCTCTTTGGCCCGAACCACCGCGTGCGCCAGCGGTGCACAGCCATCGCCAGAAACAAGTGGTTCCACCGGCTCTCCCTGGCGCTCGTCTGCCTCACGTGTGTGTTGCTGGCAGTTGAGGACCCTCACGCAACGGAACGGCAGCCTTTGTTCGCTTGGATCGAGTTGGTGACGTTGACATACTTCATCTTTGAGGCCACCGTGGATATCATCGACAACACGTTTGTCGTGTACGTGCGGCAGTGGAGTCACGTCTTGGATCTGGTGGTGATCTGCAACACCCTGATCGCTCTGCTTGTGGATGCATCCGCCAATGCAGAGGTGCGAGCAGCTGTGTGCACATGCTCCATGTCTGCAACCACTCAACACCGGGGGGGGTGCCTGACGTCCAGGCTGGCGCTGGCAACCATGGCGATGGCAGGACACTGTTGCTGCAAAGCATGCATGCTCGTGCTGGTGCAGTACGTGCGTGGCGCACCTGCGAGTGGACCCTTACATCCACACCAGTTCAGCCCATCTGCCATACGCACTTCACACTACAGACAGCTCCGGCGGCACCCAGCCACCCTCTGGTTGGTGTGGTTGGTTTGCAACACCTCTCAGGGGACGTGAAAAGCGTGCATGCACTCCGTGGGCAACTGCAGAGGCATGTGCCAGTGGCTGGAAGTGCTTGACCTGATGCAGGCGATCAAGGTGATGAGAGCTCTGCGGTTGATGCGGCTTGTGCGGTTGATCGCGCGCTCGCCGAGCATGCTCAATGTAGTGCAGAGCATCTCCCTGTCAGTCAAGGAGATGAGCAACGTCGTGCTCATCCAGATGCTGATCATCACCATGTTTGCCATCCTCGGCGTGCAGCTCTTTGCAGGAAAGCTGTACTCCTGCAACGATCCAGGTGCCACAGGCAAGGCCGACTGTTTGGGTGCGCCACATCCCCCCCTCCCACGCCGCCGCCGTACCCAATCCCTGCCGTGTGCTGTCAACTGTGCACGGTCCCTCATCGGCACAATCTGTTGCTGAAATGCAAACCAGGGTGGAGACGTGGTAGTAGCATTACACGTCCGCGTGTGTTTTCGTGCCGAGGGCAGCCCGCAGGGCCGGCCTGTTTACACCTCCCGCGTTGAGCCCCGCATGCGAGCTTGGACTGGGGTTTGATCCTGGAGTTCCTCCATACATCCTGCAGACCAGCGTTCCAGCACCACCAGCGCCTGTCTCTACTGTGGTAAGAGAGTCACCACGGGCTTACCCTGGGCACTTTTGTCTGCACGGCCGCTGTCCGCTTGGTCTGCCCGATGCACCACGAAGTCGTCCTGCTCGAACCTGCCCACGGGGCGGTGCAAGGCACCGGTCCCAGATGACCCCAGGAAGCGCTTACCACTGCACCTTGCAGGCACCTTTGTCGGCGCAGACGGCGGAGTCACGGCGCGCGCATGGCTCAACTCGAAGCACCACTTTGACAGCCTCGGGTCGGGCCTCGTGTCTCTGCTGATCACGTTGACCCTGGACGGCTACCTCGAGATCATGCTGCCCTGCATGGCCATCACGGGGCCCGGCCTGCAGCCCCGCACCGCCGCCAATCCCTCCGCGTTCTTCTTCTTCTTCGCCTACATCACCGTCTGCGTCTTTGCGATCATGCAGCTGATGATCGGCATCATCTTCTACCACTACACCAAGGTCAAGCGCGGCCGCGAGGGCAAAGCCGAGCTCAACCTGGAGCAGCGGCAGTGGCTCACCATGTGCAACCTCGTCTTTGAGACGTCGCCCCCGCCCGTCCTGCGGCCCCCCGACAACCGCATCCGCCGAGCGTGCTACAACCTCATGGCCCGCGTCTGGGCCGACCAGTTGATCAGCGCCGTCGTCTTCCTCAACGCCCTCATCATGGCGGTGTCGTGGTACCCGCCGTCCCCGGCGTGGGAGACCGTGCAGGAGTCCATCAACCTCGGCTTCAGCTGCTTCTACGCCCTCGAGGTCCTCATCAAGGCCCTCGCGTTTGGCCCCCGCGCGTACCTTACGCCGCTGTGGAACCGCTTCGACGTCGCCCTCGTCGTCATCGGCATCCTCGACCTCGTCGTGCTCGTCCTGCCCGCCGGCGTCCTGCGCGTCATCCGCCTCATCCGCCTGCGCCGGCTCTTCCGGCTGCTGCGCGTGCTGCGGCTCATGCGCGTGTTCCGCACCTTCCGCTCCGTCGTGCACCTCGTGCTCGTCCTGCGGTCCAGCCGCGAGGGCCTGTGGCACGTCGGCACGGTCGTCTTCTTTGTGTTCTACGTCTACGCTTACGTCGGCGTCCTCATCTTTGGCAAGGCACGCCTCTGCGACCCCCCTGCAGCTCCATCATGACCGCATGCACGCATGCACCCTGGGTACCCGCGCCCGCTCCACGACCAGCACCGCGCACTCCCGGGGATGCCACCCGGCCGGCACCGGCAAGATGCCCGCTGCCGCTGCAGTGTTTGGCGGTAGGTGCCCTGCTTTGTCACCATGCATGGCACGGCCCGCCACATCCACCTGCAGCCGCCACAGCTGCTGTGGTGACAGCACAGCCACGGCAGCCCCTGGCTGCACGGCAGCGTTCCTGTGGCCGGCCGCAGTCAGAGCTGAGGATGCAGGTGAGGCGGGGGGAAACGCTGAACGAGCATGCCAACTTTGAGACCTTCCCAAACGCGCTGCTGCTGCTGTTCCGCATCGCAACGGCCGACGAGTGGACGGGCATCATGGACGACACGGGCGTGTCCCCGCCACTGTGTGACACAGCCGCCGGGGACTGCGGCAACGCCCTCGGGCCACTGTACGTCATGTCCTTCACCCTGCTGACCGGCCAGATCATGCTCAACCTGTTTACGACGATCGTGATCGAGACCTTTGAAGAGATGGACGAGGTGCGCCACCTCCACGCCGGCCGCGCCGCAGCTGCACAGCGCCCACCCCCCAGGCCATGGCCATGCAATGTTCAGGCCGGGGCGGTGGTCACATCAGCCGCGGCACCGGTCAGCGGCGTCAATCAGCCCGATGCGCATCCATGTAGCCGCATGGGGGGCCTCAGTTCACACCACAATGGAGGTGCTTGTCTCATAGCTACGTGGCAGATAGGGGCTGGTGAAGCGGATGTCGGCTGCACACGAGGTGCGGCAGCTGTGCTGTGGGCCACCGGTGTGGAGCCATGCAGGGGCGAGCAGGCTGTGAAGAATGCGCCGGCCACAACAGCGCGAATGGTTGATGCGGGATGGATGGTGTCCTGCATGTAGGTCAATAAATGGTCGGTGAATCCGGAGGTCATCTCGACGTTCAGCCAGCTGTGGAGTGTGCTGGACCCGGGCAGCGGCTCCATCTCCATGCCGCAGCTCGTGTGGCTGCTGCAGCGGCTGCCGCAGCCGCTGGGCGGGCCGACGCTCGCGGATGCCAAGGCCAAGATGCGCAACATGGTCCTGATGCGCGATGAGTGCGGCCGGGTGCCCTTCCGGACGACGCTGTACGAGCTGATGCGCGCGGCAATCGCGGTCCCGCTTCCGCAGCATGTGCGTGTTGTGCAGCAGCACATGGGCAAGATGCAACAGTTCTTCGAGCGGAACCCCGTCGACGCCGACGGCATGGTCCGCGCCCTGTGGGGCACGTTTGACCTAGACCACCTACTGCTGGACGGCGATGACATGCTGTGGCCTTCGCACGCCAGTGCGGAGGACGAGCGGCAGCAGCAGGGGAGGTCTCATGGGGATGCGGCCGAGGCGGGCGAAGAGGACAGCCTGCCGAGGGACGGTGCGCAGGCCCGGCAAGCAGGGGAGCCGGGTGACAGCGGGGGGTGGGACTCCAGGAGCACAGAGGTGTCGCAGCGAGGTGGTCTGGTAGCGGTGTTTAGCACGAGTTGGGGTCGCGTGAATGGTACGCGCGGAGGAGGGCGTATTCACCCAGCGCAGGGTGGCAGCTCTGCTGGAATGGAGGCACGGAGCAGCGTGCGTGCGAGCGGGACCTCATCGAGCGCAGACGTACGGTGCACAACATCTAGAACGCGACATGAGTCATCGTAGCGAAGGTGGTTTGTCATCGAAGTAAATTTTGGGGTGTGTGCAGGGGCAGCTGGGAATTCGAGCCGGGACTGGGTTGGCGTTGAGCCAGCAGATCAGAGATAGGGTTGCCCGCGAGGCTGAACCACAGTTCACTGACAGATAATGAGGAGAACGCTGTCCGTGGTAAATGATGGTCGTCGCTGTAGCGAGTGCTGGAATGTGAGGAGCATGGCATCTGCATCGATCGGGCCGAACAGATGGACCTGTTGACGTTGTTCACTTTTTGGCGTTTTGTGTGTATGGATGTTTTACCAACCTCTATGGTTATTGGGAAGACTTGACAATCTTTGGAGAGCTCGTTTCCAAGGAATTCACATGAACGTAGACACTGGGCAGCAGCTCCCCTCGGCTGAAACGCTGCGGCGCGCTGGGCCATCTCCGACCTGCACGCGCCGGGAGCTTCTGAAAAGCATGCTAGCCCTTTCAACGTCTACATGCGCATATTACGAACACAACGCGCGCTTTGCAATCGTATTCGCATGGATGCCGGACCGCACTGCACATCGCACTTGAGCGCACGAACACGGCACCCGTGCAGTGGCGTGTAATCTGTGCGCCATTACATGCGAGTGCGGTATCAACGCAGTAGATATGCACTATACGCGTTTTGTTGAATCGCCAAAATGTCCGTTTTGCCTCAGGAATCGGCCGTGTCGTCAACCCGCAAGCGAACTGGAGTGCCGTTCTAAGGGCAGTCGTTCTCTGCGCAGTCCTGGAGAGCGGTCCGAAACGAAAATAATCCACTGCAACGGAAAGAAGTGCAAGCCATGTGCCGATACGTCCAGCGTTTCCTTTGCCATGTGTGTCATGTCATGTCATGTTCGTCAGGTCTGGTACGGAACTAACAAGAGCTTCCATGGCCGCAACGAATTAGTTCCGTTCTGCTCGTCACAGCGTGCGGCAGACCAACATGACATCAGTATGCATGGCCGCGCGAGTGCCTGTCATCCAAAGCCGTGCAATCGACCGCGCTCGTCACCTCTTTACTGCGCCGGCTTGTGGGGCTGACGACCTGCTTTCCAAGGCGTTTGTGCGCTTTGGCTGCTTGCACTGCTTCGCCACGGGTCCCAGGAGGTCCTTGGCATAGGACGTTGAGGGGATCCACTCGCACTAACGTCTCTAATTATTTCACAAACTAGACGGACTCTTTCGCTTGTGCTCTTTTGCTGATCTGCCTGATGTGTTGCCATCCATCTTGATCAGTTCAGTCATTCCTTTCGTTGATGACTGTTCAAGCACATAGCAGCTGTATTTAAACAGATACCGATGACATAGAGTCGGCGGGTGAATAATATAATGAAGGGAGAACATCGCAAGCCTTCTGGACTGCTGGCAGGGCTCAGCCGTCTGGGACACAGCAAATCCCGAAAACAGCTGGCTCCAGAGCCCTCAAAATGGGACGACATGTATGTTCCATACCACTGGTGTATGCGTTGCTACCTGTGGACGTCTGATATGCTCACCGCTGCTGTGAGCGTGCCTCCGGCAAAACAGCGTTATTGTGCTCTGTCGTCAAGATTGCCGAACCGGAAACCACACAAAAAAGCGCCTTTCACACCTTGTGGACAGCACGTGCATGCGTGATTGACCATCAGCCGCTGCATTAGTGAGTTCAGGTTTGAACAGGCACTCACATGACCTGACCGCGGGCGCCGAGCCCAGTGATGAACGAAAATTGTCTACGCTTTAGCTGAATGGTTAATGAGACAACCTGCTGCTTTCCAATGCAGGGACTTTCCGACAACTCCGGACGAGTACGAAATTCAGCAGGAGTGTGGAAGGGGCGTGTCTGCAACGGTGTGCCGCGCGTCTCTCTTCCGTCATGGTGCAGATGACGACATGTTGTCTTGTCTCGGTAATCACAAGTGACCTTTCAGTCCCTGTTTGCTGTGCCGCGCAACCATGCAAGTGTTTGGAGCGCGAGAGTGCGTGTGCCTGGCCACTCCTCCATACAGGCCCAAATTGATACAGGTCTATCAGGGAATTTGCAAAACCAACGGTGAGAAAGTAGCAATCAAGAAGCTGGACCTGGATGACATGGGCTGGGGGGCTCATTGGGTATGCTCTCCTGCCTCGGAACACATTGCATCACCTTGCGCGAGATCCCAGCAGTACAGGGGCGCATTCAACGTTTTACATGCTGCACACAGCAGTAGACACGCGTCCCTCTTGAATTTTGCCGTGCTCCAAGAGAAATCAGGAATGCGGCAGCTACGGTGGCGTCCGTCTCCCAATGGCACCAGCCATCTAGCCGCAGGGGGCATGAAGCACCCGTCTCGCCAGCAGCGCCGGGGAAGCAATGAGTGCTATGCAACGAGGGCCACACTTCAGTCGGGAGCCACCAAACCCTGCGCTCACCGTCTCACTGGTTCTGCCCAGTAGACTCTGCTGCGCCAGCGCCGCGTCCACACCGCTACAGTGGCCGCATGTTGCAGGAGGAAGTCGTGCGGGAGGCGCACACGATGGCAGCCCACCACCACCCGAACCTCCTTCCGCTTCTCTGCTCCTTCACGGATGGCAACCAGCTGTGGATGGTTGAGCCGTACATCACCCACGGGAGCATGCTCAACATCATGAAGTACGCGCACCCGCACGGCCTCGCGGAGGAGCTCATCGCGATCATCACGCAGGAGACTCTGCGCGGCCTCGACTACCTGCACCACCACGGCATGATCCATCGCGACGTCAAGTGCGGCAACATCCTCGTCGACGCCGACGGCCGCGTCTATGTCGCCGACTTTGGCGTCGCGGCGCCCCTCGAGCAGCGTGGCGCGTGGGGCGAGAAACCCCGCAACACGTTTGTCGGAACGCCCTGCTGGATGGCCCCCGAGGTGATGCAGGTACCGCTGCCCCCCCCTTCTTCACCCCCCCCTCTGCTTCGCCAACCCCCCTTCCTTCTCCGCCCGCGTCTCGAGTGAGTCACCCGCAATGCCAGCGGCTAGTCCCATGTCTGCGCCTCGGACCGCCCTCTGTGACGGTGTATCTCGCGATAGCGTGGTCGCGAAACGGTCGGCTCCAAGGTTACCCTGGCGGGCCGCCATGCGAGGGGCCGCCGGTGCAAGTGGGTCGCACGTTGCATGCGCGTGTATCCACTGTATCCACCTCAGCCATAAGCACTGGGAGCACGCAACGCCAGGCCGCCTCATGCATGCACGCCACTGCTGGCCGTGAATCCCCGGCGGGGCGGAAACGGCCGCAGCCGAGGCACACCCGGCAGGATGCGCCGCTGATTCAACGGTGCAACGCGTCGGCGTGGTGCAGGAGAGCCAGTATGACTTCTCCGCAGACATCTGGTCCCTGGGCATCACCGTCCTCGAGCTCGCGCACGGCCACGCGCCCTTTGCCAAGTACCCGCCGTTCAAGGTCGTCATGATGACGGTGCAGGTGCGCCCCTCGCACGCCCCCGCGCCACCTCTGCAGCTACTCGCAGCGTCAACCGGGCTGATTCTCATGTCACCGCGTCCACTGCTGTGCTCCACGCATGGTGCTGAGGCCGCTGTGGGTCATGCAGAATCCGCCGCCGTCTCTCGACTCCGAGCCAAACTCTCAGCGGCGGTTCTCCAAGGAGCTGCATGACCTGGTGGCCAGCTGCCTGCAGAAGGTGTGGCCGGCCTGCGCCTCTGCTCCCACGCCGCAGCACGACTCCAGTCTCACGGTGTCACCAGCTGAAATCACCCGGCCGACTCTGTTACCCAGTCCAATGCTGCCTTGAATTGCCGGCAACGGCTCCGTCGCTGCCCTGCGTGCCTGCTGCCCCGTCCACGCTCGTTCTACCACGCATGCATCAGGGCAGCGGCACTCTTGACTACGTTCTGGCGTACAACTTATACGTGAGCGCCCAGGCGTGACCATAGTCACATCAGACGGCCATGGCAGAGCATGGCTGTGTTCGGGCGGCCCTGCATCAGGGCCATCTC
The DNA here is from genome assembly GCA_032360965.1 of Ulva armoricana. Lineage (NCBI taxonomy): Eukaryota > Viridiplantae > Chlorophyta > Ulvophyceae > Ulvales > Ulvaceae > Ulva > Ulva armoricana. Next base: position 3,589,585 of record JAUMHO010000006.1, read on the forward strand.
TGCGTGTCACATGTCGGACCGCTCCAGGCAGCGTTGATCGCCCGGGTGTGCCCGACTGTGGACGCGTGTGGAGGCCCTGGGCGAACGCATGCTCTTCATGCAGGACCCGACCAAGCGGCCCACGTCCCGGTCGCTCCTGGAGCACCGCTTCTTCAAGCACGTGCCGAAGGACCGCGACTACATGCGCAAACACCTCATCGCCGGCCTGCCCGACGTGATCACGCGCGTGCAGCACATGAAGGACGGCGTGAAGGGCCTCCCCTTCGAGCCCGCCCTGCAGGCCGAGTCGCGCTCCAATGACCAGTACGTGCGCGGCCTGTCCGCGTGGAACTTTGACGTCGCCGAGCTCAAGCGGCAGGTGCGGGAGCCCCACAGTTGCCATGCTTGACCAGCATGCGTGAGTCCGGTGGCGACCGTTTGGCGCTGTTGCCACTGCATTGCCTGGTCCTGCGAGAGCACATGCGGTGCATGGGTCACGCGAAGAGCTGGCCACGTGCAAGAGCTGCCATTTGTGCCGCTGGTTGAGCAGGTGTGCGGCAAACTGCACACAGGCAGAGTCGGCCGCTGGTTTCCAGGGGATTTCCGCTCCTTGCCGACCAGACACGGCCTGTGGAGGTGTTTGCCGACATTCAGGGTGTCGCGTCATCCCAATGCGCATGCCGTGTCGGGCGCAAGATCTGCCCTGGATTCACGACTGACCCGCCATCCCAATCACACACGTGGCTCCTCATGACACCACCAAACCTAATTCTGACATTGTCTTGGTGAAGGTACGGGCAGCTGGATGCTTGAGATCAGGTTGCAGTTCATAATGAGAATGAACTGTTGAATGAGTCCATGAACGTCCCAAACAGGCCTGCCATGCTGACCACCTCTCCGGCGTGATGGCAGGAGAAGGACTCGCTGCATCACCTCAAAACGCATGCACCAACACCCACAGACACATTGCGCATGGTGGGACGTCACGCATGCTCACGGGGTGACAGCGCCCTTGGCCCGAGCTTGCGGGGATCAGCGGACGCCAGCACTGGGTATAGCGGTGCAGGCGGCGCAGCTGGAGCCGATGGAACCGCTTATGGAGGAGGAGGAGACGGGGCACACCGACCGGGTGGCGTCGGCGTCGTTCACGAGCCGCACCGGGGCAGGCGACAGCGCGCCCATCCACGCCGCAGACGGCCCCGCCGGCCTGCCACGCTCCTCCACCAGCAGCGCCGTGTCGGCCGCTCTGCCGGCCGCGGCCCCCCCGCCGGCGAGCGTCGTGTCCATGGATGCTGCGTCGGGCGCACTCGCGTCGATGGGGCTGCCGGACGTCAGCGGCGCCGCCGCCAGCGTTGGCGGGCCGGTATCGGACGCAGGTGCGCCGCTGCAGCTGCCCGTGCTGCCGAGCCCGCTGTCACCGTGGCTCTCGTGGTACCAGCTGCCGGTCTGTGCACGACGCATGCTGGTGGTGTCGGGTGGCCCTGCGTGTGTATGCGAGGTGTGTGCTTGCGTGCAGTGTGCCAGTGCCAACGGGTCTTCCTGCGACGCACGCATGCTGCACGTGCTCGGCCAGCGGACAGGGCCATGCTGTTGAGGTGGGGTGTGGGAGGTGCAGGTGACATCCTATCTCGAGGCCCCAGCCAGACTGGAGAATTTGCGCTTCCCAGCACAGCGCTGTCCTCCACTCCAGGGCACTTTGGCGGTGCAGAGCAGCTGCCGCCTCCCCACAGCCCCTACTCCAACCCGCCCTCGCATCCCCCGTCGCTCCCCCCCTCAAACCCCCCCACTTCCAACCCCCCTTCCGAAATGCACGAGGAAGATGACTTCACGCAGGCGACGATCGGCCACTCCATCGCGCAGGCCTCGCCAAACACGTTTGTGCCGCACGCCGCGGTCCAAGCGGCGGCAGCCCCCCCCACGCCGGCCGACAGCGCGGCCACCAGCGGCACCGCCGCCATGCAGGAGGCTCTGGCGGGACAGCCGCTGCATCCGGGGAGCGTGGTAGTGGCCACGCCGTCGGTGACTGGCGCGATGGCGCCGCTGCCAATGCCGGCTGTCGGCGCCGGGGTCGCCCCGGCCGAGCAGGCTCTGCCGCCGACGGAGGTGAACATCGCGCGGCACACGCATGCGCTCGCGGCCACGGTGGGCCCGGCGCCGCAGCAACAGAAGGTCGGCCGGTTCAGCATCAAGAAGAAGCTGGACCACACTACCAGCGACAACGGCTCCGCCGCAACAATGCCAGGTGCGGCGTCCGCCTCCCCGTCGTCCGCGTGATGCACTGGATGCGAGACGGTCGGACACTGCACTGTGAGCCTTTATGCAGCACGGCGAACACGCCATGCCCCATGACAAGGCCGGGGGTGCATCCACAGTGGCGACGAGGTCCTCTCACAGCTTGAAACCGATAAGCACTCTGCCTCGTGCTCATCCGGACGAACCCAGCCGCTGAGCAATCACCATGCCCTTGACCATACAGTGCCGGGGGGTGTGCCACGGGCAACTGTGTTGCAGCTGCTCGGCCAGCTGCCGCGCGGCGGGGGCTGGCGGGCAGGTACACAAGCTCGTGAGTGGGGAATGCGATGTGTGCAGAATGGAAGCAGCTGCAAGTCGGGGGAGAGGATGGTCTGCAGAGGCCCGGCCTCGCTGGCCAGGACACCCCACCCCCACCGTTCGAGCCTGTTGCTGACCGGGTTATCGTGGAGGGATCCAAGGCTGCGTCCGTCGCAGGCATGCCGATCGGCGACAAAGACGACACGCTGTCACGCAAGAGCAGCAAGAAGGGACGCTTCAATGTGACCGCCGCATCGATGCCCCTGAACCGCTCCAGTGTGAATCGTGTGCCGCCCCCTCTGGCTGCATCTGTCCCTGTGTACCGGCGCCCGCATGCAGACGTCTCCAGGCGGGCTGCATCGAGTGTCGAGTGGCCGCCGGTGAAGAGAGCTGCTGCCCTTGTCCACCGTGCCGGCTGTCTGTTGCTGCAATCTGTGATTGTCCGCTTTGCTAACTCGTTGCTGAATGTGCACACGGGTAGGTCGGGGCCTGACCATGCGTCTGCGTGTGACTGTGACGCTCGGTGCCGACCGCAGTGACCTGCCTGTGCAGTGGTTCCGCCACAGCCCGAGTCGGAGCGCAGCCTGACGGTCGAGGCCCTGACGGCGCTCGACACAGACCCGGCGGCTGTTGCCGCGACGCAGGCGGCCCGCATGACGTGCGACAGCGACATCGCCGGCCGCCTCACCTCCGAGGGGCCCTGGGCGTCTCCCGCCCACACGTCGTCCACCCACGGCGAGGCCGACGCCCCAGGCGCTGCTGCCTCCGCCGCCGCGGCATCCGCCGCCGCGTCAGCCTCCGCGAGCGCCGCAGACGTGGTGGTCGAGGCCGCGCTCGCCGCGTCGGCGCCACTGATGCAGTCCACGAAGGACCTGTCAAAGAGCCGCAAGGAGTCACGGTTCAAGGTCGTGAAGGTCGTGGACGGCCGTGCGCCGTCTGAGGCCGGGGGCGCCACGCCGGGAGCACGGTCGTCGTCAGACTGTGCTCCGCTGCAGCCCGGCTCCACCCCCGTGGCCCCTGCAGGTGGGCCAGCGACGAACGGCACACAGCTGGACGCGCTCGTCATCGTCAACAAAAAGCTGCAGGTATGCGCATGTCCGACACCGTTTTGGTCTGCGCAGGCGCCCTGTAGCCCTGCGCCCCGGCTGCGTGGCGTTCCTGCGTTGCGCCACACCAGGCACGTGCTGTAGGTGTGCACACTCGAGCGCGCCGTCCCTTGGAGTGCAGCTCTGGCGCTCTGTTCGTGGACGCATGGTGCAAAGGTTTCGCTGACAGCAGCTCTGCAGGACGCAGGCCCGAGCCTGTGCGAGCGCACACACGCACGTGTGCTGCCTGTGGCGTGTGTTCTTAGACGGCTGGGCGGTGTGCAGGAGCTGATGCAGGCGAACCAGGCACAGCAGGAGGCGCTCCGCATGGTCACCGCGGCCGTGTCTGAGGGCGCCAAGGGCAAGGACATGCTGCTCGCAGATCTCGCCCGCAACCCCCTGGTCGCGGTGCACCTGCTCGGCAGCGAGTCGCAGCACAACGCGCTGCTGGAGGAGAACGCCCGGCTGCGTGCTGAGCTGGAGGATGTCAAGCGCAAGGCCCGCCGCGACTCTGAAAAGGCGCGCCCCTCCCCGCCCGCCTCACAGTGCCCTACCGCATAGCTCGCAGCGAGCCCCCGCCGGTGTCCCGGTGGAATGCAGAGGTGTACGCCCTGTCACCAGGGCGCGGGACGAGTGGCCACTGCGCTGGCGCCGTGGCGCGGCACAGCATGGTGACGTGTGGCTGACGCCACGTGCTGTTCTGCAGAACAAGGCTCTCACAAAGGAGAAGGAGCTGCTGCGAAGCCATGTAACGGCGCTGAAGGAGCAGCTGGAGGCCGCGCGCGGCGCTGCGATGCCGACGGCGGAGCTGCCGCCGGACGTCCGCACGTCCGCCCCGCTGCTGCCCACCCCAACCACTGCGCTCGGCGATTCACGCGCCAGTTCCCCATCGGGGTCGATCCTCGCGGCGGTGTCCTCTGCAGGCAACCCCGGCGTCCGGCTGCTGCCGCTGGACATGATCCTCATCGGCGGCGGCGGGGTGGCGCCCGTTGCGGGCAGCGGGGATGCGTCGATGTGCGCGAGCAGCTCCACCACGACCCCACAGGACGTGTCGCCGTGGCCCGGAGGGTCCAGCCTGACCGGAGAAGCGGGGGCCAACCGCTATGTGCCGCCGGTGTGCCCGTCCACGGCGCTGGCCATCCCGACACCTGTGCCTGCGGCATCCATCCGCAGCCCGTTTGCTGGCACGCAGCACATGCTGGCGGCAACCGACGCGGCCGCTCCCCCGCACGTTCGGTTCGCCTGCGTCATGGGTGAGCCGCCGTCGCGTGCGCAGATGACAACGTCGCCGTCGTTGCCGAGCGCGGCTGCGGCGTCGCCGGCGGCCCCTGGAGCCTCGGAGGCTGCCGGCGGCGCATCGCCGGCAGCCGCCGTGGCTGCGGCCCTGGACGTCGAGTCCTCGGCGCCAGCGATGCGGCCGCTGTCGCCGGTGGCTGAGGGCGCCACAGAGGAGTCCGGCTCGTCCGCAACCGGCCAGGGCGACTCGATGGCCTGCCTGCCGTTGCCCCGGAGCGCGGACGTGGGTGCATCGCAGGGTGGCAGCAGGGCGGGAGCCACGGTGCCGCCGTCTGCCCCGGGGCACGACCCTCCGAAGCCGGCCTCCTGACAATTCGGGGGTGAGCCCCCACCCACAAACCCCACATGCACTGCAGCTACTCCACTGCCCTGTGCATCGCAGGGCCGCATGCATGACATCTTCTGCCGGCTGTGTCCCGGTGCTCCTTTCCGATGCATGGGTGCACGCGGCTTGTGTGCCACGGCGTGAGCCGCAGCCGCGTGTGCAGATGCATCGCCTCGGACGGACCACAGCTCCCCGCAACCCTCCCATCCGGACGTGCGGCCCCAGATGCGAGCGTCAGCGTCGGTGACAAACTTTCTGAGTTTCGTCGACGCCGACCTCGCGCAGCCGCCCGTCACCACCCTCCCCTCTCCGAGCACCTCGCGCATGAGCTGCCCGGACCTCTCTAGCTGTGCTCCCCCAGGCGATGCATCCCATGCCGTCCCAGAGAATACCCAGGCGCTGGATGGGCCGAACCCATCCGCCGCCACCCCACCCTTGCTCGCTGACACGGGTCCGGTCGTCCGTGTCCAGCCGCTCCGTGCGACCGGATCCCCGGTGGCGTGGAGCCCGCTGAAGTTCCGCGTGCCGTCCCCGGCCACGGCGTCGCAGTTGGCCGCGACCGACGCCCTCGCTGGAGTGCCGGCAGCGGCCGCGCCAGGCTCCGCGCCACCAGCCGACGAGTTTGGCACGTCGCGGGGCGGCGTCCCGAGCTCCGCGCCGCCGCGTGCCGGGGACACCGCGGCCGCTCCTGCGCTGAGCAGCTCCCGGCTGGCCCCTGCGGCGGCGCCAGGCGCCGCCGCATCGGCAGAGGCGCTGCTGCCCGGGGCCGCATGCGACCGCGGCACCACGCCCGCGGCTGCGGTGCAACAGGCGCCTGTTGATGCGACGGCCTCTGCACCCAGTCCCATGCCAGCCGGGCCTGCTCTGGCGCCTGATGCCCCGTGTCTCGGGGAAGCTGACCTGCCGGGCGGGCCAGCCACACGTGACCACCATGGCGACTTTGCCAGGGCCGGCCTCGCCGCTGCTGACGACGCCGCGGCGAACTGGGAGTCATGCAGCCAATCTGCATCGACTGGTCTCGATGACGAGGTCTGGGCGACCGCGGTGTCTGCGATCCTGCCGGAAGAAGCCGGCAGTTCGCAGTCCACCACCGCAGCGCTCGAAGAACCCGCCCCCGACACGGCGGCCTCCGCAGCCATGTCTGTGGAGGCCCCTGTAGTAACGCAGGCCGCCGCCCCCGAGGTCTCGGAAGCTGCCAACACGGCAGCCCAGGAGCCGCTGCGGACGACTGTCAGCACGGCGCGCCCTGCCAGCATGGGGACCTCGTCCAGCCTGCTGCCGGTGTCGCACGCAGCTGTGGCGTCGAGTGCCGCGTCCGCGCCGTCCGAGCCCGCCTCCACCACGCCGTCCGCGGTGCTCGACTGCTTCATGCGCATGCCGTGCCCGGACGCGTCCCCGACGCCGTCCTACGCTGCCGTGACGCCTCCCTCCACCACCGTCAGTGACAGCAGTATCGCGTTTCCGGCGCTGCCGGCGCCGCGCAACGGCGCCGCTGCGGCAGGCGCGCAACCGGCCGCTCCCGCCCGCACCACGGCGCCCCGCCCGGAGTCGCCCGCGTCTGACTCGTCCGTCACCGCAGCGGAAGTCTCCTTTGTGTATGCGGCCTTCCCCGACCTTCGGAGCTCAGGCGCTGCTGAGGGCGCCGCAGTCCGCACAGCGTCGGGCACGGCCTCCAGCGTGGCCCCCGCGAGTGCCCCAGGCTCTCGCGCTACATCTCCATCGCGTCGCCACCCTGACGCCCCCCAACTCCGGACCAGCCGCTCGCGGCAGCCGCGGCGGCTCGGCTCCGTGTCGCTGCGGCGGGGCGCGCAGGGTGTGCTCGGCGCGCTCCGCCGCAAGTTCTCCCGCCAGCTCTCCAGCGACCTGCCGGTGCCGTCGCTGCCGGCAGCCGCCGCCCCCTCGCCTCACGCCTCCCCACGTTCGCAGTTCTTCAAGAACGTTCAAAACTCCATCTTCAGCCTGGAGGACGAGGGGAGCATCCTGCAGCCACTCGGGTCGCAGGGGCGGCCGCGTGACACCTCGCCGCCGTCGCAGCCGACGTCTGCCACGTCAGTCCAGGGGCTCATGCCGCCCTCCCCCGGCGCCCTGCTCAGCTCGCAGCTCTCGATGTCCAACTCAGAGGGCCTCACGCACTGTGGCTCCGATGCGTCCGCCTCCGCTGCGCCGGCGGCGGCCATCACAGCGGCGTCCCGCCTGGCGCCGATCCAGTCCTCCAGCAGCCTGCAGCCGTCGCCGCGGGAGCGGCCGGGGCGGGGGCGTGAACCCAGTGAGGGCAGCCGGAGGGCCCGCAGCGAGCGGCCCGCCCGGCCGGCGCTGAGTAGGCGCAGTGCACGGCTGGGCCGCCTGTCTGCGTGCTTTTGCGTGCCTGAACAATGAGGTGTTTCGGCAGGCTGTGTTTGCAGGGCGCCGTCGGTGCTGCGACCACGGCCGGCTGTACCGGCGGCCGGCGATCAGCGGCGTTTCCGTGTGAGCGACCACACCGCCGCTGATGCCTGATTTGTGGCGGGGTGCCGTGCCCAGGCAGTAGTTGAGTTTGTATGCTGTGGGTGATGCATGCGTGTGGAATCGAGAGTGTCCCTGTGCGGGAAGCAGGGTAGCCTGTCTTGGAACGATGTACAAGGCAGAGAGGACACATGCGGTGCTTTGACTTTTGAGGCCTGTCCAGGGTATGGGTATTTCTTTTTCTTATAATGGTGACGTGTGCGATGTTTCAGCTACCTGCAGTAAATGAGTCAGGCAAGTGATTGGACAGCCAGTGCTGCATTCAACCCTGAACTCCTTGTGAGGCTCTTTCACATGTGCAACAGCAACAAATAGGCGGCACTTGATCAAACGATGCCAATCAAGAAGGTGGGCTTTTGGTATGCTTACAGATAGCATGCAAGACCTGCCAGTGCAAGTCAGTATGCTGCACAGTGAGGTTTACCGACAGCTAGAATCCTGTCGTGTGCGTCAATTGCCAGCATTTGGACCCAAAGAAGATTTGGGCGTATTCTGAGGCCAGAGCTCTTCATGGTTGATTCTCTGCTGTGTACACATGTTTTCAATATGCTAGCCTGGCGACGGGCTCATCTCTTGTGTGCAAATCTGAACGAGAGCACCAGTCTTGCCAACTACTGCAGCTAGGTTGATGACTCTTGACTCGAAAATTGTTTGATCAACAGTTCGTGCACGGTTGATAGACAATTCGTGCGCAGCTGAGCCCGGTTCGAACGGCCATGGACGCTCCGAAGGAGCTGTCCTTGAAACTGCATGTATGGACTGCAAGGTTAGTCATGCAGCCCCACTTGCCGGTTGCAACTTTCTGAAACAGTGATGGCCGACAACTACCGCCTGTATTCACATGCTTGTGGCAGAATATATGCGGAGTAAAATCAGTGCCTGTCCGCGGCGGCCGTGTCCAGTGCAGGGGCAATCGAGCCGGTCTTGACTCGATGTTGCACCGAAATTCGGTAAGATGTAGGTAAAGGAAAAGTTGCACTACCACGTGAGATCTCGCCCGTGTTGTGCGCTGGTGACCCAGTGCACCGTGAGAGCGCGGACGTGACCAGAGCTGATCAGTTGTTCACGGGGTAACCAACACTGAGTCCACCCCTGAATTAGAGGCTTTCAGTAATGACTACGTACCAGAGAGCTTCCGCATACATGTACCATGCTAGAAGAATCTGCTCATGCTCACATACGGGTTCTGGCAAGTAGTGATTGATGATGCAATGCCATGTTTTGAGCAGGACAAAAGGCGTCCTCTTGGGAAACACAGATGTTTCCATCACTGTAAGATCGAAGCTGCAACCAGCCTCCCGCATTCTGAATGCAGTAACGTTGGACTGCACCAACAGCTTTTGTGTGTACAGATCAAGTGCCATGATGCTAACAGTGTGTATCGTGCTTAGTCTAGAGGATCAAACAATTAGCAGACGCCATCTGCTCGAAAGCACAAAAATAGCGCACTCAAAACCACACTCAACAGCAAGCCCCCCTGCACAACGTCGGGCTTGTGCTCAAAGCTGCAGCCTGTGCACTACATAGCGAGGCAAGACGTACGGAACGCTTATGCTACAGCTGTCACTCACCCATCCATGACGGTTGACCAGAGACAATCATGGACTGTTCTTCAGGCCAGTTCTTGCAGGTTTCGCAGCATACCACCGTGTATTGGTTGCCTCGTTGTAGCTTGACAACCTTACCTGCCAAACCAAGCACAGAATACAGCAGCACATCACGGCTGCTGGTGAAAAGTAATGGCTTGCTTACAAATTGCACTGCCCCGCCCTAATGTGTCGCTGAATGATCACTGCCATGCACAATGTACGGCGTTACATCGTTACAGCAAAGTGTGCAGTTGGATGCTCCTACTGTCAGTGCTGCTCTACCTGGTGCAGCTTGTTGTGACGGAGCTGGTTGCTGCAGCATGTCGTGGTGGTGGGACATGCGTGGAAGATGCAACAGCCAAACACTGCAGTTTACTGCTAGTGAGTAGCAGAGCAGTGGCTAGATGCAGCAGAAATCTATTCTCACCAGGGTCTGTGTGCGCTAATGTAATGATACCGAAGAACATGCGAGATGCACTTCCAATACAGCATGGACAATCCGCACCAGCCACACTAATGGCTAGAACCCGTGCACCTTAATCAGATCCTTCTTGACAATCTTATTCTGCACAACAGCCACCGTGATGAATCTGAAAGACAGAATGATCGGCTAGCCCATTTACAAGCTTACGGTTGCGAACACTTACCTGTGTCAGGAAGTCAGCAATGTTCTTGCGCTGGTCCCCCTGCACCTGAATCACCTGGCCGAGCTCGTCATCCTCGACAACAGTTCCGTTGCAGCAATATTCCTTTTTCAACGCTTTCAGAATTTTCTTGTAGTCAAAGCTCTTCTTGATGCCCTGCACGTGTGGTTATGATGAGAGACCGCATACGCTGTGTCGAATGTGCGGACATCTGCCACAGGCTTTCATTCTACCAGAAAGGGCGCTGTGGAGCATACCTGAACTGTCGTCAAAGATTTTCTTCCGTTGCGCTGTTGGATTCGAATGTGAACGTAGTCCTTCGAGGTCGCGCTGGAGTCTTTTGCTTTATCATCGAACGGATCAGAGAAGGGATCTGCATATAACAGTGGATATGTTAAACACACAGGCAAACAAAATCGATGCGGATGTGCTGGGTAGCTATGAAAACAGCCACCGAGAACGCGTTACAAAGCTTGCGGAGACTTGTGGCCCAATACTCAATCGAAGGTTTGCGGTTTATAAAAGTCAGTCGATCTGACAACGTATCTGCAACTGTCATGCTTTGGTCTCCATCGTGAACATGCCGGCACACAAAATACTGCCGCTGGTTGAAGAATGCCCGCCCCGCCCCGAAGAACGAACACTGTTGCGGCGTGAAGGAGTACCACCACTTAGAGCTTAGTTTCTACCAACAGGGGTATACTCCGAAATCAAAGCAACATGACGGAAACCAGGCCATATCTGCCTTGCTACGTCCGTCAGCTCCGTTAACGCTTGGGCGTTGCTATCCAGTTGCAGAATGGTGCAGATGTATATTATCACGAAATCTGGGGTGGTACAGGCTAGTCTCGCGAAGCCGAAGAGCAAGCCAGAGGGAAGCGCACGTTGTGCAAAGCAGCAACACCAGCAAGATCAAGGCACACAAGTCTGAAACACACCGAGCCCGGACGTCAGATTCACTGGCTGATCAAGAGCGGCCATGAGACGAGTACTTCTTCCTGTTTGATGGGAGGTGTGCGAGTAAACGTAACGGCTTGAACCAAATTGGATACCTTGCTAAGAAGACAAATGTATCTATCACTCGGATCGCTTTATCTTACACCATGTGTTGGTCACAATCAATTTATGTTTGCTTTAGCAGCGGGATTTGCACATCCACGTTCGTCATTTTGCCATATCCTTCTGGAATATTCTGAGTAGTTGTCCTTCTGTAGACACGGCTATGACGCGGCACCTCATTGCCCGGCCACGGGACACGACCAAGCTTGACACGAGTTGCTCAGTTCACGTTGTAGATGAAGCCGACTTGAACGTGACTGCCGTCAAACTCCTGCAAAATGGAGTCTTTTCTACTACTTCTCATCACGACTACTTCTAGATCGTCCTGTGCCATGTGAACGTATGGATCGAATGAAATGACCGCGCTTTGTCAAAGCTGGAGCTGGAATTATTCAGATGCAGACCTCCAATCCCTCCAGAACATGGATCGTAGAAATTTTGTACACTTTCGTGTATAGTGCCATAGCAACCGCATGTGCGTACGCGTTGCTTAGATATTTTGGAGTCAGTTACTGGCCATTCTATGCTGTCCTGGGTGCGTGAAGCGCCCCTGATGCATCAGAAAGCATGCATCAAGACGTATTCATGCCTCATTCCGTCTTTTCTTCGTTGGAAAGACCCGGGATGACATGCCAGCTTTACATGGCCATGCGCCTGGCACAGCTCGTTGCTGGTGTCGCCACAGCGGCATGTGAACGTTCTCCTGACAAGCCTCATGCCTTGATGTCAACATTGCCGTTGCAACTCACTTCAGCCGTCTCCCTTTCCTGCAGGAGTGTGGGTGAGCCTTGAAATTCTGTTCTTCGCTGTCCAGCGTCTAAGGTATCACCGCTTCAATCGTGTCAATCGCAACCGTCCCGATGCGCAAGATATCGAGCAGCGATTTCAAAACTTTCTCACTCTCTCCCCTATTCTTGACATCAGAGATTTCATCTCAGGATGGTTTCTCAACATACCGTTTGACCACATCAGATCAGAAAACGTGTCAGACTTCATTGCCTACGCATACTGGTGCGCTCTTTTGTGCCTCTTCTTCAATCCTGTAGCATCGCCTTCAGAGCATGCTTTGATCAATGCCGATGAGCATGTGAAGTCATGGGCATACCCCCAACACTTCCAAAATGGCAGTTGCCTTGCCGAACCACATGGGAGACTTCAATACCGTGAGCGATAGTTGAAGACAGTCGTATTTTAGGTACCGACCCAGGCATGAGTTGACAGCTGAGGAGCAGGTGCGGGTGCAGCGGTACACAGATGAGATGGCACGAGCATGGAGCATCACGTTCGCGCCAGGCAGCAACCCGGAGCTGCACCTCATGGGACATCTGTGGGAGCCTCTCAAAGTCGTGCACAAACCCCTCTTTGTGCATATCGCGTCTGAGATGTCCGTCCTACTGACCCACTTAGCACTGCTGGTGCGTATGTGCCACGCACGTCCAGCCCCAGCTGCCAGTTTCCGCTTGTGCCACTGCCCAGCTGCCCATCCCCAACCCATGCGTGCCCCCAGCGGCTGTGTCCCTCTAGGTGTCCGTGTAACTCAGGCAATACAGCACGGTCAAGTACGACAACAACGAGTGTGCTGCCTTTGGCGTTTGGCTGCTCCAGCCCTCGACCCTTTGCACATCGAGCTAGCACATGCCCAGACCTGTCCCGCCTGATTGACTCAGCTTTCCACCACATGTTCGCACCTTTAACAACAAACCTGGGGCATGCAAGAGCATGCTTTGACCGGCGCACGCGAGGCGATGGTATGCAGATCTGCCCGATGAATGCAGGGTCTCAAGTTTGAGAGGTATGAATGCATGGGGTTTACATACTGGGCATCAGGCCTCGAGCGACCTGTGATCGATGATCATGTGGAAGCTCCGGTGGCTGGAGGGCGGCTGTCTGTCCTCCAGAGCGTGCTTGCTGACATCCGAAGCCTGCTGCAGTCTGATGGGGAGCTGCCCTCTGCACATGGCCCCTTGGACTTCTTCACCGCTCAAGCCCAGGTACCACGCACATGACGCCTCCCTCGCACAAATCCATTGCGTTTGACGACTGCATGTTCGTGTCGTGCTTTTGTGACGCACGTGGTCGTTGCAAACGGCTGACCACTGCCATTGCACAGGGGCACACCCCTCACCTCTGAGCATGCTACACCGACTATCATGCCATGCGTGTCTTGCCCATGCCCCCTGCACATCGACGCCCCGTCATACAAACGTTCCAGACCCCAATTCCCTTGCGCCACATATGGTGTGTGCGTATGCGCGCGGCATTCTGCCGCAGGCACAGCAGCTCTGTCTGGAACCCGCCACCGTGTGCGCCCCACTCGCGTGCGATACCGCGTCCGCAGGCGGTTGATGACGTCTCAAGCGTACCCGGGGCACCGTCGCGCTCTCCTCTAGCCCATGTGCTTCTGCCGCCGTGGCACTGCCGGGGAGCTGGCGCGCCAGCCGCCCTCGGCCGCGCGACGGCTTGCCTGCAGTGCACACAGGCGCTCGCACCGTGGCCAGCAGGGGTACGGCTACAGGCAGCACCCACACGCTGTGGCTGCAGGGCTTTGCGGAGTACCAGCAGCGGCTGAAGGACTCCCTCGCGACGATCATGCGTCCCAACGCCCTCACCGACGCGCTGCCGGTGCTCCCAGGCTTCGCCGCGGGTCTCGCGGCGCTGTCAGAGCGCCTCCCTGCGATCCCCTCCATGGCCTCCCTGCCACGCCTGCCCTCCATGGTGGAGCTCACCCTCTCCTCACACGCCTCTGCCGGCGCCGCCAAGGCGATGCAGGTGCGTTCGGCTTCGCGCCTCCCCTGAGCGCACCCTCTCCGCACACGAGCACACGCGGCCAGGCCATGCATTGAAGTGAGTCTCGGTGCTCTGCTGTACACGCGCAGGGGCGCCCACCGCGGCCATGGCCCGCTTGGATAGCGTGCGCCCTTACACATCCATGTGGGGAAGAATGAGATCGCAATCTGCCTCGATTCAGTGCCACCAGTACAGCTCTGTCTACTGCACCCAACACCCGAGCGGCGTTGCTGCAGTTTCACCAACGTGCTTGCCTCAGCTGCCTGCCTCCTCCATGCATGGTCCTCTGTTCCTGAGCGGCCCGTGGTGCACCGCTTGGCTCCGCACACGGCAACCCCTTGCCGCTTGCACGATTGCCAGCGCACCCGCCTGCTGCGACGACAAGCGGCAATCATGTCCCCAGATCTGCTTGCAACGGCAGGCCGTTCCGGTCAGATGTCAGCTCACGAGTCGAGCACGCATGCGTGGCAGCGGAGGGTGGTACAGGGCGTCTGGCGTAGTGCAGGGCCACCGCCGAACCGGCTCTGGCATGCCGGCCTTCCCATCCATCTCGGACCTCTCACGGCTGCCTGCATTCCGAGACCTTGACGATATGGGCCACTTTGACGATCTCTTCGGCGCGGGCGCCACAAGCATGAGCCTGCCCGGCTTCGGCGCCGCCGCCGCCGCCGCATCTGCAGCGGCCACTGCCGCACGCGGCTCGCTCGGCTCCTTCCAGGGCTTCAGGCTCGCGGCAGCCCTGCGCGAGTCGTTCACGGAGCTGCGCGACTCGTTCTCGGACCTGACTGGGCAGATGAGCGCAGCACGCAGCACGCTGGTGGCCGCACTGCCGGTGATGAACCTTCCAGACTGGCAGCTTCCGGAGTGGAGCGTGCACTCCTCCCAGGCCGGTGCGGCGCCGACATGGCGGCAGCGCCTCGGAGGAGCAATCACCGGGACGGTGGAATGGGCCGAGCTCGATGCACTATTTGTGCGCTTCGCTTTCTCGTCATGCATTCAGCCCATGCACACGCGCATCAGAACTGTACCACCGCACCGCCGACGGTCACAGGTGGGCGGCAGCTAACCTGTGCATGCATGGAGTCGTGCATGAACACACACACGAGCGCCTGTGCTCCCGCGCACATGCCGCTGCCTACACGAGCACACGCGAGGGGGCGGCCCCGGCACCGCCTGGGTGAGGCCGCCGTTGCCCGGAACATATCCGCCGCTGCCCTTTCAGGCTGGGCTGTACGACATCCCAGCAGCAGCTGCCGTGCCGGGAGGACACATGGCGCGGCACCGCGCCCCCGGCACCAGCGGCTCACCTGCGGCAGACACAGGCTTCTCTGTGCCACCCGCTGAGGCTGGTGCGGCGGCCGCCCCCGGCATCATCCACGCGTGGGTCGAGTCGGCCCGCGCAACACTCGGCCGCGGCGTCGCCAGCTTCTCCGGCTTCTCGCTGCCGGCGCCCTCGGAGCTCCTGGAGCTGTGGCCACAGGGGCCAAAGGGCCGTGCACGGGGCAAGGGGGCGGCCGCAGCGGCGGCTGTGGACCCAGACGCCGCGGCAGCACTGCGACGCCGCGTGGAGGGGGAGATCATGGTCCGCTCAGCCTCCAGCACATCTCTGGACAGGCTGCCCGTGACAGGTGATCCCACCGCCTGCGCGCCATTGCACGCCGCGTTCCCAGAACGCCCCATGCTTGCGTTGGAGGTTTGTTCTCCCAGCATCTGCAGGTACCCATCTCGCGGCTTGACTCGGAGCGTGTTTGCATGTAGCAAAGGTGGGAATCGGCCTGCAGAGCCTCGCAGACAGGCAGCACAGCGGCCTCCGGTCCGGCATGCTCCCCGCAGCGGCCGCGCTGCACGCACAAGCTGCCATCGACCTGCAGCCGCATGAAGCGCAGTCGCTGATTTGGCAGCGGGGCCTCCGCCGCCGAGTCCGCGGCGACCGCCGCAGCCACCGCCGCACCCTGAGCGACCCCGGAGCTATCTTTACTAGCGCCTGGCGCTCCAGGCAGCCTGGCACCAGCCACAGCGGCGCCAAGGACGGTGAGCCGACCAGTGAAGATGCTGCTGGGACACGTAACGGCCGTGCGCCGTTCCCGGTAGACACCGACAGTTTGCCGACTGGCGACACGAGGACCGCTCATGCACTGCACAACGGAGGTTCCCCCCCCGGAAGCAGCCCCGGCTTCTCCGGCTTACATGCCCCCCTCCGACACAGCATCGACGTGCTGTGCACGCCGCCGCGCGGCCACAGCACACGGTCCCCGCCGCGCACCGCCTCGCCAGCATGCATGCCAGCCGCACCGTGTGCCACTGCCGTCGCGTCCCCGCCGTACGCGTCCGGCGCATCGCCCCCCTTGCCGCGCAGTGCCCGCGGAAAGCGTGGCCCGCTGCCGGCGGCTCCGTCTCCGGCCCAGCGCGGCCCTGCTGGCGCGGCGCCGGCGGTGGGCATGGACTGCCCCGAGCGCGAACCGGCTGCCGAGGGGGCTGCCGGTGGGGGCGCTGGCGTGCGCCCACCTGCGGGCCCACGGCGAGGCCGCAAACCGATCGTGTTCCTCCACGGCGTCGGGTTCGGAGTCTTCCCGTACCTGGGCTTTGTGTGGAAGCTGCTGCGCGCATTTCCAGGTGCGAGCTGCTCCACCTGGGCTCGAAATGAGACCAGTTCGACAGCATGTACGCCATGGTCGTGACGGGCACGCTGACGGGCTCATTCTGGGTGACCACTGGAGGCATCCACTGACTCACGAGTCTCCTCTTTGTCTGATGCTCGGGCTGGCACAGCCCACTGACATGCGCGTGTGCTGAACATTATGACCGGGTTTGTAAGCTCATGCCATACAAGCAGACTAAATCGCTCAAGCCTATCGCAAGTGCTGCACGTGCCCGGGCAAGCCGCCATGGTGGGCCGCCATCTTCGGCCCAGAGGGTGCATGTGGCGATGCGGACGTCAGCCCGGGAGCACGACAGGAGTGCAAGCGCGGGGCGCGTGTGCAGGTAGGCCGTTTGTGCTGCTGGAGGTGCGAAGCGTGTCGCTGCGGCTGTGCATGCGCGCCGTCGGCGTCGATGACGTCGTGCGTGCCCTCGCCGCCGTGCTGCGCCGCCACAACGTCCCGGCCGCAAACTTCGTCGGCCACTCTTTCGGCACGTTTGTCATCGCGCACATGCGCAAGCTCTTCCCCGAGACCGTCTCATCGGTGCTCCTGTGCGACCCGGTGTGCCCCCCCTTCGTCACCCTTTACCTGAAGACGCTCGCTATCGCCTGTGCATCCATGCGCGCAGCTGTGTGATTGCGCGATGGGCTGTGTGAGCCTGCCACAAGCGCTCCGCTAGCAGACTCTCAGGCGGTAAGATCCAGTGTCCCACTTCCCATGCATGGACAAGGCGAAGACCGGCGTCTCCGCTGACAGCGTGCACCCTCAGAACGGATGCCACATGCAAGTAGGCAGCGGCGGCGTGTCGGTGCAGGTGTGCATGCTCACGTGCTTCCCAAAGCTGCTCTACAACTTCATCTACCGCGGCTTCTCGATCCGCGATGTCCTTGACAACCCTGCAGAGGCTGCCCGCTGGCTGGCGGCCCGTGACCTCACCATCGCGGCCACGTTCTGTCGGTAAGCCCTGTCTGCAATCAATCCTGCCCCTTACTCCAAGAGTTGTGGCAAGTCTGCAAATTGATCATGAACTATTCGGTTCCTGGCTTTGCTCAAACCAACTGTACGCGCACAATTTGGCACTCGACTGTGCGTTGCACTATGCACGTCCTGACCGGCTGCCATAGTCCGCAGTGATAGAGCTGCTATGTGCATATCCACTGAAGGTTCGTTTGTGTATGATGTGAATCAACATGGACAGGCCTACCCTGCAGGCATTTCTGGTGGCACACGCTGATGCTCTGGCCGTGGGAGCTCCCAGAGCCCACCGTTCTGGTGCTCTCGACCAAAGACGCTCTCGTGCCATCAGAGCTGGTGCGGAAGCAGCTGCGCTCTGGCGGCGTTGACTGGGAGAGCGGGGGGCAGGTGAAGGTGCTGGAGCGCAGCGTGCACCATGGCCATTTCCTGTTCATGCCCAAGTGGCAGGACACAATCGTCGAGACATTCCGGGCTGCGCTTCTGGAGAAAGAAAACTCTGAGGCGACTGCGGAAGGGGCGGGTGTGGAGGGCGAGAAGGCCGGCATTCCTGAGGCTGTACGGGATGCGGCGTGATGAGAATGTGTCGAAGAAGCACAGTGCACAGCCGCAATGCAAAACTGATGACGCCAGTGATGACACTAGCAGGCACTGATCAACGACGTTGACTCTGCCCATTTTTAAGTGATAGAAAACTGCTGTTGCAGCCAACCTTACACGTACTGACGACCTGACTAGATGTAGCTCGATCGTCTTTTCAAACAGGGGATTTTGACCATGCAGTCCTGTAACGTGTGCCTGTGAAGGACGTATCGTGATGCGCCTCATGATTCGAGCTTCGATTCGCCTTTGATTCATGTGGACTGAGTGTGACCATGCAAGGAGGAGATCATCCCAGAGGGGCCATTGAGGATGGCGGTTCACAATAGAACTACACCGTTCCCACCAGTCAGTAACTGACCCAAGGCAAATTCGTAAACGTTTGTCCAATAATCACAGTCCTCTGCCGTGGCATGCTGGTCCTGGTCAGTAACAATCCTCCGGCTTCTGGAAAGCACATCTCCCCAAGCACAGCTTGCCAACACTGTTGTATCCATCCATTTGCAGGTATCCATTCTCTGGCCACGCCCAGTCGTTTAAGGAGAGCCAAATTACAGTCCAATGTTTGTACCACCGTGGATAGACCTGTGGTGAACAACATGTGTGATCACGGTAGCCTGTCAACCTGGCCATGGATGTGAGTAGAGTCCAGAACACAGCCCACTCCATCTGTCATGTGCAGTGCCCGCTCCGGCAACCTAGCAGATTCGATCAGAATAGCTTGTAACAGATGCTAATTGGAAAGGTGCAAGGCTCCATCGCAGAGCTGCTGTGAACCTGTTCCCAAAACCAGGAGCACGCCCTAGTTGCCAAGGTCTTTATCCTGCTTCTTGAGAACCCTTGAAACACGATCTGTCGTCCACTCTGTATTACTCGGGTCTGATGGATCATAGCATATCTTCCTGAACATCAAATCCAGCAGAACATCAAGTTTGGCCGCTAGTGGACGAGCCTTTCCTGCTTCAGTGGCCTTGAAGATATCGGGTACTAGGCTCGCTACTGAAGTGTCACCTGCAGCACGAAACCTCTTCCGAATACTGATGCCGAGGAGCCAACTCCGCTGCCAAGATCTCATGCCAAGAACATAGAATCATGCTGCACATGCCACCTGGTTCCACACCCAAAACACCGTATGGGACCGATGCACCACGGCAGATGCCTGCTGTAGTCGGAAGCGTGGGGTGACCGCACCGGAGCTCTTGGCTAGTGCCCACTGTAGGGAGTTAATTCCTGCTTCTGCCATGTCACTTGCCATTGGAAGCAGCTTTGAGTCTGCAATGAGCCCCAGGGCCTCCAGGAAGTCGACAAACGTCAGGGACTCAAACTTTGAGTAGTCCTTGACCTCATCAATGGTTGACATGCGTGACCAGACATAGCAAAGCATCGCGTTGTTCAACGTGAAGTCATCATCGACCAGCTCGAGGGCCTCCATCATCTTCATCCAGCCATCTGGCTTCAGAAGCTGCAATCATTGCATAGCTGTGTGACTTGCTGAAAGCCTTTCCAGGAACCAAAGTACAGCCAGGTCCACGTGATCACCCACCTCCATGCTGATCGTAGCAAGGACGCAGAACGCATTTACAAGCGCACAACACCTCACACAAGGTGCCAGCACGCAGTCAGTGGGACATGCCCAGTACACCGCACCGCCACCTCTGGGCGAGGCGTTGCGGGGCTGCACCACTGCAGCAGCACAGGTCTCCCCCGGTGTGACTGCCTCAGGGCATGGCCCTGCAGTGTCCGGCATGAGGCAGACCCCTGCTCCGCAAGGCAGGCAGGAGAGGGCGATGGCACAAGAGGTAGCCGGGATGCCACACCTTTGTGCGGAGGCCGCCCGAGGGCGGGCGCAGCCGCCAGCGGGAGTACAGAGCGCGCAGCACGGCGTCGTGCTTCTTGAGGAGGTCATCCACCGCCTCACAGTAGAGGCGGTCCGTGCGGAAGCGATTCAGGTCGACGCGTGCGGCTGGCGGGACGTGCGCGTCCAGGTGCTGCGAGATGAGCATGTCGATCGCCTCGGCCGGGGACTGTGTCGCGACGCCCTTTCCAAACTTGGCGATCGCGATGCGCACCAGAGCCTCGAGGAATTCCCACCGGAAGAGCAGGTTGTCGCTGCCCACGGCAAGCTTCCCGTCCTTTGGCTTCTCCTGTGGCAAGGGGGGAAATTTCCATCAGTGTCAGCGTCGGTAAAGCATGACAGTTTTGGCTGTCCCAGCAAAACGCGCGACATGGCATCCCCCGGATCACAGGCTTTCACTTCTTCACGTCATGGAACGATTGCCGCCCAACACGCAGCCGCTCTGCATCAGTCAGAGTGCACGGTCTACACATGACCGTGCTCTCACAGCGCCGTCCTTGCAGTGCCGCTCTCGGCCCAGAGCTAGATCCTGCCATGCGGTACTCACAGCATCCAGCTGCATCGTACGAGAAGCATGCACCGACCCCAGCAGCTCACTTGCGAGGCAGGGCAACACCTTGGCAGGCATCAAAACGCAGTGCAGCAGCAGCAGCAGCCGCACCTTGCGTGTGCACACGATGAAGGCTGTGTCAAGGTCAGAGCGCTTCACGCCCTGGCTCTCATTGTCGGGAATCTGGCAGTCGTCCAGCAGGGCAGTGAACTCGTTGAGGCCCAGGAAGAACGGCACGCTGGACACGGAGCACGAGTAGAACATGAACACCGGCACGAGCAGGCTGTAGTGCTGCTGCAGCGTCGCCCGCACCGCAGCTACCTCGCCCGCCTCGCCGTCGGCGCCGTCCTTCACGCCCCGGCACTCCCTGGCCAGGAAATTCTGCGAGAACTTCTCCTGCATGCACAGACAGCGGTTGTCACTGCTGACCATGCGCAGGGGCGCCTCAGCACTGCACTGGAGACACTTTGTCGTGCAGGCACGCATGCACAGCCTTCGGCGCCACGGGGCGCATGCGAGTCCCTCGACTGCCGTCCCCTTGAGAACCGAGGTGCTGCAGGCTTGCATGGGCACCAGCGGTCACATCTTGTGGGTTGGCAGATCCGCGTGACCGAAGCAGGACGGCTCAACCATCAGCTTGCCAGCTGGCGATGCCAACACAAAACCCCGTACTGAGCCGCACCACGGATGTGGCGAGAAAGTGTCACATTTACATTTACCACAACACCACAGCTGCAGACTGCCACCACAGCAGCAAGGGAGCCAAACTGGTCACACACCTTGCCCATGAGTTTTGCCCAGTCAGCGTCAAACATGCTGTCCAGGACCTTGGGCGTGTCAAAGTAGTCCTTGGCGTCACACTGCTGTGGCCCACGCTTGGCGCGAGCCGCAAATATGGACTTGGGCAGCTGCCAGGGCTCCTTCTCCACCAGCAAGGGCGCCTCCACGTCCTCCTGCCGGGTCGTCACAACCGTCTTGACGAGTGTGCTCGCCTCGACCACAAACTGCATGGCAAGCTGATGAGTTGAAGCGCATGCCCGTGGCTGTGCACGGATCCATGCTTCATGCTTGCGCAACAGGTCCTCAGAGAGCAGCCATTGCATGTCAAAGTAGTATCATCGCCGACCTGACAGCCTGAATACAAGTTATCACATCACCTTGGGGCGAAAGTAGCGCCAATCAAACCGATTTGGCTCCGACATTCCTGGGACCACGCACGTCCCAGGCCAAAGATGACCAGGAAGATGAGTAGTACAAGGCACTTGTGACGTGCCAGAAGAACACAAACCACAGAGCCCGGGGTCACAGTACGGTGCAGCTCTACGCCAGACCAATCTGCAACACAGCAGTATGCCGCCGTCAGAGCGTTCCAACACCTGAGCGCTGCTCGCTAGGATTGCCTGGCCATATGGAGGTGCGCATTGCAGAGGTGCGCATTGTGCTGGAACGGCTGCTGGGAGACAGAGTGAGCATCGGACTCAGCACGGGGACCGCCAGTAGGGCGAGCACACCTGGAGCGGCTGCTCGGCGAGGTCACCGAAAGCTGCTCGATCGTTGAGGATGTGTGGCCGCCGCACGGGCAGCGTGTGCCGCACGGGCAGCGGCACCAGCGGCGGCGCGGGCTTGTACGGGATGAATGGCGGCGCGGAGCCCGGGGGCTTCGCGATGACGTCCATGACGTCCGCAAGCGGCATCGACTGCTGCAGTGCGCCCGGCACTGAATTGGGCTTGACTGGCGGCGCGGGCGGTGGCACCTGTTGCTCACTCTGCACACGTACAGCAACACCTCCACCTAGCCATACCCACCTTTGCCAACCATTCCTATACTTCGAGGCGTGCTTCTGGGCATTACATCGATTCCATGCGCTGCATCGGTCTGCACTCGTGAGCACCAATGTGCCATGCAAGAAACTTCGAAAGTCGATCCTACTGCATGAAACAGGACTCTTTCGGGGGGGGCATGCTAGTGAGTCTGCCAATCTCTCCATTGCGGCCACTGGCATGGGGTCGTCAACTTCTGTGTGTACAGCTAGTTAAAAACAACAATGGTAGCAGTTGGTACCCTGTTCTCATTGTGTGGTGCCGAAAATTCGCATTTCAGGCCACCCTACCTGCGTCAGCTTGCTTGCGCGCTTCATCCAAATAGCCCAGGGGCCAGCCAGTCAGGGAAACGCACCTGGACACGGCCAGCGTTGTAGTACATGAAGGCCATCTGGCCATTCGGCATCTGATACACCGGGAAGAGGTCCTTGTGGACTCGGCTGCCAGGCTCGTGAGCAAAGACGGTGAGCTTTGGACGCTGAGAGGCGCTGTTGCTGAGGCCGTCGCGCGGCTGGAACGAGATGGTGGTGCGCGCCCGCTGAGGCCCCATCACGACGGTCAGAGGCAGCGCCCCTCCGCCCTGCGGCGCCAGCACCCCGCCAAGACGCGTCGGCGGCTCTGACCCCTGCACCAAACTTCACAACCTGATACGGCCAGTTCCGCTCGATCTGACGTTCGTTTCTGCGAGCCGCAGCGTTAAAGGGACACGGCTGTGCTCGGGCCATGCCATGCAGACAATCGATCTGCAGTATGCTTGAGGGCAGTAAAGAGCGCCCTGCTGCCTCACGTGCGCCCACTTTTGATGCGCCAGGCCCTTCAGGATGGGGTGGTGCGCCCATCTGTACATCAACCCGCCAGCCACTGCAGTAGCGTGCGGCAGTCACTGCTGCTTCGGCAGAGTGCCAGTACCGCGTGTAAAGCGGCTAGGGGGCAGCGGTGCGCACCCCCGAGACTGGCAGCGCGCCGACCTCGCCGCTGCGGGGGTCTGGGCGGAGCACGGTAAGCGGCAGCTGACCACGCCGTCGCTCTGCAGTGGATGGCCGCACATGCAGCGCGTGCACGTCCGGCCCAACCCGGCCTTCCTGAGCGAGCTCCCGTGCCGCCGCCGCAAGCACCCCCGCGGCTCCTGCAGGGGCGTCCGTGCACAGCAGCCGTGTGGCGACGCCTGTGGCCGGGGCGCTGCCGGCCGTCGCTTGCCGGTACTCGCTCACCGGCGGTGTCCACCGCGCGCGCCCTCGCAGGGCCAGCGCCTCAGGTGTCTGATCCCACATCGCCGTCATCGGCCGCCGCAGGGAGGCCGCGAGCAGCGGAAACCCTGACCGTTCGTTCCGCCACTCACCCGTCTCGGGGTTCACCATCTTGTACGACTTGGTGTGCACACTCACATTGCTCGACTCCTCCTCCTGCAGCCCCTGGAACGTCATGTCCGCCCAGACCTGAAACAGCTTCGCCGCCTGCATCTCCTCATCTCCGTCGCCGCTGTTGCCAGTGCCCGGCCCGGCACCCGCACCACCGCCATCGCCCGCTGCGTCAGCGGCCTTGGAGTAGCCACCATACATCCTCGCGGGTGCACGCTCCCACCGCAGAATGGGTGCAAACACGGCCTTGGGCAGCATGCGCGCGGGGAGCGTCGTGTCGATGCTGCGCCCTGCACTGTCGAAGCCCCCCCGCGCCAGGCGCCGCACACCCTGCGGCTCCTCCGACCGGCTGCGCGGCAACGGCGGCAGGAGCGCACCCGCCGCACCAACCGGGCCGGCATCTCTCTGCGCTCCCACGATCGCCGCGGCCGACGCACGGATCGCAGTCGGCACGCCGAGGAGCTCCTGCTGCACCGCCAGCACCCCGGACAGCTCCATGCGGTACAGACGGGAGCGGTTCTGCACGTGTGCGGCCACATTCCCCATGGTCGCTGTCAGCATGTCCACGATCGCCTGCTCGCGACCCAGCTGCTCCCCGGAGCGACCCTCTGCCGCCGCAAACGCTCCGCGGGCGACCGCGGCGAGCAGCGTCCGGGCGCCCAGCAGCGTCCGCATGCTCCGCTTTGCGAGCGCCAGCTGGTTGAGCTTTGTGGTCGACAGGTTGAGCAGTGCGGCTGCGGCGTAGTGAAGCGTGTCAAGCACGCCGTCCGCGTTGGCCATGTCTCTTGTGAACTCAGCCGGGTCGTCGTCAAGCAGGCTGGCAAACATGAACGGCCGAGTGTGGAGCTCCTGGTTGGCACACAGCTGTGCGTAGCGCCCGCAGCCGGTCTGCAGCAGCTTTGTCAACGCTGACACGGCGCCCTGGTGTGCAGCTACAGCCTTGGCATCTAACAGCGCTGCAAGAGGGTTCAGAGCGCCTCGTGGCGCTGCAAAGAGCGTGCGCGCGAGGTTCCGGGCGCCGGTCATCTCCAGAAGGGGAATCTGCACAAAGCACCCGATCCTTAGCACCTACGCATTAGCGGCGCTTAGCAGAAATTCATAACCATGTTGTCTGCAACACACACAATTGTGTGGACCGCAGCAACCGTCTGCCTGGGTGGAATGTAACCTCGCCAGTGTCCTTAAGGTTCGAGCCATGATCTCTTTGCAGCACGGATGTCTTGAAGACCTATGAGCCAGCAGTACGCACATTGCTTCTTACGAGGACGATGTTGGCTGCGATCATCGGGACGAGGCCGCCGAGGGATGAGGTGTTGTGCATGGACTCGGATAGGCTGGCGAGGAATCCGGCGGCCATGACGCGGACAGAGTGTGGCCAGTGCGGCTGCACGATGATGTCCAGCAGGGGAACCGCGAGGCCCTTCTCGACGACGTGCCGCTCTGCGCCCGGCCGGCGTGCGCACACGTTCCACATCGTCAGGAGCGACAGCTGCACGATCTTCCACGCCTGGGGCAGCCGCACTGTGAGGCAGAGGCAGAGGATGTCGTACGCGCGCAGCAGCGCCGCGCTCTCCGTGCACACCGGCTCCGGCCGGGGCACGTCGACGCTCCACCAGGAGGCCGCCGGCGGGCCGCGGTCGTCCGGAGGCGCAAGTGGCGGCGCCCGGCAGTACACGTCATCTTGCAGCGGCGGCAGGGGCTCTTCGTCGTCGATGATGAAGAGGCACATCGATGCCACGAGGAACTCAAACAGCTTGAGTAGGGGCGCCTTGACGGTGTCACTGCAGCCCAGACGTGGCGTCGCTGCAGTGCGTTTGAACGATAATGCGTGCCTGCTGCATGTTTTCATATGGGCGCAGCAACGTTGTTTGTCGTTCCCCATCAGTTCCCCAGCATCCACATGTGGAGCGACAACCCAACCGAATCATCTTGGGACAACCCTCGAACTCACGCCGCAAATGATTTGAACAGACCTCACGGCCACCAATGCAGCACATGTACTTGCAAGAACAGGCATGCACGGCCAACATCGCCTGCCGCAGGTGGCTGGCCAATGCACATGCTGCGCAGCCGAGCCTCCGCAGGCACTGGGGGGCAGGCACAGGCGAGGTCGTACGGAGTCATGGTGAGCAGGTTGGGCGCCCAGCTCTCTCCGACACGCACAAGCATATCGAGTCCCCAGTCAGAGTTCGACACGTCCTCGAAGTCGTCGATGGGAACGGCGTCGGTCGGAACGTCGTCGGCAAGCTTCGAAAGACCGGGGTTGCTCTGCAGCAGCACCATCTTGCTCGAGCTGCTGTGCAGTTGTGACTCGTTGTCGAACAGTGGGCGGTCACTGCCCATGCGCTCTGGCCCGGCTTCTCCAGAGGGCAGACTTGACATCAGCCCAGGCTGGGAGGGCTCGTGGCCCTCATCATCCGGACCACCTGTGGCATCTACCGCGGCTGACAGCACCGCCTCCAGCTTCTGCTCGTCGTCCGGCAACCGATCCAGCGTAGCTGTGGAGCCGGCAACTGGCAGCGCTGAAGACGTGCGGTCACCGTTGGCGAGGTTGCTCCTGCTCCCGGCAACCTTCCTTGCTACATCACCTTGCGGGTCTGTCCCCCGCTGGATCAGCAAGTCTTCCTGGATCTCATGAACATCCACAACGTCCTGCAGCTTCGGTATCGATACAGTACGGCATGTTGCAGAAGTTGCGGTGCAGTGGCAACCCACACCGAGCTGTGTATCGCAGGGGCCACAGCTATACGAAAGCACAGCAGGACCGCATTACCAGGAGGATCAAGAACGGATGACCAGAACGCAGCACTCATGGTTGCTGGCCTTGCACCGTTCACCACCTGCCTGTACTGGCCCATGGCCACATACCTGCACCGGGCGACAGGCTCGCCGCCGCAGTGCGACTGATGCACACAGACTCCTGCTCAATACATGCATGGATGCATGCTTGGCCACAAGCGCTGCTGTGCCTAGGAGGTGTGATTTCTGTCTACAACGAGCAACGGGCCCCTTACCTGCATCTGGCCCTTCAGGGTGGAGCTGAGCACAGGGTTGTCATTGAACGCGGTTCCGAGGATCTGTCGGTTGTGCGGGCTGCGCAACAGGATCCACACGGCTGCCATGAGGTTCTCGACCATGAGGAGGTTGCCGTTGTTGTTGAGAAGCGTTGCCAGCATGACCAGCGGGGGTGCCTCCAGGTCGCCGGCCATGGTCGAGAGATACATCACACCCACGCTCGCCGCCATCTCCACGATCGCCTTGCACTGTATGTCGGGTGGAGGCGCCAGCGCTGCTTGCAGCAAGCAGTCCTGCATTCACTTCGCGAGCTCAACGGCCGGCTGCGGCAGACCTCCTGCAGGGGAACAGCCATGTTCCCAACGCAAGCAGCTGTGCTGGCGCAACCCGTGGCATGTGTTGGAACCATACGACTGCCCATCCCGGCACCAACGCACGTCCCCCACCGCACTACTGGTCCAAGGAAGTGCTTTGGCACGGGTCGGGTATGTTTCACAGTGCTGAACCCAAGCGAGGCAGGCCTGCTGGATCTGGACTGCGGGCTCGCAGAGACGTGCACCAGCGGGCACGCTCAGGTGCCTTGTGCCGTATGCATGGGGAGCAGCGCAGGGGTACATCACAGTGAGTGCAGCGCTGTGGGTCTGCCACAAGCAGCACCGACGCATGCACCGCACACACCAGCGCGCCTTGCTCCAGGAGGGCGGGGCGGTACGGGCCGGAGAGGCACTCGTCTCCACGGGCACCAATGTTGTGGCAGGCGAGGAACGACAGCGCGCACGCTGCCGACGCCCGCACGTGGCCCGACTGCTGGAACACGCCGCGGTCGTGCACCTTGGCGAGCAGCATCAGCGCGGCGACGGCGCCGTGGTGCTTGTCCTCCGCCATCAGCACCTCCGCGCAGCGCGCGTTGCTCGCAAGCGACGCCATCGTTGCCGCAATGCAGTGCGCCACGCGCCCCAGCGGATACCTACAGCGCACACTCACTCACCTCCTGGACAGCCTTCCCCGCCTGTGCACCTCGCACATCATCAACCCTGCTCGCTCTTTTCAAGCAAGCGGTCGCCCTTCTTCACCCACGCGCGCAGTGCTGACACTGCGGACCATGCATGCAGTACTGATGCTGAGAATCTGCTGTGACGTACCGGTGTGTCAGGAGAGGCAGTGCAGCGTGTCGATGCTGCTGCCTGGCAAGGCTGCAGACCTGTCAGGCTCGACCACTGACCGGAGCACAGAACGCACGTGGAGTTTGTCCACGTGGACACGCCCATCGCTCCGAGGGACTTCACATGGTGGTCCTCCACGCCGCCGCCATCTGGCAGGGTGCAGTAGTAGGCCGCGCCCCACATCGCCTGCGCCATGGCCTCCGCCATGCGGACCGTCAGGTCTGGGTCGTCTGGGGCCTGCGGCGCGTTGGGGTCCAGCCGGGCCAGGGCGCCCTTCAGGATCTCGATCGCATGCACAAATAGCATCGGCGCCTCCCCGCGGTCCTTCACGGTACGCATCACATCCTCATCAAGCACGAGCGTTGCGAGAGCACTCGCCATGCAGAACCGCACACGGACAGCGCCCGGGCCCTCTGCTTCCAGCAGCGTTGTCATCGTTTTTAACTGTCCCTGCACATCCATGTCCCCTGTGTGCTGCCACGGCATTACCCTGGTCGTAACAGCGGTACCCTCACCTCATCTGAGCCTTGCATCGTACCAGCTGCAAGATAGGATCTACTTGGGGCACGTACGCCCCACCACTCTGTGTGTGGCAAGGCTGTGCTGTGAGATTGAGACACGCCATGAAACCTGACCGCCTGGCCTGCCGTATGCTGCAACGTGATCACCTGACCAGCATGATGCTCCAAGCAACTGTGCCATTGTGCATGCACAAGTGGAGGGCCGTACATTCCGGACGAGGCAGTCACGGACGAAGGCATCGCGCTGCACACTGGCTGCCAGTGTCTTTGCAGCGACGACCCGCCGCTCCGCCTGGAAATGGTCCGGGTATCCAGGCAGCACCGCAGCAGCGTGTAATATCGTGGCGAGCGATGGCTCCACAGCGAGGTATTGAGCTCTGCAGCGGACGTCAATGAGGGCAACGGCGAGTGCTCCCAGCGCCGCCGCCTGAGTCTGCAGTTGCCCTTCACCCTCTTCTGTGGCCACTTCCGGTTGTGCCTGCAGCGGTGTGCATTCTGCTCATGTGTTGTGCAGTGATGTGATGGCGTCATACTTGTGCCACTGTACATTGTGTCTTATGTCAGATAGGCCTCGGCCATATGTACGAACCCAGACATTTCTGATCATTGATGCTGATCTGACCACTTGTCCGGGGTACACATATCAGGTATGCGGGCCAGTGGCAGCGCTGGGGATGTCATGGGCGCATACTGCAAGCGTACGCTTCAGTAAAGTCAGGAGGTGCTTAATTGCGCCCATTGAGTTGCCAACGTTACGGGCATGCGCTGCTGGTGCAAGGGCCCAGAGTACAGATGCAGCAAGGTGTGCCAGAGGATCATCATCTCGTCTCAAGAAGCCGACTATCACATCCATTGTTTCTGCATTGCAGAGCACGCATCAAATCATCCGTGCGCCTGCTACCAGGCTGGCTAGCATCGACTCACATGGATTCGGCTCATATGGGTTTAGTGGTTACCATGCCCGATGTCCTGATGATTATGCTGGTTTATACATAGCTCCAGCATGCCATGCAGGCCCTCCTCCTGCAAGACGGCATCATCGTGCTGCATCTTGGCTACCAAGAACAACTGCAGCTGTTTGCGCCGTTGCTGTGGGGACATCGGCTGCCCAGCGATCGCCTGCTGCCACTGCTCCTCATCACGGATGAGCTTTCGTTTCTGGCTGTAATCCAGATCTGGAACATATTCTGGCTCTGATTCAGGTTCACGTTGAAGATGGCCAGCCAAGCGAGGATGATAGAGATTTGGCAGTAGGCTCAACTTCATCTGAAGCCCCCAGAACGTTTCGGTGGTCTTGATCGTTCGAACATAGTCCCTCTCAGAGTACTCAACGTTGGGTCTTCCCTGACGCTCCCAATGCTGGGCATCCTTCCCAAACAGGCTGCCAGCGAGATGCAGAAATGATACGAATGTGGGTCCATCCGTCTCTTGGATCAAATTGTCTGCGAGTGCGGGATTGAGAACGCGAAGGTGCGCTGCAGAGTGTCTCCACAGCGAGTCCCTCCCGCTGGAGACTGTCACGTCAAGAACCTGCACCATTTTCACACCTTAACGCATTTCCAGAATGCGAAAGATGGCGAACCACCGACGCTGCAGGTTACCCTGCTGTTGAGGCATGCCGTTTGAAGTAAGCTACTCACCTCTGGCTCGCCTTCCAGCCTGACGTTGACCTGAAAAGACGACATCTGGACTGTATCTTTGCCTGTCACGATACACTGCTAGCGACGGATCTCATCACTGCAACAAGCTCCAGAGCGGAAACCGTTGCTGGCAATAAAGCTCCGAACGCCCAGAATGACACTCCAGTTCAGTGGCAACTTTACTTGCCCTCTACAGTCGCAGTGTTATGTTGGGAATACAGGCAAAGCATGGACTGGGTTACGCACTGCAGTTGATGGTCCGATTGCAACCCGCAAATCGTGTCGCAATTCCAACGCGTCGACATGGGCCAGTGCAGGCATGTTTTCAGCAAGCACTGGTGGCCTTACAGCCACCTAGCTTGTAACTGCCATCTGGTAAATAGAAGCTGCTGGGGTTTGAAAGCGAGTGTCAACTTTGAGTAGACAGGTGTCAACAGATACAGGCTGGGACCGGGAACCGGCATATTTGCGCTTCACTCTGAAACGTGAATCTAAGCTGACATATGTGCGCAGCTACTTCCCCCAGGCAACGCCTTTCTTACAGCTTGAAGCCACGCACAAGCCATAATAAGCCTAGCGAGAGTGTGGACCTCACCACTGTGCAGTCAGCAAGCCCACCAGTCAGCGAAACCCAACTGTGACTTCAATCTTGCTGCATTACGCGATATGGACAGGAGCCCTGAGCATGCAGACGAATCAGCCGTCAGCGGATGGCCCGTTTCTGACAGCACTGAACAAGTGCGTTTTCTTGCAGAAATGCCAGCATCACGGTTTAAGGTTCACCGTGAACAATGGCCATACACGCAATAGCTTGACAACATATTTGGTACTGCATTTTTTCAGGAACATGGAATTTTTCATGCGTTTCGACACATTTCTCCAGCCCAGTTGGATGAGTACCGTGATCTGTTTCCTTCCAACGACGATGGTGCCATGGGCGTCATCAGATCCGCTCTGGGCTTGAACAATCCAGAAAAAGATACCAGGCAACATCTTTGGTTGACGATGTCAGTTCGGACATTGCAATTTGCCATGGGACGCCAGTTTTCCAACACTAAGACTGGTGTCATGTTCAACGTTGTTCAGATTCTGCTGCAATCATTAAACCAAGGAGACAGTAAAGAATCTGTTGAAATGTGTACGTTACAATTACAGTACAACAAATCAGCATAGGGCTGTATGGACATGCTGTTGTGCAGTAAACAGTAGCTCGTGTTGTCCCCATGCACATTCCACTCGAGCCTGTTGTATTGGTGCAGTGATTCAGAATTGCCTGATTCCTCTTGCGAAGGCGCATCCGCCACCGGACTCCCCTTACTTCACTGCCATGGATCTGAAATCTATGGCAGAGTTCTTTGTGGACCATGTGATCCAGTTCTTCAACCTGTTCTCCTTCGTTTTACGGCAAGACAGAGAGCAAGAGACTACGTACGTCGAACAGGTCGTCGAGATTCCATTTGCACCAGCCCTGGAGGAAGCCTTTGCAGGTTCGATACCATGACGTACTAGGGCTAATGGAACGGCGGGGACCATGCACTGTAACCACAGCGTTACACATTGACAATAGTCCACGTGCAGAAGATGTTTGGAATGAAATGCTTCAACAGAAGGCTTTTGATGTACAGCAGGCTAGAGAAGCTGCTGAAGCCCAAGCAAAGGCAGATGCGGACGCAGCAGAAGAGTCCAGACTGCAGAAGGCAAAAGCAGATGTACGTTCTCAACCAGGCTAGGTCGAGTATGCGGTATATAAATGTGTGATATTTTTTTACGCAACTCGACCACTCATGGGTTGTTCCTCCACCAAGCTGTCATGGAATTTTGGCCACTTGATCATGTTTGTTGCTTACAATGGCACATGGAGACTCATGCGCAGCTAGGCGTACTGGCAAAGGCATAATGATGAGGAGTCGCAACGCATGCAGGTGGTTTTCAAGCGCAAGCAGGAGTTGGCGATCAAACCTGAGAATTTGGAAGAAGCAGTGGAAAAGTTGATCAAGTGGCGAATTGAGAGCGAAAAACAAAAATTACGGGATCAATATACACAGGAAGTCATTGCGTTAAGGAGTGAACTTCAAGGTTTGTTGGCACAAGACGGGAAAGTTGGAAAGGCAGGCAAAGGGAAGTGAACAGGGGTAGTTTGGCTGCTTCCAAATGTCCGTACATAGTTGCCTCGAGACGGGTGCTGCTCATGGACATAAGGTGTTCACAACGTTGACAACTATCAGCACTCACACATCCTGCTCACAACATCATTGGCGATTATCGAGGTCAATGATGCGCGCTGGATAATTAGGGAAAAATCGAGGGCGTACGAAAAATATTGATGAACATTGGACCGAATTCTACGACGCTATTCCTTCTATTCTTGGCCTGGTAAAGATGTTGAGCCTTGGTTTGGAACCCTGAACCTTTCATGCTTGCCATCTATTTGCCCAAAGCCTTCCACACTAGTGCCAGGCCGGAACGGTGCATTGGTAGCCTGAATGCGTGTGGCAGTAGTTCTCCAAGCAGCTGTTGCAGAATCAAAACATCCTCGCATCTGCATCAAGAACATCCATTCAGAGGCACAGGCTTACAGACCACAGATACATTGGTACAATTTTGGCGGCATCAGCACTTGGTAGATACCACACCCATGAATATGCTTGATTGGAAGCTGTCATGGTCGCCTCCGCTCCTTGCGCAAACCTGTTGAGCCATCCTGTGTACACGCCAGTGGGTTACACCAGGTCGTAGCATATGCAAGCCTGCGAAAGGTATAGCAGACATCCCATAAGCCACTATGGAAGTTGGTTTTCAAAACAAAACAAATCGATTGAAAGAGAGGTGATCTGAACAGCGTCTGCAGCTGAGAGAAGGTACATTTCAGAACTCATCCTGCAGATTAGGTATGCCCCCCATGCTAGCAGTCCGACATTATGTTCAGGCACAGCATTTCTCTGTACGCGATCGTAGGCTGGAGGCGGCTTACCGGGCAGAGGATCGCATCCAAGCCTTGCACACAGCTCTCCGCAAAAATGGTTACAGTTCCGTGCTACGAGATCGTAAGACGAACCAGCCCATTCTCGCTGTAGTTCTTGAAGTATTGTCTTAAGCTGCGCCTTTGAAATGTCCGTTGTGCCCAGAGGTATGGACTCTCGGTAAGTGTACATCTGATTACTGCGTGGAAGGACGCGATATACGCCACTTCCGTGTGGGCAGTACCCAAAACTCCATTCATATCCATAAATCTCGATTGCTCCTGCGGTTGTGCACGCCTGAGATGCCGCTTAAGGAAACCACTTGCACAAACGTCGAAACAATGCAAGAACAGATATACTGCCGATAAAGCATTACCAAACAAGCATTCGTAAAATTACCTACATTGATTAGTTGTAGATCTCACCGTGATAGATGCCTCCTGCGCGGATCTCGCGTGCTACGGTGTTCACAACCTGCGGCACCGGGCGCCTTTCACTTCCGGGCACATGTTGCCTGTAGAATCAGAAATTCAGGAGAACCACCTTTAAGAAGCCGTTGAGATTTTCGTTCTCAGTGTTAGCGACGTCATAGACGTGCAATGTAACACTGGTCATCCCTGAGTCCCGCTCTTCAGAAGCGCGTTGGTGTAGACTTGGCTCAACTAACCTGATAACATCTACCTGTTTTGTGTATATGAAGTTGGCTGACTCCGGACGTATGGGATCCACAATGGCCAATGCCACACTCAGCTCACTGGTCTGCCGGGAACGAAAAACATTATTCCGCCATCACAACGGCCGGGTCGAAATAAAATGCCAAATTCCTGTCTGCGCTTGACATCGTTCCATGTCTCCGCCTAGCTTTCAATAGGTTAGCTGCAACTGTTTCGTACAAGAGCTCGAGACAGCCACCTATCCCCCACTTTCAAACCTCACAAGGTCGAGCATCGTCCTGGAATCACCACCTAAAAAGCAGGGCTCCCAGGCATGTAAGGTGGGGGATGGACAGTGTTCGGGGGTAGATAATGGTGTCATTTCATTTAGAATCTATCCCAGTTGCTGTCGGTGAAGTCCATTGCCGTGACGCGGTAGGGCAGCTGCGCTTGCGCGTAGAGCTTTTCGCCCCTCGGCGGTCGATGCGACCTTCTTACACCTACACTGGAAGCTGAATCTTGCAGTATCAAGCATTGATAGTTCAAGCTCATCCTAGGGACCATATTCACGCATCCACTGCACACTGCAAACGTGTGCGATGCGATGTGCATGACAGCGCCATTGAACAGCACTTTCCCTGGTAGACACAGAAATGACCACGCGGCAGCATCTGATGGAGACCTGAATCCAGCTGGAGACCTCCACAGCCTCGCAGCCCAAGCTGTGAGCGTCCATACTCATGGAAGTGCATCAATTTTTCCAGGAAAATGGCCACGGCGATTTGCGTGATTGCTTGGTTTTAACGATCGCAGGGACATAGCACGTGCAGCATCACGCACCCTCGTCAGCCTGTTGAATGCTCTTTCGGTGACGAACAGGTTTACAATGATGAAAATAATAATTGATACAGATCCTGGCATAGGTGTGTTCAACTGAAGTACTTGTGCGTGACAAAATGTATCGCTTCAAGTGCACCAGAGATGGCTTACACCATACGGTTCTGCAGATGATGCGATGGCAATTCTCTCTGCATTCAACTCCAATGACGTGGAAGTGATTGGCTTGACATCGCTGTTTGGTAATGTTCCAGTGGCGATGGCGACAGATAATGCTCTCCTGCTGCGGCATATTGTCTCTGCACACGACAAAAGTGCAAGCGCCGTACCAGTTTGCCCTGGCTCATCTACCTCATTCACGGGTGAAGAAAGACATAGGATTGCTGACTTTGTTCATGGAAGTGACGGTTTTGGTGACAAGCGCCCCACTCTCCCACAGGCAGGTGCTCCTTGATGTGCTTGGAGCCTGGCTTTGTGAATAACAGGTGGCAGTCTATTGCTGACTTGGAGATCACTATCTGATTGCTCTATAATCGTGCCTGCTTCCTCACAAACCATGTGTCCAGCCTGAGCCTGGCAGCTGTGACTGTGTAGGAGTCGGCTGCGTCACAGTCAGCTGCAGACTTCATCGTTGAACAAGTCAACAAAGATCCAGGCAATGTTTCAATTCTCGCCCTGGCTTCATGCACAAACGTCGCGCTGGCGATCAAGGCTGACCCATCGCTGCCAACCAAGTGGAAGCAGCTGGTCATTCTTGGCGGCGCTTTCCAGGTCAGCTCCCATGCTTCAGCTGAGTCACATTCTGCACCTGTATACCACGTCATGCCATCTGTTCTGAACCTCCTCTTCTGGGTTGTCCTCGTCTTGCGAGGTCCATGATCGGGCCACACAAGCTGGCAGCAAATGTTGCCTTATGCGGGATACCCACATGCCTGAAAACATCTCGCGCCAAAGTATGCACAAGTGTAACTTGACACTTGTTGGAAGTTCCATCTGCATTCTTATCCCGTCCTACCCATCAAGATGTCCTGAGCGGCTAACTAGCGCATCACTCTGCGGTTTCAAATGACGCTTTCCCAACTCCTCGCCGAGGACATGTGCCCGCATTCACGGGAATCTGCCAGTATGGTCACTGCATGCTTGGCAAGTTGGAGGCACATCCTGGCAATAGATGGCCTGTCTAGCTCCGAGAGTGTTTGCCATGACCGTCTCCCTTGCATGACCTGCATTCAGCGCTTCCCGCAAGTCAGCCCCGCTCCTGAAATTTCAGCCCTGCTCCTGATCCCGCATGTGGCAGCGCCCGTATGGTCATGTTATCACAGCGCGTCGGCTTATAGTCGAACTATGGCAGACCTCACGCAGGCCGCTCTGCAGGTCAGCGGAAACGTGAATCCAGCGGCCGAGGCAAACATTTTCGGGGATCCCGAGGCCGCAGACTACATCTTCAAGCACACCAAAGGCGACTCCACGTATGTTGTCGGGCTGGACGTTACACACAGCTGCTTCTTCACCGGGTCTGAGCTGGCAAAACTTAAAGGTGTGCTCCCAGTGTCTCCTCGCGCTGCGTCCGACCGTGCCTGGTGTTGCCAGCCACAGGCGTGGATTACGTGAGGCAGTCGGTGATTGCCCTCACTGCTGAGTGTTCGTCAACTGTTCACTGCTTCAGGTCCCATGCCCGGCTGCTCTGTTGTGGTAAGTCCATGCCCACCTGCTTGGTGCAGGACCCGAGTGGGGGCCTGTCTTTCGTGGGCGCCTACTCTGTGCTCGGCATGGCATGAGAACTGCACAAGGCTTCGTGTTAGACCCGCCACATGCGTACCGAGAGCACTGCATGATGCCATGTGCCATCTTGTAGCCCTGTGTTGTGCAATGATGACATGCACGTGTGCATCGCAATGCAGTGTCTCCCCAATGCTGAACTGCTGGGGCACGCAGCAGTGGAGCACATCTCACCGCCGCTAGTGTTGCTCCATGCGATGAGGCAGTCTGTGTGCATGCATGCCGCCGTGGTCACAGTACGGATGCTGCCCCGGTCCCGCGGCCACCAAGCCTGCCAGGCCTCAGCTCGAGGCCAGGATGTTGGACAGTTACGGTGATCACCTGCGGATGCTGTTCCAAGAGACACCAGGTCCTGGTTGTAAGGCTGTGCACTGTGCACAAAGCATCACCCCATGACGTGCTCGTTCCATGGACCGGCCAAGAGCGTGTGTTGTATGCATACCGTAGGGGTCACACAGGCCTGTCTTGCTCCAGGTGTTGCCATGGTGACAAAACGGCGTGCCAATGCAGTCGTGAGAGCAGGTTCACTGCGAATGCGCGTAGTTACATGCGGTGTGCATGACACCCTGATCTCTTCGGCCTTTCTTCGGAGCGTGTGTGGTCACTGCTGCGTGTTGTGCAGG
The DNA here is from genome assembly GCA_032360965.1 of Ulva armoricana. NCBI lineage: Eukaryota > Viridiplantae > Chlorophyta > Ulvophyceae > Ulvales > Ulvaceae > Ulva > Ulva armoricana. The sequence continues at coordinate 3,626,387 of JAUMHO010000006.1, forward strand.
ACAAGGCAAGTATGGAACGTTTCTGTCTGAGATCACCCAGTTCTACCTACAGTACCACAAGTCCTTTTACGGTTGGGACAAGGTATATGTGCATGATCCAACTGCACTTGTAGCCAGCATGCATAAAGAGTACTTCGAGTGGAAGCAAGGCGCGATCGTCGTGGCAGTTGAAGGCGCACTCCGCGGGAAGGCGCTGATGGATGGTATGTTCACATCAATGACACCAGTAGCGCTGCTTCTGTCTGTCTGAAGGGGTGGATTTGCCACCAGTCGATGGCTGATTTGTCAGATACGGTACACCGGGGGGACTGCCCTGAACTTGTATAGTATCAAATCACGCGTGCAAGTCGAATTCCCACATACAGCATACACGTCCATGACGTTTGTGACTGCTTCTCTGGAGATTCGCACAGCTTGCAGAATTCCCCTGCTACGCTGTTGATTTGCCAAGAATGGCCATTGAGGTTGGTTGACTGCCACACATGAAAATTACAATCACCATCGCGACTGGAAAACCCACCAAATTGTCAGCGCGGCCCCTTCAAATGGTGATCCCGCTGTCAGGCACATGAGCAGCATGAAACTATTCGTGGATCTGTGGGCACCACTTGGATCTGTGATCAACGGTGTGGTTATCCCTTGCAGTGAGTGCAAGGAAATGGTACGGAGTGAATGAATGGATGGAGAGGCCCAAAGTCAATGTTGCTATGAGTGTCAAGTCAGAGGAGGTGACGAAGCTGTGTCTGTCGCTGATGTCAATGTGAGGACTGAGGGAGTGTCAGTCGTCAGTACTGACTTGCTTTTCCTAAGTTTGCAATGTGCCTGCTGTAGGCTTTACTAGAACCATCGATGTGTGCTCGTTCCTGTGCTGTGTTTTAGCAGGTAACCCACATGCTCAGGCAGGAATCTGCTTGATGTGGCAGACAGTCTTGCAATGCTCACAGTTGGTTGTACGACAGGATGGTTGTAGATTGAAGAGTAGCTAGTGCTGAAATTTTGGTGACAATGTAACACACTGATATGCTGAAAGCCCATGCTGCAGAGGCGTTTGTTCTGCGCGTGTCTGCACAAGTGCGAAAACACTGACAGGCCATGCCTGCCGTTTTGAATGGGAGGTGTGATTGAAACGTGGCATCCTGGTCACTCTTGATGTGTGCTCATGAAGGGAAATTGTGATATTTTTCTACACAAGTCGATCCCAACCCGGAATCACACGATCCCTAGTTCGAGACATGGATTAGATTAGTTCGACAAATCTAATCTATGCCTCGAACTTCTGTATCTTATCACGAAAACATAATATTGAATAGAAAAAATCTCGTGTACACCATCACGTGTCAGCGAAGGACTAAACAACACTTCAGGCTTGGCAGACTTCGCGGCATTTTCACACAGTTGGAACCCATCACAAGGTCGCACTGCACAGAATTCAATGCGGGTTAAAGCTGATAAGGAATACGTAGAGTCGGCAGCTGGTCACTCAGCTCATTACAACCTGAGCTTAATCCTAAAAGCAACGCACAGCTGCACATACCAGCCGGAGGCTGATAGCCAGCTGCTGTTCAAATAACCGCAACCAAAGTCCAGTGGAAACAAATATATTCCAACCACGCACTGCCGTTATGGCTAAGATCGCGTGCCAATAGATGGCAAGCACCCACTGCAATGCTCTTCCAGGCAAACAGCAAACATGTTCCCTGGGCAGTGCCCTCACTGCTAACCACTAAGCCGGCAGCATTTCAAGGAGAGGCATGAAGCACATCACTTGATTTCTCCCCCTTCACAAACAGCAACCAGCACACATCTGAAGGATGGGCCTCCCTGCGCCATGCTAGATATCAATCATCGGCAAACCCATCTGCCACTTGGTCAGAAGGCGGCACCAGAGGGGCACACAGCAGCCTGGTGGCCCATACCGCCACAGGTGGTACAGCGCAGTGAGATGCCAGAATTGAACGCGTTCCGGTTTGAGTCGGGTGATATGTGTGCCATGCCGCGGCCGGAGTCGTAATCACCACGCATGCCTTCAAACCCACCATCTGACGCCCCATAGCCTACAGGCTCGAGCTGCGGCCGCGAGCGGGGCTCCTGCAAAGAGGCTGCTGATGTCAGCTGAATATGCTCTACGATCACTGTCTGTGCTGCACATCTCATCGTGGCAGACACATAGACGCACACACACTCGATGCTAAGCACTCGCCTGTGCCCCGACCAACCATCAAGTACAGCAATGGTAATTGCGTCACCTGCCCTGAGCATCACATGTGATGCCTCCGCACACATTACTACATATGGCAAGACTGAAAGATGTGATCATGTTCATCTCACATGCAGGTGCAACCCACAGGCGCCAACGGTGACAAACTGGCACATGCATGCGGCTGACCACACTCGAATCTGCACCTGCCGCCGTCCCCACAACGCCCCCGAGTCGCACGCGGCGCCGTGCATGCATCTCACACTTGCGTAACACAAAGCTCCGATGTTCCCGGTCGCAAATACGCTGACGTCAACATTTATAGCACACCACCGTGCTGGGTCACGCGGTAGAGGCACATCAGCGACACTGCTGGGCATCGCAGCCTTCGACCCCTCGCCACGACACACTGCCATGCACAAGTACCACACCGTGACACTCTGTCTCACACGCCCAACGTCTCACGCGTTCAACGGCATGTTCACCAGGGCGAAATTGGGACCTGCACGCACCGCTGCAGCGCTGCAGGAACTTCATACGGCACCGCACGCCAGGGTAGCCGTCACACCTCGTTCACGCGGTCGAGGCATTCCACCGTGCGGTGCCCGCGCTTGCCGCAGCGCATGCAGGGCTCCTCAGGCGCGCGCATGCCCGGCATCGCCATCACGCGCGGGCCCCCGCCGCCGGGGAACGGCATGCCTGCACCACTCGGAGGCCGGACCATCGGGCACTCGTTCGCCCGGTGGCCGGGCTGCCCACAGTTGTAGCACCGCATCCCACCCGCACCAGCACCAGCTCCACCGGCATCCATCTTGGTTGCGCAGAACTGCAAACGCCAGCACGCCATCGCGGCTCGGTACATAGACGCTCACTCAACTACGACAGAACCTGGGATTGCCCAAGGTTGGCAAATCGCTCACAGCGCTCGAGCCTGTCATTCGCAACCCTCAGCAAGCAGATGCAGAGGCGAAGCAGATGACGAGAACTCCAGGCATGTGTTATCTTACATGTGCTACCATACAGCCGTACCATAGCATCAGGTCCGACACACCAGTCCCTGACCAGGCATGCACAGCGGCGGCCCTCGTCCATCATGAGCTGGCATGCAGATGGTGGGCAGGCAGCGGAGCGGACCTTAGCAATGTGGCCAACACCGCCGCACTCGCGGCACTGAGACTTGGAGGGGTTTGGCGAGGAGTGGTTGGGGCACTCGCGTGCAAAGTGGCCCTGGCCGCCACACTCGTGGCACTTGCCACCACCGGGGCCTACCCCAGCGCCACCTCCAAGCCCACCGGCTGCCCCGCCACGAGGGCAGTCGCGAGCGATGTGGCCAGGTCGCCCACAGCTGTGGCACGTGCGGTCCATGCCGCCGCCACCGCCGCCGCCAGCAGGGCAGTCGCGCGCGATGTGGCCGGGCTGCCCGCAGTTGTGGCAGGTGCGATCCATGCCGCCACCGCCACCGCCGCCAGCAGGGCAGTCGCGCGCAATATGCCCCGGCTGGCCACAGTTATGGCACGTGCGATCCATGCCGCCGCCACCGCCGCCGCCTCCGCTGGGGCATTCGCGCGCAATATGCCCCGGCTGGCCGCAGTTGTGGCATGTGCGCACGTCCGCCCGGTCGCGCTCCATCATCATCTGGTCTCCAGCGTGAGGGCACTCCCGCGCCATGTGCCCGGGCCTCCCGCAGCGGAAGCAGTTGTTCCGGGCGTCCATTCCGCCGCCGCCGCCAGCGCCGAGCATGCTGGGCGGCCCACGCATGCCGCCAAAGCCGCCAGCGCCGCCCTGCCCCTGGGAGCGCGGGCACACGCGCGCGAGGTGGCCGACCTCTCCGCACAGGTTGCACTGACGGTCGCGGCTGGGGCAGTCCCTCGCAACATGGCCGACGTTGCCACATGCATAGCACCCAGCCTGGTTCATGCCGCCGCCGCCGCCACCGCCGCCCCCACCAAACCCAGACGACATCGGGCACTCCCGGGCAATGTGACCGGGTTCGCCACAGTTGTGGCACGTGCGCCCGCCGCCACCACCGCCACCCATGGGGCAGTCGCGGGCTACATGGCCGGGCTGGTTGCAGTTGTGGCAGGTGCGGTCTTCACCGCCGCCAGCTCCGCCAGGCATGTTGGGGCAGTCCCGGGCGATATGGCCCGGCTGGTTGCACTTGTAGCAAGTCCGCACGTCCCCTTCCTGGCCCTCGGGGCACTGCTTGGCCATGTGGCCTGTGGAGCCGCACTTGTAACAAGTGGGGCCCTCGCCACCTGCGGGTCCGCCAGATGTCGGCTGCTGGCCATCTGAGAACGTACCGTCTGAGTACGTGCAAGTTGCGGCAGTATGACCTGCATAGGTTGGATAGTTTTGTAGGCGATGGTTGTTGGGCACATGCAGCCTGGATCGCTTTACAACACAGCATCTGACCGTGCAACCCCTGATCCGCTCTCACAAGCTCGTCAGACTGAGCCTGCACATTTAATGGTGGATTTCGTCGACAACATCCGGCATGCCAATGGCTGCTGAAGTGCGTTTCCGGCACATGATCTTCCCTGTCTCATGTCTGCCTGCTCAAGCACATTCACACACAAGCCAGCCCTGCTGCAGTCTCCCAGCTATCACACGCACACACCTTGCCGGCCACAAGCACGGCATCCCGTCGCCCTCGGTGGAGATCTGCTGCGATATCTCATCATTATTGCTCACGTTTCGTTCACCTCTCCTAGTGCAACCACCCGCACTCCGATTGCTTGCCTTCTCGACCACACCCGCTCCCAGCGTCTCGTCACCAGCGATAACAACCCTCGCCTGCTGTTCAAAACCTGTGGGGTCAATGACGGAGGTGAAAGTTGTGCGGCAGCCCGGCAACGCTGCGAGAAGCAAGATCTCGGGACAAGAAACCATATGAGCCCAACCGAAGCAATGAAAGCCGCGCATGAGCTGAATCGGGTCGCATCATAATGGCGTTACTGATTTGGTGGCGTTTTCGGAGTCCACGTGAAATCAGGCGCCAACCCAAGATTGCTCACCGAACGTCCTCACCACACACCACAAGGATGCCGACGCCGCGCCAGCGCATCATTAGTACAACAGCATGGTAGAAAATCTCCGAGCCTTGTATCATACCGGTTCTGTTTGTACAACTTTCGTGACATCCGCCGTACAAGCCGCAATACTGCATCGCCGCACCTGATGTGGGGTGACCTCCGCGACGTCCTCTATGTCCGTAGATGAATGCAGTCGTCCGACTTCTTCAATCCGCGGCGTCGCTCCGCGGACGTAGGTACTTTATCGCAATCCTGCGGGAGGCGACACAAGATCCGGAGTGCAGATCAGCGAACGCTGCGTTGATAACTTTGTGCTTTGTCTCGCGTTTAAGTGACTCCTGGAATGGGCCTTGTCAAGCTTTGGCATGAGGTGGCCGCGAGACAGTGTCAGGTCAGTGGCGACAGGGCAGCCCTGGCAACGCGCATGCTTGACGAAATTCAGCATGCCTGAACATGAGTTTGGGCGTGGGCCAAGACACGCGATGACAAAAATGAGCCTCTGCATCTGCTGAAGCTCACCAGCTCAGCAAGGTCAGCTGAGAGTAAATTGGAGTATCCGAAGAAAGCACACGGAAGCTGCACGAGTTGCTGGTGATGGAATTCAGAGCTGACCGTCGTGGGAATTCTGCGTAACTGTCTGACTTTTATGACACTGGGTGCTCAAGGGTTACACATCTTGCACTATTATGGTGACCCCAGGCCTCACATCATCGAGCATGTGATGCCACAGGCAACTTGTCCAACATGTGTTGTAACACCAAGCAGGATTCAACAGTGGCTGAAGTTGCTGGTAGTAAATACCTCAAAGCCGTCACTGCTCCAGGAATCCAGGCATGGCGCCACCACTCTGACAAGTGTGTTGTGTTTCTGCATGAAAGCGAGCGCTGCATAACTAGGAGAAACAACAATAACTCGGGCATCACGCCAGACCCGAACGGGCATCGGCGTCGGTGGCGCCACCAGGATGCTCGGACGTATGCAAGGCAGGAAACCAGGGGACATGCCAAGACTCAACGGTAGGGCTTGTTGGGCGGAGTCGTTCAACAGCGATGGCCAGTGAGGCAGCCTCAATGCACACCTCCAACACGCTCTATGGGCGCCCTGATCTCACCATGCTGGCATCCCAGGCACAAGGCTTGCAACTAGCCTTGTGCAAACCTGCTGGATTGACGATGGGACGTCGCTGCCTAGTACTACCATGGGAGGTGCTTCTTATAGTCGGTGTGTCCTTGAAGGCCATCACGCCGCCTGCCATGAACCATTCAACTTATGAAGCCGGCTGAGCTCTGCAGAGATACGCAAGCAAGCTGATTGGTCGCACGCGCTGAAGCAGTTGCAGGTAGTTGAAATACATGGAGACTGAAACTCGACCAGAATCTATACGAGCTCCTTGCAGACACAGCAGCTACTTTGCATCGTGCGTGACGCAGCTGTGAAGGCATGCGCATCACGGCCGCTGAGCTCAACAGTGATCCAGGCCTGGGGCAGCTGGTACTACAAGGCACTGGCTTAAGGTGTGCTCGTACCCTTGTACGATCATTGCACTGTGTGGGTTTGATGTTTGTTTGAGAAGACCACACAACCAAAGTATCGGGTATCGCTCCACCCAAAGGCGAGCATCGGCCACAGTTCTCCTACGCATAGGGGCGGATATATCCAACAGCAGAATTGCAGCAACAATCCTTGGAACCGTTCGCTCTTCCAATGAGCCACTAAGGGAGCCATGGCGTTGGCGTGATCATCTTCGGTGCAGCATTTGTGGCGGACAGTGTTTCCCTGTGCCGCTTTTCGATCTCTACGCACGTGCACGTTTCCACGCTCTTCAAGTCCACGTAACCATCGTAAACCTCGGTGTGGTCTGCTCTTCAGTTGCCATATGTGCAGATTACATGGCTCCATCACTGCTATTGAATATCCAGAGACATGACCGCGTGCATCGTACTCTCAGTCTTCATACAATCTTTTGCTGTCTGAAACCATGTGCACAAATGAGGCACCATGCAGGGATGCACCAGCACCGTCTTATTTCTATCACGAGGGACCAAACCTTCGGCATAGACCGGAGCATTGACCCCAACCTCCTAGAACTGTGGTCATCAAATCTCCGAGAACTGTGGTAATCAACTGACCCGGCGTTCTGACATTCGTGGTCTTCAATGCAGCCTCAGCTTTCCACGAGAAACCCACACAGCTCGCAATAGATTTGAAGTCATCGCCGCAGGCCTTGAATGCGGGTTTGACATGCCAGTGGTGCTCACCATGCTCCAGTACTGCCAGCTGCTTGGCACTGTGGGACTCATTTTGGGACACTCGTTGCAACGAAGCCCCCAGTCATGTCGTGGACCCTGTAGCGATGAAACTCTTTCCGCTCCGACACGGGCGTGACTCGATGGGCGGCTGGTTCTACCTGGGCTGCATGTTCCGACCGACGACATTGCGCTGTGATTCGGCCTGCGCGAGGGGGCCGTCGCTTGCGCGTGACTCTGCAAGGAACGCCTTGCACGCCCTCCACCACCGCACCAGGCCGATGCTGCGCCCCCTCTGCGCCAGACCGCTCATCCTCCCCGGCCCCTCTCCTTCCTCCAGTCGGACCCCCCCTCCTGCTTCCCCCTGCCCCCCCCCCTGCTTCCCCCCGCGCCACCCCTGCTTCCCCCCACCCCCCCCCTTCTTCCCTCTCCCCCACCTGCCTGCCCCTCCCCGCCCTGTCTCGGTTATAGTTCCCTTTCCCGGTTTGCCCCCGCCCTAGCTCTTCCTGCATGTGGGCCCTCCGCGGCGGGGGGTGCCGCGCGCTCGCTTCTGCTGTCATGGGTGATTGCCCGTTCCATGCGCGTTGGACGATGGTGGGGTTTGCATGCGGGATTCTAGGGCTTGCGGGATTCCAGGGCTCTGTGTTGCGACGGTGTGTGCTACCGCTGCAATTGGGGCATTGTGATTGTTGTACTGGTTGGATTGGTTGAGGCATGTATGTGTTTGTGTACAGCATTCACGGCAGTGGCGGTTGTGAGAGTGATGCCTGGGCTGTTCGGGTTAGTGTGCTTCTTCTATCTCGCTTGGGTTAGCTTGCGCATTGACCTCTTGGCGATGCCAGGCTGTCGTTCATCTCCGTACGTGTAACACTCTCTCCGCTGGTTTGGCCCGCAGCACAAGAACCACATAGCAACTTTGAGCTGCACACATCATCACAGATCAGCGCTGCACAACTGCGTTTGCTGCGTCACTCGTGGATGCAGCATGCATTACGGTAGCAGGTCACTCCTCATACGCATTGTGCAGCAGACTGCTGCACCTACCTGTGCAAGTTTGCAGCTGCAACAACAGAACAGGCCAATCTGGAGCTAGAGTGCCCCGAGCTGTTCTCCCTGCCGTAGGATCAATGAAATTTCAACCGCACCACACTGTGCAGTTTATCAAACTTGCACATGTCACGTCAAGCCCACTTGTGAAGAGTACAGGAGAACGTACACCACTGAAAGTGGCAGGTAGATCCTCAGTCACCCAGTGCTGCACTGGAACGAATGGCAACTTACGCATGCCTGCCTTGACTTTCCCCATGTGCCTTTTTTGATCTGGTCTCAGGGCCTCCTCATATACAGCAAAATCGACGGTCACACTGTCGCGGTTTCATCTCAACTTGTCTGGTACTGGGTGCTCCACACACGAGTCCATACTGTCTTCTCATCTTCAGATGAATTTGATCCCACCTACAGTATTAAACTACATTACATCGGGTATCAAGCCTTACTGTTCCTAGTATCGGCCACGCGTTTTAAGGTAGACATGTTCATGCAGGGTGTCCGAAGGGGTACACAACCCGGAAACCCCCCTCATAGCGATTACACAGCACATCAATGAATTCTGCAGCTTCTATGGCTCATCTCTGCAGCAATGGAAGCTGCATGCAGGCTCTTTCATACACATTGATAGGTTATTCTTCGATACCCCTGTTCTGAGCTACTCCCAGACCAATAGGTCGCTGCATGTTGCAGGATCATTTGTGGCATGTCTGTGCTTCAGAATCAGCCAGGCTGCTTTGCATGGATCATGGCTTTGCGCTGCAAGCCATGCTGCAGAGCTGTTACAAGTTTCAGCACATGGTTCCGCTGCAACTTCACCTACTCCTGGCTGGGACTCTCCAAGAGACTCCTCCGGGTGGCCTGATGATTGGTGACGCCAGCCTTTCTCACTTCAAGGTCCACAGCAGGTTCTGCCGGCTGGGAAAATGAACTGTCCGGCTTCCCTCTCAGAGACAGCTCCAGGTCCTCAGTCGCATCCTTGACGGGTGCAGTAGGAGGCGGTACTTGTTTCCAACGCCTCACAATAACCGGCTTACCTCCAAAAGAGAACTACAAGCGCGTCCCCTGCACCCGGCGGACACCAGCTAATTATAAATACAGCTCTCATGCATCTCTGCGCTCATCATCGCACATGTCAGTGTCACAGTTCATGTATCCAACGGCTGCCGCTGTGAGCTAGTACTGTACGGCCTTGACAATACGGCACCCTGTATGTGTGTTTTAGTTCCAAACCTGTTGTGTAGTAATGGACCAGTGCTAACCTGGGGACCATGTGGATTTATGTGCCATCTTGTTCGATTGTCCAGATTCCCATCTCGCCACTTCTCAGGCCACGCCTGATTGGGAATGCATGCCATCCTACACAAGAATTGCCCTTGCTTTGCCGCAGGATGGCACGCTTGTTTAAGAGCTTTCATCACCACACAGTGCTTTACAGCCTGCAGGTGACGCCAGCCCTAGATCTTGAGCCAGGCCCCCCAGGCCCCCCAGGCCCCCCAGGCTTAGTCGCCGCGGCGGTCACCTTGGCATCCCAGTGGCCAAGGGACTGGTGGTGGTGGCCCAGGTACATGATCGTGTCAGTCATCGGGAGTAGTATTCGGGCCCCACCCCAGCGGAAATCATCAAAGGTCGGGAGGTCGTACACATCGCGGCCGGAAGCGACTGTGGTGATTTTGAAGACATTACAGGGTCAGCCCTTCGAGACACTTCGGGATCAGCCCTACGTAATGCTGTGTGCACCACATCGATGGCCTCCTGGGGTCCCCGCGGTGCCCCTGACGCCCCAGCCAAGTCAAGTGCGTACTTGGCCCGCGTATGTGCGGCAATTCCGGCCCGGGCCCACAATGCCTGCACCACGCTCCGGCAGACAGTAGATGTCGGATTTAAAGAAGGTAGCGTACAGCAGCGGGGGCAGGGGGCATTCCCAGGCAGTACCTCTTTGGACCCGAAACTGCGTTGAGCGGGCATCGGATCTGCAGCAAACGCGACTGGCCGCAGCAGTGTACATGCGTCCGATGGCTGCAGAAGCTGCGCAGAAGCCGCAGCAGCAGAGGGTTGTGCGGGACAGAGAGCTATGTGGAGAGCCTCTGTTGAGTCTGAACACCTGCCTTTGGTCATGTGCGAAGAACACATGGTGGCTACTGTGTCGCTCCATCCGCCTGCCTTGTTCTGGCCATCCAGCTTCATCGGAACTACACCCCTGGTCACGTGTAGAAGCGGCTGCAACCCGATTAGCTTGCGAGCACTGCAGATGCCGCATATGCGGCTGCTCCGCTGTTTGGCTGCGTGACACAATGGCATCTTGCATGCCAGCTCTTGTGGTACCATGCATTAGAATTCCATGTACTCCTGAAGTCAGGCCTTGCGTGTGCTGACAGCCCGTGCTAATGAATGGCACCAAGTTGCCTGCAGTCTATTCGTTTGCCCGCATGAGCAGGCATGCACCGTATGCAGCCTTTTACTGTTGCCAAGCAACAGCCGCTCAACGGCCACGACAGCTTGTGGCTGCACTTGACGTCCCCTTCTCTGACACCATCTTCGATGGCACGCACATGTTCACTGATGCTGTGGGCTCATTTCCAGATCACACACCGAAATTCATAATGTTGGACGGGGTAGATGTTATATCAGGTGCATGGTGAAAGCTGCGCTTGCATGCGCGCCTGGCGCTCGTGCCCGCCTGGCTGCTGCGCTGGGCTGCAGTGCATGGAAGCCCTTGAACCACCTTCCTTCCGTCGCAGATACCGCCATGCCAGGAGGATGACATGGGCGCCCCGTTCTGGTCATAAGCGGATGATCTGCAAAATAGGGAACAGGGAGCAATCATTGCGAGGCTGCTGTGTACATGGCTTGTGGACACTCTGAATTGATTTCGTGCACGTCGGGACGTAACGGCATCCTTCGCCTGCGCATTTTCTGGTGAATGGTACGGCAAATGATTGTACGAGGTAGACCATGGGTACACATCATCAGTGATGTTTCAGCTTCACGCGAGCACAGTTTTGTTGTGGTTCGGTACATCCTGTTCATGTCGTGTGCCGCTGCTCGACATTGCTACTGGCGCTGTTGCATAAGCCAGAAGCTTGCGCTAACATGATAAATGGCGACTACAGTGGCTCTCGCAGTGATCTTTGTGTGCGCGTGTGCGGATAGTGAAGAAGTGATGGCACGGCTGGCTGTGCGTGGTCGACATGCGCCATCTCTTCTGGCCCCACAGATCATGGACGACTCTGCTGCAGCATGAAGCGGCCGAAGCCTTGCAGAATTCTGGCGTAGCTGTACCTAGATTAACCTGCTGTCGGTGTCACGTTGATCGCTAAGCTTGAATGGTTTGACCTGCAGCAGACGCATGCACAGTGCATCTTTCGCGTTGGGGCTGACCACGACATGCACGGGTTTTAATCAGGAAGCACCTAACTGACCGCAATTTTCTTCTCTGCCCTTGTTCTGCCTAGTTGTGTTGATGACTAGAAAGCGTGGGCAGTCAGCTGAGCGGGCAGCAATGGCAGAGAATCACAGTGAGGGGCGAGTCTCCGTTGATCATCCCTGCTCGTGCAGCCACAATATGCCATGATGAAGCACCAGGGTTGTGGGCCTCTTACACGAGAGGTCGCTGGAGTATGCTTGCAGATGTGTCGTGTTCCATGCGGATCCTTCAGTTGCCAACCGCTGCAGGGCAGGGGTGGCATGTCTCGCTGTCTACATCAACGCCTGCTGGTGTGCACATCGCTCTGTGACTGATCGTGCAAGTGGATGTGCAGACCCCGTGACCTGGACATATTCCATTCCCCATGTCAAGCACAGAGTTGAGCCGTCCTGACAGCGCATACATGATGCAAACACAAGACCCGAAAGATAGCAGTATGAATCTCTTCAAGCAGTGCTGGGAGCGCACAGGAACACTCCAGTGCCTATCCATTTCTGTCTCACGTCGATGAGCCTGCATTTGTTCTGTGCGTCGAGAACCAAGCAGGACATGCACCTGGCCCCTGTGGCGCATCACCCCCGTGTCCTGCAGCGCGGTTTGGCCAAGAGTGGTCAGTGCATGAGCTGTGTACACTGTGAGGCTGACCATACTGCACGTGTCCTGCAGGCACGGTGGACCTGATGTCTGGCGACGAACAAGAGTTCATGAATGTCCTCGCCTCGTCGACCAACAAGGCTAACCTCCTGGGTTCACGGCGCCCCAAACCCAGGAAGATGTGGCAGCGCCGGCACGTGAAAGTGCTTGTTGTCGGCGACTCAGGCCTGGGGAAAACGACACTGGTACGTCTGCAACTGCGTCCCCTGCACACGGAATCACGCCCTTCCGACGTCGTGCATCCTGCCACCACATCCGCACCAACCCACCTCTGTTGACTCGCGCTGACTCCCTGGCAGCCGTGTGAGGCGCATACCCGCACTGGCACAGGGAACGCCAGGCAGCGCGTGCACCGCCTCGTCCCCACACTCCCACCTGCTACTCGGGCTGAAGCCCTACACTGAGCAGAACGCCACATGGCGCCAGCACACCAACCGGTGCCAGTCGAGCGCGCACTACGCGACTCACCGCAAGCCATGCCCCATCAGCTGGAGTCAGAGCGGTCAGTCGTGCCTGACACGGTGCATCCGCCAGTGTGGCACGGCGGGCCATGCGTGTGTGCCCGGCCATGCGTGTGTGCCCGGGAGGAGGCGCCAGGCGGGCGTGAGGTGTCGGCCCGTTGTGTAGGTGCGGTGCCTGCTGGCGGTGCCTGGCGAGGCCATGGTGCTGCACGACGGCAGCTCCACGAGCTTCACCGAGTTCACCAAGCGGCCCGAGGACTTCCTGAGCAGCGTCGAGTGGGACGACGAGGATGACCACATGCACTGGATCTACCAGGTGCAGCCCCTCACTGCCTGCCGCCACCCTCAGCGCTCAAGGTCGCACCGCGCACTCCCGCGCGCTGGTCGTGATGTGGCACAGGCGCTGCTGCGTGCCGGCGCGAGGGGACACCCGGGTCAGGTCTGTGCAGCCCCGGTGCCGCCCGGAGACTACCCGTGCGGTGCAGTCATCGTATGAGAACGAGGCTCGAGTGTGGTGCATGCGGAGGCCCGCCGCCCGCCCGTGCTGCGCCCCGCCGCGGTGCCGCATGCCACCGTGGCCGCCCCGCAGCCCCCTGCTGCAGCACAGTGCACACGTTTCACACGCGGCGGGTTTGGGGCGATCGCTCCGATGCTTGGCCGCGCAGGCTGCCGAGGCACGGCGGCGACGCGTGAGGTGCATGCGTGCAGATCCAGGACACCCCCGGCTACGGCGACGACCTCAACCTGCAGGCGAACATCGACCGCGTGAAAACGTACATCACGAACCAGAATGAGGCGTGGATGCAGCTGGAGAACAGCGCGTCCCGTGGCGAGCTTGCGGATAAGACGGACCCCCGCGTCGACATCTGTGTCTTCTGCTTGCCTCCTCACCGCGTCCGCAACATCGACATGCTCTTCATGTGGGAGATCTCGCAGGCACGGCCCCCCCGCACGGGCACCCGGAGCCAGCTGCGCCCGGACAACTGTAGCGAGCACGGCCGCTGCGCTAATGTAGCGCCACTGTAGCGTCACGCAGCAGTCCCACGGCCGCGCCCTCCGGGCCTGCCGCGGAAGCGCAGCTCCCACCCGGCGGAGGCCGGCTGCTCCCGGGCCGGAGGGCCTTGTGCATGAACCTGACACGTCCAACCATCATGCCAGCTTTAGCACAGTAGGCTGCTGCATCAACCCTCATCAGCGGAGGCATGCGCGACGGCCCCTCCCCGCTTGCTGGTCGTGCACTCACGCCCGCCCTGCCGTGCAGCTCGTGCCGATCCTGCCGGTCGTGACCAAGTCGGACACGATGACGATCAAGGAGAGCATCCAGTACCGCACGGAGCTGCACCGCAAGCTGCAGTTCCCGCTGCTGCCCGGCCGCCGCGGCAGCATCCACCTCTTCCAGTTCTCGGAGGATGCGATGGCCAACTGCCTGCCGAACAACGCCATCGCGCACGCCGCCGCCATGCGCCCGCCCTTCCTCGTCGTCTGCAGCAACTTTTACAACAAGGAGCGCCTCACGCAGTCCGAGCCCGAGCTCTGGCCCGAGCGCAAGTCCGCTCCTTCCCACCCCCCCTCATTCCTGCGTCACCCCTGTTGCGCTTGTGTGAGCACCATGCATTGCTACAGTCGCGCCCGCTCTTCTGCCGGGTGCCTGGCTGGGCCGCGCTCCCGGGCCCGAGACAGCCAAAAGCCAACTGCGTGAGAACCGCGCTGTCCATGAGATTGTCTAGCGTGAAGGAGGGGCTGCGTGTGGCAAGGCATGGCGAGGCTTGCAGGTACATGTGGGGCACGAGTCAGGCAATGAACCCTCAGCACTCGGACCTGCTGCTGCTGCGGAAGCTCCTCCTTGAGGAGGCCGTGGAGGAGATCTCGCGGAGCAAGGTCACCAGGTGCGGCCCTCCATCCGTGTGCTTTCTGCCTTGCATCCTACACTCCCCACTCTGCCGCATGCGCTGCTGACAGGTGTCTGTAGCATCCACAACGATTGGCAGCGGCAGCGGGGTTGCCGGGATGTCGTGGATTTCCCCTGCACATGACAGCCTGAACCCCCAGTCGCGGTCGCCCACCAAATCTTCGTGTGGTGGCCGGTGACAGCGCACTGAGTGATACGACGCGGGCGTGGCGGTCACTGTCAGCGTATCGTTTCCATGTGTTGCTCATGTGCGTGCAGCCTCCGCCGGGGGCTGGAGTGGTTGTGTACCACAATGTTGCTGTCCACACCACATGGGCAAAGTTTGTGCTGTACTCCATGTGGCCATTCAGCGGCCGGCCAAGCTGAAGGAGTCCGTGTACGGCCAGGTGGAACCAGTGTGGGGCAGTCAGTGTGCCGTACACGAGCCCGCAGATGGCCTGCACTCGCACGCCGTGTAGGTAGAGCGCACGTGCAGGTACGAGGCGTGGCGCAAATCAGAGATGCGGAGCGTTCGACCGCTACGGCGCGCTGCGCGCGCTCTGCTCACAACAGCGGTGACGCTCGGTGTCATTCTGAGCCTGGGATACGGTGCCCAGAAGGTGGACATCAGGGGTGCTGCCAAAGCGGCGAAAGAAGAGGTGCTCCTCCAACCGCCTCCCTGGCGCAGCCTGCCAAACTGGTAGTGTCTGCCACGTACATGACGCCGCCCAGTGGCTGCTGGTCACAGCCCCCCACGTCAGAGGGAGAGCAGGTGGACTATGGTGGACAGGCGATGGACGTCCCATCACGGCATTGTCGACATGTGGCAATCAATGAAACACTTGTGCCCATCCCGTGATCAAGCCTGTTGACGATCAAGGAAGGCAGTGATTAAGGACAAAGCTGCAAGCTGCTGTGTGAGTGATCCACCTGTGCAGGAGAGCACTGCTCCGGTGTTGGCAGTGTGGATTGGCTGGGTGCATGCTGGCATGGTCTGCCACCGTTCCGCATGCATGATGCCTGAAGGCGGTGACCCTGCTGATTGTGGCGTCATGTTGTGTAGGAGAAGGTGCCACAAGTTGTGGCGAATGTGGTGGAGGCTGCCGCAGATGTGCAGGAGGCAGCTGTTGAGCGGCTGCCTGAGCCGCTGCAGGTGAAGGAGCCCGAGGCGCCACCGCCACCCAAGAAGAAGGGCCTCTTCTTCTAGACGCGAGTCCGACATGGTTGGCCATGAGGGGAGTGCTGCTGGATCAGGATTCATGCAGCAGCACCTGTGCTCTACTGGGCCTGCTGAGTGCCAGCTCGAGTGTCATCGCCTCGACGACAGGCATACGCCACGTCTGGGGTTTGCCTCAGACTGTGACCAAGACCTGCATCCTGTGGATGGCTCAGATGTGATACGTGACCGTGTGGCCTGAAATGTTACCAGTTTGCCGGATGGAAGATTTGCGGGAGCCTGGTTATGATGTGGCACGGCGAGACATGCCAGCTGTTGCACACGAATTCCTATGGACCTGGGATTACATGTTGATTACGACCCCTTTTATGATGTTATTGTCGATATCGTGAACACCCTGCAATCAGTTCGCAGGAGGACATGCATGATGTAGGGAAGTTCCGCTGAGAAGTGTTTGATTCTCATGAACTGAATGGGATGCAGCCACATTTGCCACACCATCAAGACATGTGGTTGGTGAAACAGGGATGCATCTGTGGCTGACCAGGGCCTCGTAAATATCAGAGGAGACATCGCACAAGTGATATCGACATGATCCCAATGACATCCACGTGTTGGCAACGCGACAATGAGGCAGGTCACATCTTTCACACAGGAACCGCTGGGTAGAGGGTGCTGTCACTTTTGCAATCACGAATAGACAAATGGCGTGTGATGGCACAGCCATGCACCCACGCACCTCGTGCTGCTCTGCGTTGCCACACAGCAGCATGACAACTCACCAGTTTGCTGCTCAGCTCCGTGGATGGCAAGGCTGGACAATCACATTCAGAGGGCAGCCGTGCACTGCAGGTGTGTCGTGTTACATGCTACACACCCGCCTCATGCTTTGCTCAGGTACTTGCCTTCGCGTGTGTCAACTTTTACTACGTCACCTTCCTGAATGAATAGTGGTACCTGCACAGACCTCTCTGAGTGAGCCTTCCAGTAGCAGTTGCTCACATCTCGCAGCTCCGCAAGTGCGTGCCTGTGCCAGCAATGCTTCCGCGCACATGTATCAACACGACGGGTGCTCTCTTACATCTAACGCTACACCGGACCCTTCATGCTTGTGAATTCATGCCAAGCTATATCAGAGACTGCTGTCCCACATACTGTATCCTCCCGATCAATCAGGCAGGTAGGGCGAAGGCTGAGGAGCACACCTGGACGATGGCTCCAGTTTCTAGTGTTGCAGGCTTGGTAGCGCCCTGTGCAGTGTTGCCTTTGACAGCTGGATCTGATTGAGTGACCTTCAGATCCATGTTCAGGGGAGGCTCGACAGAGATGACCTCTCCGTTGTAGAACAGGAGATCACAACTGGTGCCCTCTGGTATGTACTGAGCCCATTCATCATCTCGAGGGAGCCGGACCTCCTCGTAGGTTTCCATGTCCATGAACACATATGTCTGGCCCTGGAGAAGCAGAAGGAGTGTCAAGTTGAGTGATGCGGTGGCATGGGGGACCTCCAGCGCAGCGGACAGCACCACGTGCCAAAACAATCTGCCTGCGGCCACACCCAAGAAAATTTCCAAAAGGTTCTAGGTCGGATGTTAGACCGCAAGACGATTCAGTGGGGTCGCGGACGTCAGTGGCATAGAGAAGGGCACCTCGGTGTACGTGAACTGGCACTGCTGCTTGTTGACATCTGCTGCCGTCAGCGGCTCGCCCGCCCGGAACGTTTTCTCCACAGTATTGCCTGTGCGTAGGTTTTTTATCTTGGATCGAACAAATGCAGCGCCTTTCCCTGGCTTCACATGCAGGAACTCTGCATGGCCAAAGCACGTTGTGCAGCTCATGGCTGCCTTGAGAGTCAGTCTGCCGGTGCCAACAGGACCAATAGAACGTAGCCACAGAAATAAGTATCCTATCAAGACCGCTCACCCATTACTCGCCATGGCGAATTGTCAATCTCTAAGGTCGTTCCATTCTTGATGTCGTTTGACGTCAGCCTGACAAGCACAAGACGAGCCTGCCGTACCTGAGTCCACAGAGATTGTCAAACACTGTCCTTTGTGGCCGTGCATGTCATGTGAATCACCAGGCTACACTCTGTGGAGACCTCGCTGCTAACTTTGCACTGCGACTTGTCCTGAGCACAAACAGGACGACGACATGCAAGCGGATCCATGTATACAAACTTGGTAAGCATGCCATCACTCCACAGCGCGCGTACGAAAAGGCATGCCCGGACGCACCCGTGTAGGTTGGAAGGACACGAACGGGCGCTGCACCGCTGATCTACACAACAACCTTTGTTATGTATATAAACGCTCGTTTCTCAGCAAAAAGTTGCAAATTTCGTCGATCTCGTGTTCACGCGCACCCGGAAAACACCATAGCTGCCAATATGCGCTTCGGAAGTCTGTGTTCGCCACCAACTCGCCAAGCCTTTTCTATCAACACAGAGAGTCCTGAAAACAATCAGACTCTCAATTAAACGGACGACTACATTTTATCCGATACTATGCGATGTCGTGTGATACACTCCTCGTCTGTCTCACCGTGAACAGCGCAACCCTGAGATGGAAAAGCACCCACCGCCACTTCTCCTGACACTGAATGCGTGCGCAGGTATCCCTGCACTATGACTGCTTCGCGTTCGTGATCCTGCAGCTTCAAAACGATATCAAAATTTCATGATATGATCCAATGTTATAATCATGCTTGTATGTATGGTGCAAAACAGCTACGTGTACATCTGTGTTGGTTGAATTTATCATCAACACATACATGTCTGGTCCGTGCCCAGACAGGGCTGCCCCGCTAGGACACATATGAATTGATCTGACTGATCTCTTATGATAAGGCAATCTGTCTTTCTGTCCTTATGAGTGCCATAAGCATGAGTGATGGGAGCTGTGCAGTTCCAGTGGAAGAAGTGGAGCAGCACATACTTGCAGCCGCGCTAGCTAGATATCGAAGAGCTCTCTGGTCGATACAAGCGTATAGTATTATCATGTATGGGCTTTGTATAAACTGCCGCTGTTAGTGTGAGCACTGCCTCGAAGACGTTTCCTTTCTGGCCAGGTGCGCGCATGCATGGCGTGCTCGTGTGCAGCGGGCTACGGGAACACGTTTGAGTTGTCATCCCGGACAGCCATGCACCGTATTCAATTAACCTGCGCCACACTAGATGCTCCCGACGAGGAAACTGTGATTTTGATGCATTTTTGTAGCACCTGTAAAATCTGTAGGAGCGACATAGCAGTGGCAGATTTTGCGTGTGACACCCACCGCGTTCCTTGCGGGGCTCCTGCGTGAGTTTCAACTTTTTCCAGCTTTCTCCGCCTCGCAACGTTACAGGGCTGCGCCTTCAAGGTATGCGCGCTCCGCTTCATGCCTCGTTGCGACTCCTGCACGGCAGCCGCTGCCGTGTGAAAGAGGAAAGCTAATCCGTATGTAAATATTAGGCCACTTTTTTTCGCGTGGAATACGTGGGATCCCTCAATAAGGTTGCCTGTGCATGTACTTCCTTGTAGCGCTACTGCGTCGAGGAGTTGCACCCGTAAAATCACAGAGCTGCATGCGTCATCTAAAGACCCTTTTCAGCTGCTTAGATGAAGCTTGGGAACCCACCTGTGGTACATGTGTTGGAGGCTATCCATTCCAACTCATGAGTTTAGCTCAGACAGCAAGCATCCATGTGCAGGCAACGCAGAATGCTCTCCCGACTGACAACATGTGCAAGGTCCTTGGCCCCTGCTGTATCTAGTAACATCAATTCAGTGCTCAGGCCGTTCGCCACCACGGCACCGTCCATCTATGACTACCTAATCCGTTTCCACATCATCGACAGAACCGGCAAGCGCCACACTCTACAAGGTCTATCAGGCTGTAGCCTCGCTCAGGCCATTTTTGAATCAGGTGTGCGTTTGATCGCTCTGAAGACACAGTACCTTCGCTTTCAATACTTTCATCTGACACAGTGACTATGCATAGGCAAGTTCACCGATTTTGACGATTTCATCTTCGGGCCGGACAACAAAGAGCCAGATGCGCATGTGTACGTGAGTAACGAATTCACGGAACTGGTACGTCGGATCACACATGAGGAGGTTGGCGCAATTGAGCTTTGTGCTGATGATGTTCGGGCCAAGTGCGTTCAACCTGTTGGATCTGCTCTGCACACTTGCTTAAGACTTAGGCCTCATTATACACAGTCTCGTGGCATTTCATGCAAGGGGCTTTACCATTGGAGTGTAGTTAGGCATGGCAATGGTTGCTCCAACCTGTCGATTGTGGCAGACACATAGGGGTTACACAACAGAAATACATTCCATTATCAACGCAAAATTGGAACATAACGTTTTGATTTTTGTCCCAAGATGATCCCAGCGAGCAGGCAATCGTTGGTAGCTGTCCAATGATGCCTGCCTCACGGGACTCTGATGAGCTCGACTCACCACAGCATGTTTGTGTAATTCGCTGTCATTGAGTAATGGATCCGTCTAGTCCAGCTTGAGGAACAGCGTATCGGCATGATGAGGCGCTGCTGTTCCTTGATTCTGGTATGGTGTGCCACGTGTGCACAGGCAATGGGAAATGGCAGTGTCCTCTTGCCATGAAGAGAACCTTGTTCATCGCGCCACATGTGTACTCTCATCACAATGTTGAGGATGGGCATGCACATGTGTATTCAATGGTTGTGTCGCGGAGTCTTTGACAGGTCCTCTTGCATGCAGCTCTAGGATGGCGTCATATATCACCCTGGACAAGACATTGATGGACATCACAGTGGCTCAAGGCCCACATCAGCCCACAGTGACGACGTAGTGCGTCCAGGTCGAAATGACCGAACGTTTCACTTCCTGTGGTTTTGACTTTTGCATTGTGCATGCGAATAGGTCAGCTTGTGCTTTTGCGTTGGGCAGGCACACAGCTCGAGTAACCAGATCATGTGCAACACTGTAAGTAAAAGGAGCCACTGTGCTGCACCGGTTGTGCAATTTAGCATATTTCAAGTACAGTGTGACCCACTAAGATTCCTGTACTACCTCCTTTTGGCCTTCACCTTGCCTGTAGTCTTAATTGGACTTGCACTACTCGAGAATCCAGCCAACTTCAAGACTTTTTCCCACATTGTTGGTGGTGGTGGGGGCGCATCCGGTGGATCAAGTGCTGTGAGCCATTTCAGCGGGTGCCCATTGAATGCCCAGGATATGGGCCAATATTTGGAGTCTGGCGTCAACAGTATCATCGTCGCAAGCCCAACTGCAACAACATGAATTGTTGCACCAGTTATTGTCATGCTGATCGAATGGTGCCAATACAGGTTGGAATCATCCTGACACTATCATGAGGCACCAATGACCGTAGCGAAGACAGCGCTACAAGCCCAAAAATCTGCATACCTACGCCATATACTTTCGCCATCAAGGCAATATCCTTCAGGTAGAAGCCAATGCCCCAACATATCAGTCCTTCCACAAGGAAGAGCAAGATAGAGAGGTGCTCGAAAAGTTTTTGCCCCTCATAGTCCATGATGAAGACCGCCAAAATACAATTTCGAATGGATGTCACGTTAGCGTGCGGCTTATTGATGATCGCAACACGACGACCGGACAGTCTGTCCTCCAGCGGCTCGCAGTGTGGGCATGTGCACAAACGAACAAGTGTTTGAGCTTCGCGACCGGATAATGGTGCTGCGTCTGTTTCTTCCTGGATGATCATCACGTCTGAGGTGGATCATGTCGAGCACTCTCGGACGCACAGTGCTCATGCATTCCAGCGGATTGAATGCATGCGAGGTCTCCTTTGCCTGAATTCGGGACTTGCTAATTCCTGATTTAATGGCTCAACACTCCTAGTCAAACCAAGCTTTTTCGGGGATACTGACGAATATGCTGCTCCCGAACGTTGCTCTCTGTCTCCTGGAGCTTGTTCTGGCACAAACTGGCCTTGTGTTCAGCGACGTCGTACGCGTACAGCAAGAAGCATCGTGACGACGATTCGCAGAAGAGCAATCGTGTCTGTCGTCATTTGTTACGTGCGCACATCGAAACGCAAAGTGGAGGCGTGCTTCCGTTGCGTGTCACTCAGTTTAAGCGCCTGGTGTGTCTGCGCATTCGACCAGCCAGCATTAGATTTGAATGGGGGCAGAATTTGCTCCGGCACATTGTTGTTAGGCTCAATACGCACGCTGCGTATGTCTGCGCTATATGCGCGTGATGCTTGTCCGAGCAGGCGCGAGGTCAAGTTGCCTGTAGCGATGATGCCGCTCGATTCGGCGCCAGTATAAAGACGGAAAATATCGTAGTATAGTTTATTGAACTTTTTGGGCGTTTTACGCGGCACTCTGATGGCGCCCAAGAAGAAAGGGTCTTCGCCCATGGCGGTGGCACTAAATGTAGTGGACAAGCTGATGCAGCAGCCTCTAGCTGTACAGCTTTTCAATACACCAGTAGATGTTCAGGCTCTTCCTGATTATGGTGACGTTGTGAAGAAGCCTATGGATCTGGGCACAATTCGTTCCCGTCTCGTTGCCGGTCAGAGCAAGAACGATTCCAGTAGCGCATACACTTCGGCTGCAGAGGTCCTGGAAGATGTGAAGCTCGTGTGGAACAACTGCATTTTATACAACTCCCGGCCAGATGAGGAACACATTGCGCAAGCTGCTCGTGAGATGGCTCAGAAGACGGAACAGCTGTGGGGCGCTGCTGGCCTCGCGGGCAACCCTCGCTCAGCGCTTGTTCCGCAGTCATCTACTGTAACATCAGAGGCAGATATTCCATCCAGTTTTGATCTCGCAGGTGCTGTACCTACCATTGCGTGCACACTCCAAACATCAGTGTGAGTAAGCTGGCAGGCCGAACTGCTTCGAAGGCTTGTCATCACTAAACTGCGTGATGCAGGACAATCCGAAATTCCCGTCCGTATTCTAGATGAGCTCAATGTTTACGGAGAAGAGCGTGGTGCTGTGAGAATGTGGACAATTGACTGTCAGTTAAATGCTCTGGGCGCCTTGCCTGGCCCGTCTTCATCAACTGTGCCATCTGCGATGTTTGCACGTGGCACATTGAGGGCTCCGCAGTCCACAGCATCGTCTGCTGATGTGCCATCCGGTGTGTCCCAAACCCTCTTCCATGTTCACGTCCACATCAGCGTTTGGACAACCGGAAGCAAGTGGGTGTTTGCGTTTCAGACAACACAAATCGCAACTTGTTTTGAAATTCCAGATGAGTTGATTTGCAGGCCTGGAAGTGGAAATTGGTCCCATTCTGGATTGGTCAGTCACTGTGGAGAGGGAAGCACAGGTCTGTGTACAGACAGGCAACGCCTGGTATCGCATTGCAAGTGCAGCACAGGAGTATGAACCGCTGTTTCTGCTGCCTCTGCTGTTTGCACGCTTGTGCAAAGCTGTCATCACATCCATACAGGAGATGCCTGCTGTTGAGCTGGACGGTTTGCTAGTGCTTGTGTGCAAGTACTTGCTGCAGACCCAGGCAAAGGAGAGTTTGCTATTTCACATCAAGGTGCGCCCTTCAGTACAGCGTTGCTCCCACTTGTCAAATTTTCTATGTTGATCAACGGTCCAACTCCCGTCGTGCGAGATGCAAAATAGGTTGGAAACACTAGCACGCATCGAGAGCCTTGCTGAACATCCCTAGAACAATCAAAAATGCGCGTCAGTGACAAATTGAATTAGTGTGTCTCCCATCACTTGTGGCGTTGTTTCACTGGCTGGACGGTTGTGAGTCCGGCTAGTCACCTGTGCAGTCGCCTCTACTGTTGCCTTTCCGTGATGCCCAAGAATGGCCCCGGTTAGACCGGTGTTCCACTCCCCTAGAAGTTTACCTGATGTATTCTGTTATCACCTTGCTGGACGCTGGCTGCTCTGGGCAATCCCATCTTTTCCTGCTTTTCTGTGCACTCATGTCTCCTGGCGTACGTGTGCCGCAGCGTGTTGCTATGGTCCCAAGTAACGATTGCCAACCATGCATCAACTGAACCATGAAGTCGTGCCCACATGCCCCATGCGAAAAGTCAGGCGGTTGAACACGTCCGCTGGCGACGCTTCATGACCGCACGGTGTACTGCGCTGAGGAGTGTATCTTCAATGCAGCTATGCATCCCCCAGCTGCAAGCATTTCTCATCGCTTGGGCCGACACTCAAGAGGCTGTGATGACAGCAGCACTCGGGTCGGTGCCACTCGCGGGCGACAGAAAGCCCGTCGCACCTGAAGCGATTCAAGCTGCCCGCCGGCTCGCAGAGGACCTGCAGGCGCTGCAGGATGACAACGTGGACGGGCGCCTGAAGCATGTGGCGCGGGTCGTGGGGCAGCTGCGGCAGCACTACAGCGGCAGCGGGGCGGCAGCAGGCGTGGAGGGACAGAGCAAGGGCCCCACCGCGGAGGAGGAGTACATCAAGGCAATGACGGAGGAGCCGCAGCCGCTTGTGATCGAGTCCGCCGTGCTCTCAAGCGAGTCGGAGAAGCGGCGGGCGCACCTGGAGAGCAAGCGCGTGTACGAGGCGGAGCGGCGGCGGCGCAAGGCGGCGGAGGAGGACCAGGCTCGATCGGTGGCCGAGGCCGCCGCGGCAGTCGCTCGCGGCGCGCCACCGTCGCTGCGTGGCGGCTGGCGCACGCCCCCGCACCTCTTACCGAACCTCCTCTCTGTGTGGGACTTCCTCGGCACGTTTGCAGACCTGCTGTGGCTGCCGCCGATCCCGCTCGCGCGGCTGGATGCGGCTCTGTCGCCGGACGCGGCCGCGCCGTCCGCGGTGGATGAGGCGTCCGCGTTTGTGCTCCGGGACATCCACTGTGCGCTACTCCGCGTCCTGGAGGGCCGAGCCGGGAAGGGCGCAGAGACGCCCAAGACTCCGGTCTTCCGATCCGGCCGAACCAACATCATCCCATGTGTCGGTGACCACCACTGGCAGGTATGCTGCCTCCTGCAGTCCCTCTCCGATGATCCAGTGCCCGTTGAGTCCGTTCCCGGCTTCATTCAGCCGTTCGGAGCATGCCCGGTCAGACCCTTCCCGTTCAAAGCGTGCCCGTGAGCTCACGTCTGGCGGTGGAACAGCCGATGTTTGCCACAGGAGAGTGACCGAGTCATGTAAGGGGGACTGCACACCCTGGCCACTGACGCCCCCTTCCAAGACGTCGCTCTATCCACCTTCCACAGAGCCCGCGTGTGACGCGTTCTTCACCGAGCCTGCCTCCACCCCGCCGTTGTCCCTGTGCACGGTGGATGCATGCCGCTGAGTGGTACTGGGCCTCGTGGCAGCCAACCCGTTCAGTCTGTAACCGCAACATCCACGTGCATCTTCTCACCTCAGCTTTGAAGGGCTGCCTGGGATTCTGTTTGAATGTGACCGTGTCTGCGCTGCGCCCGGCCAGCGGCATGCCCTGTGCAGGTCCGGCTGGCCAAAGTCCTGGAGGGCCGCGCGTACGACGCAGCCGTGCACGCGGAGGCGCACGCCGCAGAGGCCCTCGACGCTCTGCGCGCTGGGGACTACCTCGGCCTCTCCCTCATACACCGCTTCGCCATCCTCAACCTGCTGCTCAGCATTGCGCTCAGCACCGAGCTCCTGCGGTGCGCGCGCGCCTCCCTCGGTGCCCGCGTCACCCGCGCAAGGGGCGTCTCACTGGCAGGTTGTGCACTGGTTGTGCAGTCGCCGACGTGCTACATGCAGCCCTTGCAGCCGGCAGCATGCCCCTCGCTGAACTTGCGTGAGCATACCTCGCTGTAGCGCTGGCGGCGGAGCAGGCCAGGCAACCCTGCTGTCGCTCCCTATGCTCTGTGCTCCAACCTGAGAGCACAGGCGGGGCAATCGTGGCATGGTGCTGCAACTCGAATGTCATGTGCAAGGCCAGCGGAGCATGTGAAAGTGCCACCTGGTTGAGGAACGGCATGCATCACGTATGCACGGGGCTGTGTGCAGGAATGAGGTGGGGTACCGTGTGGAGGACTTCCACGCCATCCGCCTCCAGGAGCGGGGGCTAGCCGCCAATGCCACTCCGAAGAACGGAGAAAAGGTGAAAGGAGGGAAAGGCCGCAAAGGCGCCAAGGCCGCTGCGGTGTCAGCGGCGGCAGCCTCCGGTGGCACCGCCGACGCGAGCACCACCGGCACTCCGAACGGCAGCCGCAGCGGCCGCCGCAACGGCGCGTCTGCACCCGCGACGCCCGCCAACGGCGGCGCAAAATCTGCCAACACAGACGGCGGAAAGTCGGACGGTGCGGGCGACGAGAGCTTGACGGAGGATGATGGCCTGGGGGCGGAGCGCACCGGAGACGGGACGGACGGGGGCGGGGAGGACGGCGAGGACGAGGAGGAAGGGGCGGATGACGGCGAGGATGAGGATGTGGCGAAGGACGGCATGAACGCGTGGTGGGACTTTATGTACTTCTCTCGGGTGGGCCTGCGCCGATTCCTCGGCATGGACTCGCTCGGGCGGCGGTACTGGCTGATGGCGGGCCGCGCAGGAGCGTACCAGGTGCGGGTGTTCTGCCTGATAGCCGCGCACGCGGTGGCAGGCCGGTGTCGGCATTGCTGGCGGGCACAGGCGGTGTTGCCTGTGTGGTGGGGCACGCCTGCGCTTCTGGGGCACGCGATGAGGGTGGGCCCATGTTTGGCAGGTTTCGGAAGGCGGGTGATTGCATGGCGCACCTCGTGTGCTTCAGGCAAGCGTGGCCGGAAGTGCATGGGGCTGATGCATCCAGTGTGCTCAACGGCCCAGACTCTGTGGCGTGATGTTGCCAGGAGGTGACGCCAGGTGCCTCCTTCCCGAGCCTCCTGGTGGGGTCAACAAGATTGACAGGGGCGCCGTGCGGCTGCAGGTGGTGGTGGAGGCACATCCGCACGTGCCTGACGTGGTGACCGGCGACGCGACGCGAGGCACGAGCACCACCGCAGAGCCTCTGCAGTGGGGTGTGTACATCCCGTCAGACATCTTCAAGCTCACGTGCTGGCTCCGTGCGGGGGCCATGGCTCAGGAAGAGCCGCTGCTCGCAGCGCTGGAGCGGGCACCCCTGCCACAGCCGGAGGCCGGGCAGCCGGCGAGCGCCGCCGGGTGGCGCGACGTGCCCGTTACTGCCAGCGCAGCAGACCTGGACGGCATGCTTCCAGATGGCTACAGGGGCGTTCTCGCGCCGTCCCTGCCTGGCGCTCTCATCCAGCCGTTCACGCTGCCCCGGGAGGACCCCCCGGCCGCGGTGCACGGTCGCCGGGCGCTGCACTCTGCCGCGACCGCGCTGCGCTTCTGGGCGCACAGCCACCCCGACGCGGCGCCCGCCGCGCGCTCGGCGCTGCTGCAGCTGCTGCTGCAGTTGCACGGCAACTCATTGCAGCCCTCGACGGCGCCGCGGCTCGCGCCGCCCGGCGCGCTGCCAAACCCCGCAGCGACGACGGAGGCGCTACGGCGGGACGCCGCCGCTGTCGCCGAGGCGCTGCAGTCGGCCGGTGCGATGGCGGAGCCGTGGCTGGAGCGGCGGCGGCGCTGGAGTGAGATGCTGGGCGCCGCCCGGTCGACGCGCGACCTCATCGCGCTCATCAGCGTGCTCTGCCTCAACGTCGCGTGGCGGCGCGCCCCCGCAGTCATGCACAGGGGGTCATTCCACAATTTCACCGCCACGCAGCATGTGCCGCTGTTCTTCCCGGTGCCCGGCGATCGTGTCGCGATCCTGCGCTCCGGGCTCCTCGCCAACGTGCAGCGCATACGCGACGCGGTCCAGTCGCCGCCACGCTGGAGCGGCCGGGACGGCAGCAGCGGTGGCGTCCTGCGCACCAGCTCCAGTGCGCCCGACGGCGATGCGCGCAAGGGCGGCGCGGAGGTGAAGGTTGAAGCTGACGAGGAGATGGCGGATGCCGACGGCAGCGGGGGGAGCGCAGGTGCTGTCAAGGACGAGCCAGGGGCAGGCAAGCATGCGGAGTCGCTGAACGGTATGACGGCGGCGGCGGCAGCGGGGAAGACGCAGTCTGACTTCCCGCCGGTGCCTCCGCCGACGCCGAAGCAGGAGGCGTGGCTGCAGGAGATTACAGAGGTGGAGCAGGTGGCGCGGACGATGCGGCCGGTGGAGATGTTGTCCGTGGCCGCAGTCGCGTACGTACCTGCCGACATCCCCGAAGCCGTCCAACGGTGCGCTCCCGGCCCCCGCTGTACAGGCAGTGTTCAGGCCTCAGCACCCTGTCCAACACCTCGCCCGGGCATGCTCTGTGCGGGGCTCGCGTCGCCGAATGGCGGCGCGGATGTTCTTGGCGGTGAGTGTCACAGCGGCGGCTGTGTGGCCACATCCCAGAGGCGGCAGTGGTCCACTGGCACCGTGGCTGTGGCGGCTGTGGCTGCACACAGGCGCGCGTCAATGATCTCTGCACAGCCCGTCTCCAGCTGTGACATCGGCGCGTCGATGGCGGTGGCTGTGACCCACCCGAGCGGCATGCTGCAGGGGGGGGTGGCTCTGTGTTTCGCGGCCGCCGACGGCGTGGCTGCTGCTGCGGCGAGACGCGCCCTCTGGAGAGAAGGAGCGCGCGCCGCTGGTGCTGCCAGTGCATGCGGACGCAGCTCTCTCTGACTTTGTCGTCCCCAAATTCACGTTTGAGCGCGGCCTGGCGACGCGGTGGCAGGCGGGGGACCGCTTCCGCATGCAGTTCGGCGGCCGCAAGGGCAGCTGGTACCGAGGCACGGTCGTCACGGTGCGCGGCCCGCTGAGCGGCGCGATGGCCGACCCCTGGGAGGCGCTGGAGGTCAAGTGGGAGGATGGCGGCAGCTCCGCCATGCCCCGCGTGTCCCCCTGGGAGGTGGAGCTCGACCCGAACAGCAGCGAGGTGCGACGCTCCACTACATGCGCTACGTGCTCCGGCGGTGCTAGCCCGGGAGCGCCGCTGAACTGAAGTGACAGCAAGCTCGTGAGCGCCGCAGCCAGGAGCAGCGCTGTGGACGCCTCGGGCGCGGGAGGCATGTCTACGGCAGCTGGGGATGGTCGGGTCTGGGTTCGCAGGTGAGAGTGCGTGTGTGTGTTTGCTGCTGCGGGCGCACATGGTCCGGCGCTGACGCTCTGCGGGCGCATCTGCATGGAGGCTCATGTCACCTTGTCTGCGCAGCGGAGAGGGTGAATGGACGGAGCTGCTACAACGGTGTCGCCCTCAGTCGGGTCATGAGAGCCGTTCCGCGGCGGTGCCGAGCAGCAAGGGGGCTGTGTGTAGTGTGCTCGGATTGGTGTGTTGCAAGCGGCGGCGTCACGCTGCAGTCTCACGCTGGAGTCAGCGCCGTGTCGGTTGTCGACACGGCAGACTCGCTGTGCAGGCCAAGGTCGCGGAGCAGCGGTCGCGGTTGCAGAAGGAGTGCCGTCGCGCGCGCACGTCCAAGCGCACCGCCGAGGGCGCCCCCGACACGGAGCCAGACCTGCAGCGCACGCGCTCTGACACGCTGTCAGGCTCTCTGCCCGGCGCCACGCCTCACGACCCGCACGCGCTCGCCACCACCGGCGAGTCGCACGGACGCGGCACGCGCTCTGCCACCGCCGGCCGCGGCGCGCGCTCCGTCAACCTCGCCAGCCTGCCGACGCTGATGCCGTCCCCGCTGCAGCTGCCGGCGAGCCGGTACTACACGTCGACCATCGCGCCGGACCTCCTCGCAAAGGTGCCGGATGGCGACGCGTTCCAGCACATGATCGCGAACTTCCACAACGGCCGCGGCAACACGCGGTACAAGGTCCCCCAGTTCCTCGGCGGGCCCCTCGACTTGAGCGCGCTCTTCGCGGAGGTGCTGCAGCGGGGCGGCTGCAACTCTGTCACACAGTCCAAGCGGTGGAAGGACGTGGTGCGCTCCCTGCAGCAGGCCCCTGCATCGCGTTTACCGGCAGCGCTGACTGCGGTGCCCGCCCTCCTCCGCTGCTGCTGGCGCACTGCGGTCCCAGCAGCGGAAGCCCGACCAGGCGGGTGTGTGCGTGCCGTTGAACTGTGAGGTAGCCTGAACCGGCCCCGTGCCGTGAGAGTTGCCGCGCTGCTGCAGACACGGTGGTCATGCATACCTACGGTGTGCCCTTTCCCGGGCGCTCCAGCTGATGGTGGCCACGCTGCAGGTCAGGGTCATGGGGCTAGACTCGGGCAGCGGCGTGACGACGACCAACCTGCGCACGGCGTACGAAAAGTCGCTGCGGTGCTTTGAGTTGTACATGCGCAGCGGCGCCTTTGCGCGCGACGCGTCTGCGGACCAGCTGCCGCCGCAGGCACAGACGTTCTCCCGGCAAGACCTCGCTCGCTTCTGGCACGGCGCCGGCATCCCGGAGTACGCGACGTTTGAGCCGTATGAGCCCTTTCCCTCCAGAGGCGTGCCGGCAGCCGCCGCGTTGCCGGCGGCGCCGGAAGCGGCCGCCGCTGGCCCGGCGGCCAAAACTGTGCCGGCTGCCAGCGAAGCCGTCGCTGCGCGGCCAGTGGTCAACGGCGCTGTGCCGATGCCAGTGGCGACGGCGGCGGTGGCGGCGCAGCCGGAGGCACTGCCGCAGCTGAAGATGGCACCGCAAGGCCCGGACCCGACGCCGCCGTCGCAGAACGCTCAGGACCTGCTCGGCAAGGACGTGTGGCGCAAGTGGGAGGGCCGGGGGTTCTATCGGGCAACCGTGGACGCGTACGACGCCGACTGCAACGTCTTTGTGGTGACGTACAACAAAGGCACCAAGCAGGAAATGGAGGAGCGCATGAACCTGTTCAGCGCGCCGGTGGAGCTGTCCTGGCGGGACCCTAACCACCTAGTTCGGGCGGGGGCAGTGCACGGCGCGCGCGCCGCACCGGCTGGGGGCGCTGGGCGGCCATGAGGGTTGGTGGCTGCAACGGCGCTGGATTGACGGACATTCTGAGTGTTAAGGTATATCACGGACGGTGCCCATGCCGAGTGCGTGGCCCTGGGAGCATGCGTGCGTGCTGCTACGTCGCAGCAGCAGACCCCCGCCCGCCACACGCATGGGACGCCCGGCAGATGCGGGCGCTTCAGCGGTGAGAAACGGGAGTCGGTAGTGTGATTCACCGGTGTGCCACTCAGTAGTGCGAGCCAGATCTGCAGGGTTGGCCGCGTTTCACCCATATCACTGCTGATCGCCTCGGCCGGTTGTGTGGGTTGGGGTACGTGAGGGCTGCAGCCGTACAGCCCAGGGCAGCTGTTGGCAGAGCTTGTGTGGGCAAGCAGGTTTTGAGTCAAGGGCTGCGCTGCGCTGTGTGCCCGTTTGCGAGGGCCGGGGCGCCTGGGGCCTCAGCGGCGTTTGCCACAGTGTGCGGCCTCGTTACGCCGTGCACGCGAGCTCTCTGCGAACCTCGTCCTGCGATGGTGCTGGCCGTCTCAGCTTGTCATGGACACGTGCTTAAAATATGAAGGTTCTTGTTATCTGTGTCGCTCGTAGACTGTACGGCAACAGGTGTATGTGTGACCACGTTGCCGTGCCCGTAAGGACACTGGCACCTCCGGCGACGCGTGCTGCAGCGGTGACCGGCAGCCGTGGGTGTCCTCCGGCTGTGCATCACTGGACCAAATACTATGACAGAGGCGCTGCGGCTGCCTGCCACTCGGATGCATGTGCTGTGCCCCTACCAATGTGCATGAACACCGTGCCGCCCTGGCCCCCGTTTCTCGTTCCACAGCCCCCGTATGATGTCAAGCAGGCAGTCAGCCCCACGAACCTGCCTTGTTCTGCTGCGTTTCGCATGACAGCGAGGCCATGTTTCTGACACCGGCATGCCAGCGCGGGGAAGTTTCTCCTCGGGCAAAAAAGCGTAGATGTGTCTCTTCGTCATGTCCATGCGCTCCTTCTGTTGCTGAGCATGCTGGTCCTTGTATCTGTTCTGTCCGCCCATTGAGTTGTTCTGTGCATGAAGTCGGAACAAGGTGCCCTGGTCGAGAAGGCTCGTGTGCCGCAGTACCGTGTCTGCCCTGTCAGTCGCGGGGCTGGGATGCAGGAATGTTGATCCATAGGGTGGTCGATCAATGCCTGGCTAGCAAAGGGCACCTGCTGTCCACAGGAACAAGCACATTAGCACCAGCTTTGGACACACATTCAGATGCTCAGTCCCTTGGCCGCAGACATTGCGACTATCACAAAAGCTGCTGCCGCCACGGCATCAATTCGGGCAGAGGAACACGACAAATGCTTGATCCAGGGTGTATATATATGAGTTGCACGAAAGAACATGATGAGCAAGCTGTCTCCGTTTGTTGAGGCAGCCGGGCCGACATATGTAATTCTAGACATGAAGTGCGAGGCGATTTCACGGCTACAATACCCACAGCAAACAGACACCATCTTCATGTGTCTGATACCTGCAGAGACGGAAAGCTGTCCCGAATTTGCAACAGAAAGCCTTTGAGGCAGTCATGCGCTTGCCTGTGCGACTCTCTACTTGTCCCAGCAGCACTGGAGCCTGAATGGGGGTCTTGTATATTTGCAAGCCCGGCGATCCTTGGATGAATTGATTTGTGGTCGTTGAATGTTCCCAACACATGCTCGCCAGAGGAACGAGTCCAAAACACTCTGTTGCGGGTACTCCTGAAGGGGACAAGGAGTCACTCGCTGACAGGCTTCTGCAGTGCCGCACTGTGTCTCCAGTGTGGTTCGGGGATGGGTGTTGAATGTGCCGGAAACAGTGGTGGTTGTGTCTTGTTGCCGATGTACCCGTGACCGTGAACAGCAGCACAACTTCGATGGGGGCCTGACGTCCTACCTCCAGCGCATGGCGTCACATGTCTGGGCCTACACCTCCCCACATCAGGGGGTTGGGCAGCGCAAGCCGTCGTCCAAGCGCTCGGAAAGTGGCTCCCAGTGCTGCAATGCCCAGTCGCCGTAGAAATGCCCATGCCTGTCTGCGGCGACAGGGAGCGGTTTGGTGCGGGCACGCAGTGCTCCATGCATGGCCTACGGGTGGACCTGTGGCAAGTCCCGGCGGGCGCTCCGCCATTGGTCATGTTCTGGGGCGGACACACCTGCCCAGGTACGCACCTGCAGCATGCACTGAGGGGGATGCCACATGGGGCCCTTATCGGTAGAGGGAATCAGGACGGTCCTCAAAGGCCCGCAGCTGCTTATGTAAATGTGACACTTATGCCAGAAGTACCTTCTGTCTGAGACCCACAACCATGCATCGTGCCCACCGAAGACAGAGCTTGCATGGGACACATTCCTCGCTTTGTTTTTCAGGGCCAACCATGACTTTTTCCTTTGCCTCCGCACGCAACCTCCTTGCTTCCTCGCAGGTGCTTGTTCACAGGCTGCAATGCATGTGGCGTGTGCCAGCCAAATCCAAGTCGCGACGCGGCTTCTCAGACAAGCAGCTACAGTCGCTCGATGTGCAGTACCACGTTTGGCTTGGGATCACCCACGCTCCACACACATGGACTGCATGGAGACTGGGAAACAGTGCTGACGCGAACATTGGCAACTACGCCTGGCTCAATTCACGTGTGACTGTTCATTTTCAGGCTGCCCTGCAGAACCTGGATTCAGATGCCGCCTGGTGGATTCTTTAAGGATGTTCCTTCTAGTGGTGCTTCGCAAGTGCGCAGCTCGCTTCTGTGCGATCGAGCATGGCACACACTGTGGGTTGTCCCGATCTCGAGACTGCAGGTCGCCTCGACGCGTTCCCATCGCATCTCTACCTCTTATCGTGCTGCCACAAGGATAGTATCAGGTTGACATCAACTCATTAAACGTTCCTGTGGCGCCTCTCGTCCACGATTCGTGATGTTGGTCGCCATCCCGCGGTGCAGCTTGCAGTGATGAGTCGACGTCAGCGCTTGTTCAGCCAGAGTGGTATGATCAATATTCTAGAGGACATGGTTTCAGTTGTATCGCCGTCCCCGTGCAGTTGAAGACGCAGTGCATCGCCGGATTCACCTGCATGCATCGATCCATCGCAGAAGTCTGTGAGTGACGTTTCAGTGTCTGATGTCTCTCCTAGCGCCACATACACTTGCCTGTGCCAGTGGCTGCTTTGACTCGTTTTTCGAGATGCCACGCGGTGTGAGCTGAATCTGAATTTAGTCGCAGGATGTGTTTTTGCAGCAGTTCAGACACTGGCACGCGTGATCCTGCCAGCTCAACATGCTTCGCGTGAACGGTGGCGCGCTCCCAACATGCAGGCACGCGAATGGCATGGTGCGCGCGGTTGATGTGGTGCAACTGGGTCGTGGTGCAAGTACCCGGCAATTGACTTTCTGCAGATGTAAGGGGCCCCAGACTTGATTTCTTGAGATCGTACTTTTGTTTTTGCCGCAGAGTCGAGTGATTCGTAAGACAAACTCCTTGAAACATGGCATCAAGGAGGCTCATGAGGACAAAAAGTGCATGAACTCAACTAAGAGTTTAGCTCGTCGGAGCGCTCCACCAGCTGGCGATCGGCCTAGAAGAGGTAAAATTCTGGTCTTGTTGATCGGACGCCCTGCGAGTGCTGCAGCTGGTGCACCGTACCACATCCGTCTGCAGTGCTCTGCATGCAAGCTCGCCCTGCACAACTGGGCAGCACACCGCTGTGTGGATTGCCATTGGTCCTGCAAAGTTCCTAGCTCCCGGTCAACACTTGATCAAAGCTTGACTGCCCTCGGCGTCAGCGAGTTCACAGCCCATGCTATTCCAAGTCAGAGAGGGCCATTGAGTGATGCTCCAGTTAGCTCGTCAGCACCGACAGTCCCTGTCGAGCGACATGATCAGATTGTGCAATGTCGATGTACCGGTTGCGTTCCACTGCATTTTATAGACGCTAGATCCCTGTCTGACACGGCAGTCAGCGTCAGGACTCAGGCTTGTCAACCAAGCCGCTGGCAGACCCGGTAGCCACGAGACGTGAGCTGCATCACCGATGTTCCTCGTGCAGACGCCCCCACAGCCCGTGGCTTCCATTCCGGTGGTCAGAGTGCCGTCACAAGTGGCGCTGACAGCATCTGCTCCAGCAGTCATGACATGGAGCAATCCCCGGACGGCCGGCATGAGGCGGCCGCAGACGCACTGCCGAGGCGCCCCGTGTCTCATGATTGTGCAGCCGCGATCGACCCGTTCTCTTCCCCGGGACACCCCGTACAGGCTATGTCGCGGCTTGTGTATGATGCTGTGACAGCGGTGGAAGAAGAATCTATACCCCTTGGAAGTAGGCTTGCGCCGATGCAGCACAACTGGTGGGAGTACCGGCCCGCATGCGATGACCCAGCAGACACGTTGCTACCAAGCGTACAGCAACTCTGTCTCGACAGATGACACAGGGCTCGGGCATAGGTCAGTTTCGAACCTGCCAGAGCTAGCCACCAGCCGCAGGGCTGGCTGTGGACACTGCACTGGAAACCCGTGGCAGTCTGTCAACTTCCAGTCTGCTGTCTGCTGACTTGCCCAGGACCATGAACAGCCTTCAGCTGGGAAAAAATGGAGTATTTTTTGTACTTTCGAGTGTATGTGTACTTTCAAGTGAACCTGATGCGCTGGGTGGTGCAGCATGTGTGCTGTGAGGTAGGCCGCTGTGCCGAGCTGTGTCGTTGCGAGCACAGGTGTTTTACGTTGTGTCTGTACGTTGACGGTTTCGCAAAGGAGCTGGTGGCTGAGTAGCATGCAGTGTCGTGGCCAGCACGCCGATGCACGGTGGACGTGGTGATGTCTCTGTTCAACTGGCGGCTGCAAGTCAGTTGCATTCACAAGGGGTGTACATCTCAGACTGCTCTGACAGTCAGGTGCACCCCGTGTGACGTAGTAGCCTAACATAGTCAGTCCTCGACAGGACGAGGTACCTGGCCTGGCATGAATACGAGAGAAAGAGAGATTGCAGTATGAATGGGGAAACCGATCATAGCCGTACGAAGGACTATATATTGCGAGGTACTGGTTTGGTACTTCGGACTTTACTGGACTCATTCAGCTGTATCTGTATTGCTAAACGTGACTGGGATCCGCCTTCGCATTTGTCTCAGGGCTCGCCAATCTATATCGCCCTGGCCACGTACCGGTAGATGCACTTGGGCCCTGCGCTGTCAGTCAAGGCAACTCAGCTCGTGCTGACCTGTCGTGATGAGGGAGGCAGTGCAGCTGCACCCATATAGACCCTCGATCCAGTTGTTGCTGACGCGGCGACTGGGTTCAATTCCCGCCATCAGTATCCCTACCTGCGGCTAGTACACGGCCAAGCGTGCCGCACACAAACAGAAGCATGTAGGGACATCGGTGACAGTGCCCAGTACAAAATCCTGCATCGTGTTCGAACGACTGGCCACCCTACTGCACGGCCATGAGGGCACATGCCTGGCAAGCCCACAGTCTGCCGCTCGAGGTGTGACTGAGGCTGCACACGCTTGCTCAAACGCTCAGGCAATGTGACATGTGGGGCGACACGGTGTCCCGGTGCCTGGCATGAGTCTCGACATGCACTGTTACACTGATGTGGAGCAATTGGCAATTGCTCCATCATTCCATGACCATTCAATCATCTGCCAGACTCGACTCTGTCGCCAGCAACACCAGCTCGTTTTCCTCCATCACTGTGCCACCAAAATACTGGTGGCGCACACATTCCATAGCTTTCCAAACAGTAGAGACGTGCCCAGATGCGGGAGCACGGCAGCTCCTCTGACAAAGCACCTGTGCACGTCCCTAGCAGTGACCAAAAAAAACGCGGCCGCATCGGGCACAGCTCAAATTGCCTGCTGTGTGCCACGGCGGCCCTGCGAGGGCCACAAGAAAGACCACAGGCCGCGCTGCGCCATGCGGCTGGAGCTCCGACGGAAGCTTGAGCTCCGCAGCCGCTCGCCTGTGGTCCGTCGGCCCCCCATGAACGCCTTGCCGCCCACCGAGAACCTGCCTGGCAGCGAGAAGCGCTCCGGCAGCTGCCGCGCGTGAAGCAGCATCGCGCGGAAGCCTTTCGACGGCCGCTCCACCGCCCCTGGCCCACGCGCCACCGGCATCGGGGGCAGCTCATCCTGGCCCCACTCGCCAGTGTGCGAGCACAGCAGGCCGTCGAGCATGGCGGGGTCGGCCGCGTGGCCGAACGGCACAGGCGAGTTGGCGCACAGCTGATCGCAGTGCATCAAGTTCTCCAAGGGGAAGTCGCCGTCGGGCTGCAGGTTCCACAGAGAGTGCGGGATGCTGTGGGAGGTATGCATGAGGAGGCTCCCGCCGGCGCTGTCACGGGGGAAGCAGCGGCCGGAGGGGGCGACCACCTGAGTGACATGTGGTGCTGTGGCCGCGAGCGAGTACGGGTGAGCTACACCGGCCGCCTCTGCAGACGCCGGATCGACCGGGGTGTGTGAGCGGGTCCCGAAGGCCCACGCGCAGAGCCTGGAAAACACCGTGACCTGCCGTCTTCCTCCATTCTCAGGCTCCCATACCTGCCGGGGGGGGGGCGGGGGGGCAGTGCTGCGCCGGACGAGCTCCATGAGAGCAAGCTCGTCTCGCATTTCCTCGACCGGGAAGTCAAACGCGCCGCCGTCTGAGAATGAGGTACACTGCGGACGTGCGTCTCGTGATGTGAGCACTCCTGCATCCGAGTGGCTCCCGAAGGAGACGAGGCCACATCGCTTGAATTCACGCATGCTGGGCCACGCCGGGAGGGAGTCTTCCGAATGGCGCTGGCATGTTGGCTCTGTCAGGCTGCAGGACGGCTGCAGAGGAGTGTCCGTGCCTGCATGCACGAGGTGCCATTTGATACGGGTTGCTTGGCGCCTGCTGTGAGGCTTAGTGCAGGAGCAGGCAGACGGTGCCACACGGTGCCTGTGGCTCAGAAGGAGCTACGTTAAACGAAAGGACAGCTGGATTCGTAATGATGTGTGGAGCGACAGCGAAAGAGAGACACGAAATTCCGCCTCCACATGACCGTGACTTCACTCACAAATGCACAACGTGCTCAATGCAGGGACTGCTGGCATAGGCTAAGCTGATCGGTCCGTGACAGCCGAGCAGGCTGCCTTTCAGGCAAGCTGTGACAGACGAGGCGATACATCCGAGGCAATCGCATGGCAGAGGCATTGGATGTGTCGCGCATGGCATGGCTCCAAAAGAGTCCTGTGATGTGACATGGTGCAACGCGAGTCTAGCTGACCATGAAGCACAAAGAACGCGAAACAGGTCAGGGATGGGCCCGTGATCAACTTGTGATAAACCAAATTGCCACTCGCACTCAACTGCACGCATGGAGTGGCGATATGGCTGATGTATACCTGGGTTGCAGGCTTCGTCTGGCAGCGACATGTTACGCCCCGCACTAAACTCGCCCAGCGCGTAAGGAATCAAGTTGTCGTGTGCCGTGGCGGCCCAGGATTTCGCAGCAGCAGATGTCAGAATAGAACATGTAGTCCAGTCTGATGATTGAAGCTCTGAATACTTGTTGATTAATGCAGCCATCGCCAGCGATGCTTGATGCACAAAAATATCCTGGGGGAGCCGCCGCCGGTTTAAAGAGCAGTAAATGCGTAAGACATTCTCATATGCAATTATGTACGACCCTGCACAGCAACGGGTATTCAGGTGCACGTATCTGCGCCGGCGTGCCG
This sequence comes from Ulva armoricana, assembly GCA_032360965.1. Lineage (NCBI taxonomy): Eukaryota > Viridiplantae > Chlorophyta > Ulvophyceae > Ulvales > Ulvaceae > Ulva > Ulva armoricana. Next base: position 3,664,997 of record JAUMHO010000006.1, read on the forward strand.
TACGTTACGTGAACTCACCGGAAGTGTTGATTTCATAGACAACAACTCTCCACCGCAGCAAATACAAGAACTCGTGTCCACACAGCTACTCCTTTGCCTATCAATGGCGTGAGCGGCGTTGAACAGCTGACCCACAAGCCGCAAGCACACGTGGCGGAACATGTTAGGCTGTCTCCTGGACGTGGCAAGGGCTCACAACGCCAGAAAAGCGCACCGAACGCAGTAAAAAGCGTAACATGTTGTGTTGTGAAGTGAACACAAACCAGTGGGCATATCCATGCGAGGTATCGTCCCCACTTGCTTGGCAAACAAGACGTGCAAGAGACAAACGGCCTGCGGGGCCTTGTTTATACATTCACAGATTCGATATAAACGTATGCAAGTAGTTGTTATCACGTACCTAGCGACCTTGCCCGTATCTGCGAGCTGAACTTGCCTTCGTGGTACCGGTATGGATGTTGCTGCCCTAGCCAGCAGAATTTGCAGATACGATGCACAGAGGAAAGTGTGTGAAGACGGTTTTGTATCAATGTTGCTGCTAGTCTTGTCCGTTGCTGTTAACGCTGTTGTACTACTAGTACTGTGACAGTACGGATGATCCGCCGCGAGTCTCCGGTTCACAAGGAGATATCTTCATGTGGGAATGGCTCAGAGAGGCTACTGCGGCGGCCCACACGAGTCGAGCTTTCTTAATTGAGTGTGTATCATGCACGAGTTTGTGGAATCGCTAGTGGCCCTAAACGACGGGCATGCATATGGATGCACCTTACGCTCGTCGTCATCGGGAATATATGACGCTCCACTGCGCAACCATGCATTGAGCATTTACCATGCCGCGTCAGCTGAGGTACCGATGCATGCGCATCTTATCCACTCCGAGTTCACGACTGACTAGGGTTTGGAGGGGTTCCGTGCAGACGATCGGCTGTGATGATATCTTCACACGTGACGTACCACGGTTTGTCCAGACCAAGCGCGACCGGTGGCAGATCTCAGTGTCGGCACATACCGATGTCAGTGGCACATGCATTAACAAGGCGAGGCCGTGTCACGCTTCGGGCTACTTCACTGGCGAGGTTGAACCAGTGACCGCAGGTTCTTGCTCCCCTATGCGCAGGGGGTGCTGTAAATGTAAATGTAAATGTGACACTTACTCGCCATATCCTACAAGGACCGTATGCGCAGGGGGTGCTGTACGCCGGTTGGGTTGGGTCTGGCGTGATAACCGATTTACCGGATCTTTACTTTGATGCACACTGGGCCATACACTGGCCTGGGACCATTTGTGTTGGAAGGCGGCAGTTTGTGGGAGTCAAATCCATCCGCCGACAACATGGTCGACAACATGGTCGCTACTGCAACAGGCACCAAATACTCCATCTACGCATTGATGGGAAAGGCTCCATTGTTGACTCAGGGTTGACTCGTTTTCACTCAGGGTTGACTCTCCACAACAAGAACATCATCCCCATCAGGGTTGACTCTCCACAACAAGAACATCATCCCCATCACGTGGTGTTTTGGAAGTCTGCTAAAAGTAACAACTGAAAGGCACCTAGGCCAGGAAAAGCAGAACGCATGTGGGCGTTCCTTCCTGCTCCCCAGCACAGCAGGTGTCAGGCATGTCACGAGCACATGGCCGCCAAGTGGCGATGGAGCGCACCGCGGCTCTTCGCCAGGTGTCAGGCTCTCACAACTCCAGGCTTCCGCGACCGCAGCCGGCCTCGACAGCAGACGTGGCGGCACGTGCCTCGCTGGCGCCACAGATGTGGCACCGCGCTGGAGGATTGCAATCGTGGAGTCGCCTGCTGCCCTACAAGGGGCGTGAGGGTGCATGGCTGCGCACCGCTGCAGGGGGCTCCAGCCGGACCGGGCTCCCAGCCGGGTTGGGAGATGCAAACTGCGCAGCCAGGCTAGCGAAGTCTGCAGCGGCGTGCAGCCACGTCGCCTCGAGCTCCTCGTACGGCAGCAGGCGGCACGCTGCCAAAGCCCGGCGGCGGGCATGGTTGAGCTCCGTGATGTGGCGAGCGCCCGGCCTCGCATCGCCGCTGCAGACCTGCATGCAGGCCCGTGTCACCATCGTGGCCCGTGTCACCATCGTGGCCAGCGTTCACACCTGGCACTCGACACGGCAACGCTGTCATGTGCATGGCGACGCCGCCGGCTGAATACCAGCACAGCAAGAGCGCGGTGACCGCCGTGCCCAGCATGGGCAGCACGGCGACGCCCATCTCAAACCAAGGTGTTGCGCCTGAGAGTGAGCCCGACCGGCACACTGGCACTGCACGGCACAGGGGCTGCGCGCTGGCTGAGCACAGGAGCGGGCATGGGGAGCCATAGGACACACCAGACGAGGCATCAGGCGCGCAATGCCTCACCACAAGTGCTCGCGCATGCAGTGCTTGCGTTTGATTCGCGCGCTCGGGACTCAACGCGTTGCCATGCATCTGACTGCCTGCAGCAGCAGCGGCCGTGCCCGCTGCAGCAGCAGCAGCAGAGTAGAGGGCGCGGGGTGGATGGAGGCGGGCCACATCCCAGCCCCGGTCCCCATGCATGCACTCAGATGATACACAGAGCCGATGGCGGTGTGGTGCAGAGTTGTCTTTGCTACGCTCACACCTGTGCTTCAGAACGCACGAGTGCTCGCCGGCGGGGAGCGCACCTGCTGCATCACTTGCCGTGTTGTCAGGTCTAACTGGTGGTGCAGACTGCTGGCGGCATGGCCGCTGGCCTCCTCACGCCGCTGCGGAGCCGAAGCATCAGGCGCAGGAGCAAGGCGGTGATGCCAGAACTGACTCAGCTGGATGAGCATGCCCTGCCTGCATGCCCTTGGTGTCAGTGTGCTTCTGGACACAGCAGGGTCACCATGCATGCTTGGTTGGTGCCGTGGCGGCACGCACACGCATGCCCTGATGCCCACAGCCGCAGCCTCTACAGCCATCGGGGCACACGCATGGACACTGACAACTGGCTTCTGCAGCGGCAGTGCTTTGGTGTGCAGTGCACAACGCGATGCCCCAGGGCAGCTCGTGCGGCGAGCAGAGCCGGCCAGATTCTGGCAGTCGGTCGCGATTGGAACGCTCTGACAATTCGAGCCATGCATTGTTCGGAGGGCACGCGACTATGTGCCCTGCAACGATGTCTGGGCTGCACGGCAGCTCCGTATTGGATTGGCTGTGGCGGCAGCAGAGCGACAGGTCCTGCGGCAGCCGCGACATCATTCTGCTGCACGTGTCGGAGGACACAGGAAGGCTGCATGCACATCAAGCCCAGTGATGCACATGCAGTCTTCGTCCCAGACAGCCTGGCACACCGTACATGAGCCACAAGCCTGCCTTTTCAGACGCAAACATCCACGTGGCAGATCGTCTGCAGCACAACGTTTGAGTGCATGTGGTGTCTCACGCAGAGGCCACAACCGGCAACCCGCAGCTGTGACGCTCTCATCCACGCCGTTTGCCTGCTGAACCTGCCAGCAGCCACTGACGCCTGTGTGCGTTTGACAGGATGGTCAGAGGAGAGGTGGTGCCTCTAGACCTCAGCTGCCGGTCTGCCCCGGTGTGGGAACACACCCCAACGTCATGCAGCTGTGGGGGTCCAGAGGGCCCTGAATCGTCACAGTCGAAGCCTCCCAAGGGCATTTTTTCTTATCGGGCTTCTGCAGCGCATTGCTCATCCTCTGAATGACGTGTTCATGCACCCGCTTGCTTGGTGGGCGCTTGTTGTTACTGGCGAGTGCATCGTCCAGCGTCGTGTCAACATAGAGCTGTACAAAGGCGCATTGATCTGCAGTGCTCACAGCACGAGTGTCAGCAACCAGGTGAGGGGCCATGAATATCAGACAGCCGACTCTTCTGCTACGGCTGCTCGTCAATGTGTAGCGCACTCTGTTTTGCAATGAGGAAGATGTTCTTCCGCATACTGCGGTAAAACATATTGTCATCAACGATGATAACACCCGAACAGCCTCTGCTTGACATATCCTCAGACATGTGTTGTACCGTTGCCTGGGCTTGTCCGCGAGCAGCCTGCAGAAGTCCCTCTCAGTCTGTGCCACCGGTGCTTTGTCCAAGAGTTTCTAACCACCTCCAACCAGCCTGCTTATCTCACAAAGGGAAGTACGAAATGGCACAGGCACGAAATGGCACAGACTTTTCAGCACCTTCCAAGCGTGAGGACTGAATCCTGACGACGTCCTGGTCTCCATCTGAGTATGCCAGAAGGAATCGTATTCAACGTGTTGAACTGCATCATTTGCTTACATCACCGTAACCCTTAGATTAGAAAGCCAATCACAATGCTGCAGATGCGGATGACAGACCATCTACGCCCGTGGCTCTAGTGTGAGAATGCAACCACCTCGAGAACGAGGTTTTCCCGGAGCCAGGCAGCCCACTAAGCAGCAGCACGATTGGAAACTGCGGGAAGTCCATCACAAGGTAGTCTAAATCACACACTTTGCACCATGGCTGGCCTGAGTCAACAGTAAACGAAGCAGGATCACATTGCGCAGCTGCAGGTTCAACATTTCCGAGTGAAGAGGTCCAACGGTTCGGCTCGCGGCCGGCGACCTGATTCATGGGAGCAGGACATGTGCCCATCTGAAGAAGTTTTAAACAGGCACAGCTTCTCTGTTCCGCAAATTCCGTGCTTCCGTGGAAACTAGGTTTGGGTGATCGAGCCCGGGCACAGAGAGTAGGCCACCACGGGACTGCGAGTTGCATGTAGACAGCGGCAGCGCACGCAAACCGCAGCGTCGACGATAGGCGATTCTATGACATGATGCACGGCCCGCCCACCTTCAAACATGCAGCAATTCGTCATGGTCCAAACACTGCCACGCCACACCACCTTGCGGGTCAAGCCACACGTCAACCTCCAGAACAGCAGACCAGTTACATGAATCATCAGGACAGCAACGCGATCATGCACGACCGCGGTCTGTTTTAAAGGCAGCATTCCAGAGCTGAACTGGTGAGGCACATGCCAACTGCAGCAGGTGCCACCCAGTTCCGGGCAGTGACCAGCAGGAGCACACGCTGCCTACCTCATCACTGCCACACTCAGTAAATCGCACACGTGAGAAACCCAAAACTTGTTCTTCTCATATTGGGGAAAATGAACTGAAACACCACAACACATGCAGAAAACTCTTTGGCATCGTTCGAAATCGGCGGCTCCGCAGGTTATTCAGCTGGCATGCACACCGTACAGCCAGCACAAGCCGCCCAAGGACAGACACGCGTCCCGCGCAAACATGCATGCCTCGGGTTCATACAGACCTTCCTTCACCCAAGCCGCACCCAGCATCCGCGCCCCCCGCCCCCTGCAAAACCCCACTCAGCGCCACCGCGCCACGCTTGCATTGCACGCCGCACCCGCGGTGCCGCCGCTCCTTTATTTGGCTTCTCACATCTTCAGACCCAGGCGCCTGGGCCACCGCCTGCTCCTCTCGGCCCCCGTCCTGGTCCCCTTGGCCGCCACGCTGCTGCCAGGGGTGCTCACAGCAGGACGCCATCCTCCAGGGGGAGCTCCACCGATGCCCCGAGGAGGAAGGCCACGCCGCTCGCGCCGAGGCTGCTGCCCCGCAAGTCCAAGCGCCGCAGCTCCCGCAGCGCTGCGACCGCCCGCGAGAGCGCGCGCATGCCGTCGTCGCCGATGCCGCATTCCCGCATCTCCAGCCGCAGCAGCCCCCCCAGCATCGCGAGCAGCGGCGCGAGCGCGTCCAGGGCCCCCGCCGAGAGCACATTCTGAGACAGGTCGAGCAACGTCAGCCGCCGCAGCTGCCGCAGGCTCGCCCCGAGCACGAGCGCCTCCTCGACCCCCGCCGCGGCCGGCAGCACCCCGCGCAGCCGCAGCAGCCGGAGCCGCGTCAGCGGCGCCAGCGCCGCGAGGAGCGCCGTGGACTGCGCGCGCTGCCGCTGCGCCGCCGCGAACGAGCCCCCCTGCGTGCCGGGCCCCCCCCCGTCGCCCGGGCTCTCGCTGCCGAGGTGCAGGTGCGTCAGGTGCGTCAGCGAGGCGAGCACGGGCGCCAGCGCGCCTGTGGACAGGTGCATGCCGGGGCGGCACGTCGTCACGCGCAGATCCTGCAGATCACGGAGCCGGCCGAGGGCGGCAGCCAGCCACGGCAGGAACTCATCCACGACGTCCTCTGCCTCCAGCCGACGCAGCCGTGCGCACGAGCACGCCGCAGTCGCGACCGCCTGCAGCCACAAGTCCGGCATGCTGGCCATCGGCCCCGTGAAGCCGCCAATCCGCAGCGCGGTCAGCGCGGCGAGCTGCGCGACGTGCACCCATACGTCTGGCTGCGTGAGCGCCGTGAACGGGAGCGACAGCGTGTGGAGAGCTGAGAAGGCGGTGAGGTGGCGGTGGGTGGCGCGGTACACGTCCTCCGCGTTGGGGAGCTTGGAGACGGGGAGGGACAGACTGAGCAGGGCCGACAGCGCGGTGAGCGCGGGCCATGCGTGAGCGTACGCGTCGGAGAAGCTGCTGGCGGCGGTGGGGCTACGGGGGGGGTGGAGGAGCAGCGAGAGGTGGCGCAGGCCTGGCATGGCGGCGATGGCTCGGAGGAGGGGCGCGACGCGCTGCGCTGACACGCGGCACTGCAGCGTGAGGGCCGTGAGGGCATGCATGGACGGCAGCACCTGGAGGAGCGCCTGCACGGGGCCGGGGGTTAGGGCTGCGCAGGGCTGCATGCATGCGTGCAACGGTCTTGAGCGCCGTGGCAGGAGGGGGCTGGGGCTGCTGCTGCGGGGAGCTGCGCATGGGGGTCGCAGGTGCGTGTGCTGAGCTGGCGTGGAATCAGGGGCTGGGAGGGCGGCGGGGGCCGGCGTGGCTGGCGGGGGTGTGAGCGGAGGTGAGGGCGTGGCGCGAGGAAGGGCCCGGAGGCACAGTCAGGAACGGCGCGGCGGAGGCGGCTGGAGGTGGCTGGCATGGATGGGACGGAGCGCGGCAGGGTCCGTTCCCGACATGCATGCGGCTGCGAGGTTGGTGCGGGCGTCGAGGAGCAGGGCGGAGGTGCAGCAGGCTAGGGTGCTGGTCGCACGGCATGCAAGTCTTCGCGATGCGGGATCGGCCTCTGGATGGCTGCGGCGTTGACCCGCGGCCGTCGGCGGAGCCAGCTGTGGCCTCTTGCGCTCGGGGCTCGCTCGGGAATGGGTTGTGTGGGGGAGTGGAGTCGTGCAAGCAAGGCGGAGGAGGTTGTGTGCTGTCGCAAGCATCTCGGGCAGGGTGCACGTGCTGGTTGCCTAGAACGACAGCAGGGTTTCAAGCGGGGCGTGCTGCGCAGCCTGCCCTGCACACTCGCGGCGGTGCGTGGCCTGGTTGGTGCCTGGCCACGGGCCTGAGAGGACCGGGAAGCGGGAGTTGGGCCGAGAGCGGCGCTGCGGGAGGAACAGCGGGAGGGCACACGATCACCAGGGCGCTGCCTTGGCGCTCAGGGAGCGTGGCCAGCTGACGCGCGCACGAGCTGTGGATCTCACCTGCTCGGCTTCCTCGCTGTAGCTGCGGCCGTGAAGCTGCAGCTGCTGCAGCGCTGGTAGGGACGGCAGCGCTACAAACACATGCTCTGCACGGGCCTGGCGCTCCGTCCTATCTGGGCCGGTGAGACCGCCTGGTGGAGCGGCTTCGAGGAATGCGATGCTGAGAGAGGAGAGGCCGCCGTGCTGCACCAGCCTGTGCCAGAAGCCGCTCGAGCAGGTCAGGGGCGGCTCGAGGTCGAGGCAGCGCAGGTGGTGCATGTTCGACAGGGCTGCGGCGACCAGCTCTGCTTGCACGTCTTGGTCGGGTCTGGGGGACCTCGATGTGACGCGTTGGAAGATCGGGTACGGATCCGGGCGCCCTGGAGATGGATCTGTGGAGTACACATCCTGCAGATGGGCGGCGGGGTGCGGGGTGGTGGAGTCTGGGCGTTGAACTGTGTCATGTAGGCTCAGACCGGTCACTGCTGTAGCTCGAGAGATGACCTGTGCGACTGTTGGAGGCGACAGCTGGGAGATGCACAGCTGGAGGGTATGTAGGGACGACTGGGACAGGACTCCCGAGGTCAGCAGGCGTCGTATGTGGTCGGGGGGAACGCGGTGTTGGATGCTCAAGTGGCAGATCCGTTCGACCGGCAGGTATGGAAGGAGAGCTCGCAGCAAGTGAGACTCGCCAGAGGCAGCATCTTCCTGCGTAGTCTGGATACGCCCTGGCTGTGTCAGGGATGTGGCCTCGATGTGGCCTCTGTTCTTCTGCAGCGTGTTGTGAATAACTGGCTGCATGACCCCTGGAGGCAGCGTGGGGACTTCATGGAGCCGCACGTGCGCTGCCAATGCAGCACCAGCAGCGTCGGGAATCTGCATCAGAGCAGCAAACAGGGATTCAGGCAGGCGAGCACCAGAATCCGCCCGATTCAGTCGCCTGAGCTGGTCGCGAGGGCTGCGCTCTTGCAAACCTCGGCGGATGTGACGTCGAACTTGGCCAGCCATTGCTGCTGCCGCTGCATCTACGGAGCTGTGATCCTGTAGCGCTGCAGAGACCTATAAGGATGTACGCGTGTTGGTCCCATGGATGGAGAGCTGTTGTGCTCGGTGCGGAGACGCTGTGCACAGGTGCACAGGTCTCAATTGAATTGCGTCGACCTGGGAAAGCGCACGCGTGCATCGCTTTCAGCTCAGCCCCAACCACACAGTCCTCAGGTTTCTAGGTGAATGCGGATGTACTGAGTCGAATACACTGAGCACTATCATACATAACCAATTCGCTACCGCTAAGGCTGACGCTGCCAATGGCCGCTCGCCAAGCGGATCCGGACTCAGCATGCAGGCCCCGTGTCCAAGGAAATTGTGCAACGTGTAGTCTCTCCCTTTGTGGAGCTGAGCATGCTTTTGCGTGTCCAGGAGTCACGCGTCGGCTTGTCACACGTATATACACATGCCCCGAGCGGGCACCAGTATATCGCAAAATTAAGCAGAGCATCGCAGAGTAAATTTGAATCTAAAGGACAGACGGACGAATGCTGGTGTGCATCTGACGTGTGTTGGCCGTGTGGGGCGCCCAGGTTGTGGACCACGTCACAAGCTGGCCAGCATGTCCTGCGAGCCGTAACGCAGAACACCGAGTGCATGCAAACATGCAAACACACGTACTCATGCAAGACGTGAGACTGTTATCTATATTGCCTCAACTTCTGGCCTGCACAGAAACGATGGCAAGCATGCAGGCGTGCACAAGTCGAGTGCACCGAGTCGATAGGACGGGAGGCGTGGATCCCACCTCCAACAACGCCACAAGCTCTAGCTCTTGAGCAGGCAACACTTGTGGAAATTTCATCCATCGCGATAGTTTTCCTGGATCCAGGCTCGTATGCCGCTCCTCTTTTTGCCGCACAATTGTGTCCAGCACTGCGCTCCTCCGTACGACGGGCGCTGGGATCTCCAGGAGCACTCGCCCCTCCTGAACAACTCGCACTGTCTCTCCATGGGCTCTTAGCGCGACTGCAGGAGGCCTACTTTCGTCCATTGGCGAGAGCCGAGCTTACAGCAATCCATTGGCAAGGGTGTGCCACCTATGCATGCGGCTCAACGCGCTCAAACCATCGTCACGAGACTCGATACGCCGCAGATACCTCACGATACTTCAACCAAAGCGAGCAAGTGTTGTGGATGCAGCGCTGATGGCGAGCGTGTGCGATGAATGGCTGGCGTGCAGATCGCAAACAGACACATTCCTGAAGCATGCATGAGGAAGCAGCCATTGCAAGCAACTCGAGCGCGCATGATGCATCAATGACACAAGGAAGCTCCCTGGCGTGATTGCCGTATGTTTGAGCCATGGGATTGCCGTACGTCCACGCTCAACTCATCCGCCCACGCTTTTGGCCGATCGTCCGCGCTGGGCAGCGGCATCGTGGCGTATTGGACGACACAGCAGCCCCCGACGCCGGCGCGGTGCGCATACCCTCACACATCGCCAAGAGCAAAAACTTTGCATTAAGTCAGCAATGCATCCGGCTTCATGCATGTGCTTGCAAACCATACATAATCATGTGATCACGAGGCCACCAGTGCATGCATAGCTCCGCTTGCATGCTGCCATCATCTCTTTAGCTTCTTATGGCATGTATCAGTCACTGCACAACAAGTTTGTTTCAGCATATCATTCCTCCCCACACATTCTGCGTTACACAAACACCACCACTGCAAGCTCACAAATGGGTGGGACTCACTGATCATCATGTTGCGCAGCCTGGTCGCCTGTCACCACATCAGCTGCACGTTTGTCGTGACCCCTGGTGAAGCTTCCTGGTGAAACCCTGAGCAGCATGGACTGTGTGATCCTTCAAGCAGCACAAGATGCAAAGACTGAAAGGATCAGCCACGACCACATGCCAGGCGTCTGGCATGGTATTGCCATGGCACATGATGCTGTGGTGGTCGGTTGTCTGGGCTGGTCGGGTCCTACAAGACCTTGTGCTTGTGTCCTGTAGGACCTCATGCTAGAAGCTCCCTCACTGCCAGTATGCCATGCATGTCAATGTGATGTGGGAAAGGGGCTCACCTCAGATACAAACCGTGGCCGGGTTGTTGAACTGCCTGTGGCAATGCCGCGGTCTGGTTTCTTGTGCAGAAAATTGACAGATTGGTGCACCACTGCACCGTGGGGAACACATGTCCAGTTTGACTCTTCCTGACAGCGCAACACATATCACACATGTCGTCTGTGTCTGGCCTGACGATCTTGGGTGCCACTCCCAACCGGTTTAGTTTTACACAGCAGATGTAGTGGCGGTCAGCATCACGATGGTCAGCCCATGGCAGAACTTCTCCCTTGCCACCCTGGTAACACATGTGCACCATGATTGCATGCTCTTGCATTTGCACCCAGCGTTCATTCCTTACAAGGAGGTGTTCCAACATCAATTTTAGAACAAGGCGAGTCGTCCCAAGAGGATTAATCCATGCATTCACATACGGAACAGCCATGGTAGCCGGGTTAACGAAGCGGCAAGGGCGTCCAGCATCACTGTGCTAGCGACAACCGACGTCGACACGCGGGGGTGACACCGTAGACCCATCTGAGAGACCCATCTTGGTGCTGCAGGTGACGGACAAAGCTTGAACCGGGTGGAGTGGCCGGTGGAGTGGCCGCCTGCATCAACCGTGCGCACACACACCAAAGACCCTGGCGTGTCCAGTGGATCCAGTGGCACACAAGAGGCACGTGTACATGCATGCCAACACGTGTACATGCATGCCAATGACCACGGCCCCAGTTATAGCTGCGACTACCGCAGGATGCATTCACTGCGAGTGCAAGCCTGCGGTCTGGGGCTACTTGCCAGCTCGTCCGTCGACGAGGCCTTGGCAGCCACAGGCTTCCATGTGAGCGCCATCGAGGCCCGGTCTTGCCTGGGACGCAAACTGCAGCTTGAACCGGCAGCGGAGTGAAGCTTTCAACAGCCCATGATCATGGTCGAGGCGTCCTAGAGGGGCAGCTCACAAGCTTGGGAGCCTGGCCGTGAACGCCCCTGTTGCACTGCCACCTCAGCATGGGCTGACCCGTGCGGGCAGTTGAGCTGTTGGCCAGCCATTTGATCATCTCTCATCTTCCACATGGAACATGGATGCTCAGGCACCTTGGATGCTGCAGGCAGCAGATCGCGATGGCCGGGCAGCATTGACGGGGCGGGCGAGGGTGCAGGATGGATGTGGCGGTGGTGCTTTGTAGCAGGTGCCGCAGCAAGGCTGGGTGGGAAGAAGATGGTGGAACCAATTGCAAGCGGACCGTCCATACTGAGATGCGAGCTTGCTGTATGGACCTGCAAGGAAAGCAGGCATGGCTGAGGCGATCTTGCTCAAGCTGTTGATGGTCACAGACCAGTGCCACGTGGAACGGCCCCAGGCTTCCAGCTGCATGGGCAAGCTGGTGTGCTGTTGCTGCTTGAGCCCGAATGAACAAGGGCCACACCATGACTCCGCTCCACTGGACCGTCACGGGAGGCGCTTGATTCCTGGAAGATCAACATTGCTGTACAGCGCATAGTTCCGCCACTTGTTGGGCTTCACGTAGGCGTACTCCAGGGCAAATTTGGTGCGCTTTAGGTTGAACTCCTTGAACGTCTGGAGCAGCAAAGGCTCCTCTCGCTTGAGGAAGCCAAGCATGAGCTTTGTGGACGTGTCCCCGTCGCAAGCGACGAGTACTGCCGCGTGGAGTTGCGCCATTGGCACATAGAAGAAGGGTGGGTCAAAGACGATTGCCCGGAAGGCTTGGCCTGTACACGAGGTGACAGGCACTGGAGCTTGAATGTCCTGCACCCATTGCAAGCACTGGAATGACCACCAAAACGGCAGGACCTTTGTGTTAAGGATGATGGTTTTTAACATGATTGAGGCAGTTGTGATTCAGACCGGTTCCATGCAGTTCTGGTGCCATCCAGTGCAGCACTGGCACTGTTCTCCGTTTCGATAGGCATCGGAAATGTGTCAGTCGCGTCACCACGTTCGCGACCGGACAAAACATTTCTCAGATCCGCCTGACGATTGCCAGCGAATGGTACCACCGTCAAGGAAGGAGGTCGTGATCTTGCATGCACAGCTGAAAGGATGTGCACATGCGCTCCTGGAGCACCTGCGGCTAGCCACATGCATAGGCGCCCAGAGCGCTCCAAAGGAAATCGTAAGTTCGTGGCCCGAGCACAGAATTTGCGACAACGTACCCAGTACCGGAAACCAGGAAGAAACGCCAAGCGCGTGTCAATGTCCAGCAAACGTTCATCACGCCCTGATACATGCATACCAACAGCCAGGGATGGGGCAGCCATGCAGCAGCAGTCGGGCATATGCTCCAAGGCCTTGATGAGCCGATGGACGGTCGAACGTGTCCAGAAGTACTGCTCGATGTCGCGTCGCTCCACAAAGCCTCTCGGGAACATGGTGCGAGGGTGCACCCACACGTCTTCCGACACTGCCCCCGCCATGATTTTCGTACAAAACAACGGAGAGAACAAAAAATATATACCACCGTGGCTTAGAGTGCCCTTTTATGTGCCTTCATCACCCCTGCGAGGACCACCTGGGATGCCCAGCTCATCCAAATGCATGTGCACCGAGCAGCTTCCAAGAGCCTGCTCGGAAGCAGGGCTGCAGAAATACACCCAGTAACGCTCCCCTTTCCCAATCCCCACGATCCCGGATTCTGACCTGCCCGCCCTCACCCGCACCGGCGTTTGACCCCCTGTCAAACTCGCCCCGGTAAATTCTGTTCGCGGGCCCCCTGGGGAAGTGGGGCCCGCGCACTGGCCTTCGCCGTCATGGGTGGGTGGCCCGTGACGTGCTTGTCTAGCGACGGTGGGGTGTGCATGCAGGGCTCTGGGGCGAGCTGGATTCCAGGGCCGGCTCTGTGTGTGTCAGGGTGTTTGTGATTTTCAGGTGGCGCGTTCGGGGCATTGTGCGTTGTTTGGCGAGTGGTTTTACTGTTGTCTGGGTTTTTATGTAGGACGTCTGGGTCAGTGGGTGGTTATGGGTGTGACGTCTGTTTATAATGTGTGGTTGATCGGTTGTGTTGGTTGTTTTGTCGTGTGCTTCGGTTGGCTTGTGATTTACCCCTTGGCGCTGCCGGGATTTTGGGTTGATCTCCGTGTAACACCCAGTAACGCCTTACGCGGAGGTATTTGTGTCTCAACCCATTCGCAGCGGCGTCGTTATCAGCCTCGGCTGCGGCCGGACGGCGTGACCCCTGTCTTTTGCGAGGAGCATTCGCCCAATCAGACAGTATCAAGCCCCGAGGCAATTCTACCAAATTCAGCTGCCGTGGAACACATGAAGAAATATCACTGGCCACGACATGCGTCCTGTAGTCCTAATGCATCACGACCTCGTGTCGCGGGCAGATGAAAGCCCGAACCAAGGAGTCAGGCCCCATAGTGACCACCAACTGCCAGCCCAAAAATGAATCTGATGCATTCAACTCTAAAATAAATCCTCAGGCGCACCAGTCATTGGCCACTTCCTCAACACATGCCGCTGCACACTGGTGCCAACAAACTGTGCAACAAGTTAAAAACCACAAGTAGCAGCCAAAACAGTTGCCCACATGGCTGGGTTGAACATGGACACAAGAATCTTGAGAAAATCAGAAACGGGTGCAAATCACATGTGGACTGGCTTAGAGCACGTAGGGAGGGTCCATTGGTCACTGGCCGTATCCTTTAGATGCCTGATGGTCCAGTGATGGATGTCGACCTCGCGATCGTATCTCAAGCGCTGGCAAATGACAGCCTCGACCCAAAAGTCTTGGCCCGAAGTTAACGCAGATCTCCATGACAGACGAATGTTCGGTGCATACTTGTCCAAGGCATATTGTCAGAAGCATCGGTGGTTTCCCATTTAACCGGCACTCAATGATGCCGCAGCCTACCCCAGTGTCAAAGGCTGAGCCCACACAGTGTTGCCTTCACGTCGAAGCTGCACGAAAAATGCTGTCAAGCCCCACAGGAAAAGTTACAAAACGGCCACAGCGGAGGCCCATCATCTGTCCAGCATCAAATGGCGCCTTCCGTGAGTGCCAGGTGAGGCGGTGAACCATTCACAAAGACTGGCCGCCTGGCTAGCTCTATCCCACTTGACGGTGTCCTCAATGTATACGAGCGCCAGATGTGGAACCACTTCCCACAACAAAAGGCCAACCCATCAAGCCATTGGATGTAGCTCTTTCTTCATACCGGACCTGCGCTGTTCATATATATATATATATATGTGTGCCAAAACATGAGGCAACTTCTGTGTCAACAAGACGGACGACTGGTCAGAATGGCCACCAAGATCGTATGACCCACAGCTCTCCTGCTCGTTGACCATGCAGGCTGCCAACATCCACGGGCATGCCCCAGTATTCTCTGCTCCCACGTGTTTGAAGCTGCCAGCGTGCTATGCAGTCCACCTCGTGCCTGGGTTTTCCCTGATGTGGCTCGGTTCCTGATATTGCCTCCAGTGCTCCTCCACACTCCATGGTCACCTCGCACAGCACCCCAAAGGAGTATCATATTGGAAAAAAAACCTGTCACACGCAGGTTCTAATTCATCAAAGATGTATGAGTAGGCAAGCTGCGTGACAAACATGCAGGGTGGCAAAAGCAGGCAGGCTTGGAGTGGGGACACACCCCCCCTGGCCGGAGGGGGTACCTGCACGGCAGCAGACTTGTTACAAGGGCTTCGCCGGGAGTAGACAATGCATCCACACAAGCTTTCAGAAGAACGTCTCTTTTGGTTTCGGGAGGGAAGTGCAGTTCCCGGGAATCGTTCCTCTCGTGGCTTGAGTGCGAGCCTGCAGCACAGGCACACCGTCGTCTGAACAAACTGACCCACACCACGCGCATGGCCTGCCACAAGCCATGCATGGGGCGGCGCCTCCCGTGTGTTCTGGACAAGTGGCGCCCGGGCGAGGTGT
>JAUMHO010000006.1:3681378-3696209 GCA_032360965.1 Ulva armoricana
ACAAACCGCTGCAGGTGCTCATGCATGGGCCGCTTGGATGCGGTCGCGAGCACGGGCCACACGAGCGCGAGCTCCACCGATGTCACAATCGCCACAATCGCGTTGCTCATGGGCGCGCCGAACATGAGGTTGGCGAATATCGCGCAGGCGCGAGGAGTCGCCAGGCGGCCCCCGGGCGACTCGGTGGCGTCTGCGACTTCAGGGATGATATCCGCAGTGTCGTCCGACCAGCCGGGCAGAATGGCCGCGGCACCCGCCGCGAGAAACACAACAGCCGTGGCTGCTCCGAATCGGGCCTGCACGCCGGGTCGGCCGCGCATCACACGCAGCGCAGCGCGCAGCACCCCATGGAACGCAACATACACTTGATCTCGATGCCCGGCTTGGCAGACCGGCACCCCAGCTATGCTGTCACGCAGGTGAAGGCTGCGCACTTCCCAGCCATGTGCAAGGCTCAGGCCGACGCTTCCTTGGTCCGATGAACCACGGAGGATGGCGCGACACGTGCGCATCCGTATGCCCACTGCATGCATGGCTGCGACGCGCTGACGTGTCACAGCTCGGCGTCCACCACGACCGTCATGAACCAGAGCTGGAGCCGTTTACAGCGGCACCCTGGCGCGGCCTGACGCAATCAGCCTTGATTGGCTGGGCCACAGGCCAGAGTCCTAGCGCGCCGTTTGGCCATGCCGCGTAGCCAGTCGAGGCAGCGTGCGGGGAGCGGGGAGCATAGCCGCAAACCGCATGTGAGCCGGGCACCGGGCATGCATGCGGGTGTTGGGCACAGACGACGCATGGCGCCAGGGTGGGAACAGGTTGCCACACAGGACGCGGCAGGTGGCGGGGGGGTTGGCGCACAGAGATCGAGAGCATCGCGCGAGTGTGCCGGTTCGGCATGTGCAGTTTGCCCGCCAGCCGGTAGCGGCCGCGGAAGAGGTCGATGAGGACGAAGCAGATGAGGAGCGAGTGGCAGGCGACGACGGCGATCATCGGCTTTGCAAGCACGACGCTCGCCACTTTGCACACCAGCGTGCCCAGGTCGCAGCGGCAGCCGCCGGCGGCCGTGGCCCCGGAGCAGATGGCGCCCCCGCTCCGGAATTCGGCGAGGGGCTCCCGCAGGAGTCCGTACACGACCGCGACACCTACAGCGGCGCAGTCAGTCAGCATGCGGCCGGGCAAGCGCGCGCGACGCCGCCGGGTTGAGGCCCTGGGGCTGGCTCGCTAAAACTATTGTAGACCCACCAAACGATAGAGTCTCTGTTGAAACGTGGCCGTTGCCTGGCGCAGAGAGACACGCCAAGCAGCGGTGAAAGGCCCGGCTTTGCTTGCTCCGTCCGCTGCTCTGCTGCCAAATGAGCGTGCGCGGAGATGCGGCCTGCATGGGAGTCACCACGCATCCACTTGCGCGGCACAAGCATGGCGCCCGCCATCAGCCATGCAAACCAGGCAGCACCACACAGCACGGCACTGCAGACAACGCCGTCCATGCTTCCCTCGGACATGCGCCACCCAGCCGCCTTGTCGCAAGCACAGTGCTTCGGTTGCACACAGTGCGGGGGCAAGCAGGACTCGCTCGCGTCCACCATGCTGTGCTGCATGAGCACACCTGGCGCAGCACACAGCGCGGCACACAATGTGGGGCACCCGCACCTGCGCCGCAGGCAGCGGTGAGCCACACGTGCCACACCCACAGCAGCAGCGGCTCCGGCAGTGCCAGAGCAGGGGCCTGAGTCTGTCCGTACGGCCCGACGTGTCGCTCTCCCTCCGCCTGCGCTCTCACGCTGGCGGCGCGCCCGCCTTTGCCGCATGCTTCGCCAGCGCCCCCGCCTGCCGCAGCCTCGTGGCCTCCAACTCCAGCACCAGCGGCCGCGTCGCACCGCGCCGGCACCGCGGCTGCCGGGGCCGCCTGCGGCAGAGCACTGCCCCGGGGACTGCTCTGGCTGTCCGGCGCGGCCGCCTGGGTGTGGCGCCGCGTGTCGGGGGCGGGGGGCGGCCGGGCAGGCCCCGCGTTCTGGAGGCGTGCCATGCGTGCGCCGCCGTGCAGGCCTTCGTGGGTGGAGCGGTGGGAGAGGACTCGCACGACGTACTCGACTGCCGTGGCGGGGAGGCAGTACCGGAAGATGCCGACGGCGTCGCGGTGCCGCTTTGCCGGGTCGCACAGCAGCAGGCCCCGGATCTGCAGGAGTGGTGTCACTGGCGGTGGTGCGTGCTGGCCGGCAGAGGGGCTGCGGCCGAGAGTGGGCATCCCGAGAGTGGGCAGCGTGTGACCTCCGGAACAGGATAACACACCGACAGCCACGGGACTGCGACCGGCTTTCACATTCGCCGGATGTATTGGTGCATACCGATCACACCGCACGACACGGCTTGCGCCCGGCTGTAGTCCGCACATGCACGCACTCCAACCCACAGTGCGTTTCGCACACGAGGACGGCGGATGGGAGACAACGCCCTCCAGCACTACTCGATGGTCTGAGCTCAGCGATGGCGCGGAAGCACATGGAGCAGGTGTCGGGGAGGGGCGGGTGGCGTGTGGAGGGCGGCGCGGACCTCGGTGCACTTGATGGAGACAAAGGCAAAGCCGAGGCACTGCCGAGCGACGGCGGCCCACCGCACGAGCGAGGCGCGAGTGTCGTTGTACATGCATGGCTGCAGCAGCACGGCGATGTTCGGCAGCGCGGTGCATGCCGCGTCGAGCGCCACCGCGGCCACGGCGGCGGCCCGCAATGCCACCAGCCGCCGCTGCGCGATCGTCCTGCATGCATGCGCGCCCGTGGGCTTGCGGCGCGGTGAGCGAGGCGGCCCGCTCGGTGGCGGGTCCATGCGTCAGCACTAGAGTGTCTACTGCTGTGAGGCAGAGGCGAGTGGACAGATGGGGAACGGGGCGAGGGGCTTGCGAGGGTGTGCGGGGTGACGAGTGGCACAGCGGTGCACCACAGCGGTTGCCGTGGGCATGCTGACGCTGTCCGCAGTGGGGGAGAGGCCTTGCGCTTGCTGACAACATGGCGTGGTTCTGGTTGTGGGCGCTTCAGGCGGTTGGTGCCAGCATGCAGCGCCAAGGCGCGAGTGGTCAACGGGATCAGGAGAGGAATGGTTTAGGGTGGACTCGGGGTCCTGGTGGAAAGCAGGGCGTGCAGAGGGGGCATGTGATAGACTTGCGAGGAGGCTTCAGGGATGGCACCAGCGCTGGTGGCGCAGGTCGAATCGGGCTTTGGAGAGCAGGCCGAGGACGGCTGACAAGGCGGCGAGGATGACGCCCGGGATGATGACTCCCGGGGCATGCAGCTCTGGGCCAAGCACGTAGCCGTCTGGATCCTGCAGAGGCGCCACCGCAGTGTCAACGCTGGCTTTGCCCGGGTCGGGTTGCTGAGCAACAACGTAGAGAGGCCTGTGAGGGCAAACGCGCGCTGCAGAGGCTCGATGGCGGCTGACCGGTGTGTATGAGCGTAGGTCCGCACCAAGCGGTACTTCAAGAGAAGAGTGACGAGTATGATTGGAAAGATGAGCCAGAGGAGGTGCATGGTCAAGGTCATCCGCTGCAGGCAGCAAGGCAGGTGATCAGCAAGGAGCAGTGCGGGGTTGCTGGGCTGGGCAGTATCGTGTCTGGGTGGACGTGCACCACAATGGCATCGACGCTGAACAGGGAGAGAAAACAGAGGCAGGAGAGTCAGCACGGAAGCTCTTCGTACTGCGGCCTATGAACGCGGCAGCAACAGCGGTGGGAAACATCAGCGTTGACCATCAGGGCCCGCTGCGAGCGGTTCAAGAGGCCGCGGTCGCCTTCAGTCTGTGTCATCATCCATCACGCTTAGCGAGAGCTCTGCCACGGGTGTTGTCAAACGGCAGCGCAGATGTTTCGGTGTTGGGATGGATGTGTCGCAAATGCGTCAGACCACGGCATTGCACGTGCGTTTTTTGCCGTGTTCGGCATCTGCACTGGATCTTCCCGAAGTTGTGAGGCACACCCGCGCTACACGATCTGACATGACTTGAAGCTGCAGTGCTATCCTGCCATCAACTGCTGTGCCCTCGTTGAAGACGGGGTCAACACGGGTCCATGCGTCAGCACTGGAGTGCTCCATCTCCGGCAGTCGCGCGCTCTTCCCGACGACAGCGCGGCGAGCGAGCCTATGGCACCCTGGGCCTCATGTGCATACCACGGCCGAAGAAATAATCAACCTCCTGGTCCATACACGTAAATTGAAAGTTGATGCCGGAAAATTGTTGCACGACACAATCGTCACCATTATGCATCAGGCCTAGGGATGCCCTCTGTGCACATGGTGCCCCCCCAGCGAATTCACCGGTACCACATATTTCTATCGAGTGTAGGATCAATATTGGGTGCAGGTACCCGCGCTGTCCGCTTGGTACCCGTGCAGCGTGCACAAGCGTGACGAAAATCGCAACCTGGGCGTGGTGATGCATGCAATGCTCACAGCACCGATGCATGCGTTGCTCATAAGGCAGCGTTTTGGCCGCTCAGTACGCAACAGCAACATCCACGTGCAGCTTATAGTCTCGCTTTTGAAGATACACAAAATGAAACCTCGGGATACATAGGTACAGCTACTGCACTCAGGGACTTGTGCGAGTGCTGAACTGGAACACTGCACTGTGGTCACTGTCCTGTATGTAGGTATGGGAGGTGTGTGCACTGTGCACAGGCCGGGCCACAGGCTGGGGCTCATGCACTGTGCATAGGCTGAGTGCCCATTACAACATTTTGTTTTTACATCGGGTATCATGCCATGCTAGTCCTAGCATTGGCCACGAGCCCTCAGGCGACCCTTTTCATAGAGGCTGCCCGAACTGTCACACTTCACAGAGGCGCAGGGCACGCACCTATTGGCACAAGCCAATGGCAATGGCATCGTGACAAGAAGGACAAAGGATGGAGTTCATGATAACACCCGGTGCTCCGGGGCATCGACCAAAGCACTCTTGATCATGTCGACAGCCTCAGTGCAGTCACGCAGACACGTTTACATTCACAATTAAACCTGCATGATCATGAAGCACGCCAATGCCAAAAGTCAACTCTTGCCTGGTTCGATCGGCCATCCAGCTGGATGCAGGAAATGATAACAACCTTGGCTGTAGCCACCTGCTCAATGCCGTGGGCTACTGTTGTGAAGCGCAATTGGAGGTGGCGGCCACGTCTAGTCTTGCCACTGTCGCTGGCTCGGCTCCTTGCTATGGGCTCCTGACCAAGTTCAGAGCCTGGAATGGCTCAGCCAATGGCACTGCCATGGAAGTGAAGGATCTGTCGCAGTTGCAAGTGGTTCGACGTGCCATTAGCACATCCGAGGGACTTGTGAACAAGGGACTGGAACATGCACGCCCCACGCGAAAGAATTCGACCGGAATGCTGCGGTTGCCAGAGGCTATTCGTGTACTGGGAGCATACGTGCCCAACCCAAGTGTGACGGTACCGGAGAGGGTGCGACATACGTGGGGCTATATATGTGGCCGAACCATGCGATGCGCAGACAGCTTGAGGCGTGCACAGAATACCACCATTCTAGTGGATGGGCATGCATATCACAGCTACTCGTCTCCAGCCTTGGCAACCATGTAGACTCTTCTTTCTGCGTGATGGACGAGTTGTGCCGCATTGCTGTATCTCGTGGGCCCGTGAAGGACGGCTTCGCATGCTGACCAGCGGTCGGAAGTCAACAAAGCTATCACTGCACGAACTTGCGTGTATATCACTACTCACAGCTTGTAAACCAACAGGTCGCCTGCGTAAGTCTAATACGCGTAATGGCGCTGTTCTACGTGGCTGCCATGCTGGCGTTGTTACGGTCAGCAGTCCTGGGCTCGCGACAGGACAGCCTGCCGGACGACGTGATGCACGATGGCTTCGATCAAGAAGTGCCTGAGGAGGACCAAATTTCTCACATACTGTACGTTGCTGCATACTTGTGCACCGCCAGGCATTCATGAAGACAAGCATGCTGCTGTGCATATGCCCACCTGCAGCATCCCCTCTTCTTCCAGGGCCCTTGTTTGTGTAAAGCGTGGTTGCTACGAGGTCCAAAAGTTACTCAACAGTGCTTGGTAGCTTTTTTACAGCTGCTATGTGCTCTCAACGTTTTCATGCATTTCTGGCAGCATCAGCCTACCTCTTTAGATCATCTCCACAAACACAGCAATCACTCGCTGCATCGAAGTCTCAAACGGAACACCGCACACATCATCGGGTGTCCCAGATGCGAGTGATTGCAGGTTGTGCCCATGCCAGCCTTGGATTGCCTGCTGTGCTGGACACCAGCAGTGGGACAGATGCTTGAACCACAGTGGCGCCTTTGTGAAATGCATCTACTATGGACCATACGATCAGTACGAGGATTCACTCCGGTACGTATACGAGGAGGCAGCTGGTAGCATCAGCATGCTGGACCACGAGTACCTCCTTGAGACGGATGATGAAATCCCAAACTTGAGCAAGCAGCGAGGGCTCTGAAACTTGTCAGCACATTGATCATCGGCCGCAGATGCATGCTCAAGGTACTCCCTGTTCCGGTGAAAGCCCGTATGCAGCCTTTCGTGAGTTGCCCTCTGTGGGGGAGGGAAGAAGGTGTTTCGCAACATTGGCACTGCAAGAACCTTCTCATCAGCCGCCCAGGCCGAGAGTGACACGATATATGGAGTCACAGATCCGCACATGATGATGTGTAGCCTGTGGCAGTCAGGTTTCACAGATAGAGC
This sequence comes from Ulva armoricana, assembly GCA_032360965.1. Lineage (NCBI taxonomy): Eukaryota > Viridiplantae > Chlorophyta > Ulvophyceae > Ulvales > Ulvaceae > Ulva > Ulva armoricana. The sequence continues at coordinate 3,688,093 of JAUMHO010000006.1, forward strand.
AATTCCACTAGCAAGCGCCGTGTGAACATTTCTGGCACTCGTGCATAGATCTGCAGTGGGTCTTTCACCGGAAAGCGTACATGACGCCGTACCATCCTGAACGCAGCATACAGCACTGCAGCATGATCTGTTTGTACAATGACATCACTGCGTATCATCCCAATCACGTTGACCGCAGTCCAACTTGCCCACGATTGATGGGGTGGCCACACAGTCAACAGCATCACTTGCAGCACAGCGCGGGACAGGGCGCACAGCAGATGCTGTGGCCACAACTGTTTTGGTGTGTCATTGTCATCGTGATGGCACCGCCGTCATGCTTGCAGTGCTAGTTTCGAAACCCCGTCTAAGTAATCATACAAACATATCTCTCGAATGCGTCTTTCAAGTCAAGCAAGTTGACCCCAGCCTTCGCAGACTGGGGTTTGCGAAATGGCATGCCACTCAGATGTTGGAGCTATTGTGTCCCCGTCACCAGCGTGCTGCTGGTGAAAAGACAAGGTCAGCGGGGTCAAATACATTTGCTGCGTGTTCTATGCAGGCAATGCGCAGCAAAGCAGCCAGCAATTTAAGAGCAACTGTCCACGGAGAGAATGAAAAGTGCCGCATTCAAATGGCAGATAGCTGCGCCAGCCCCCTGTTTGGGCACGCTGCCGACATCGTGTGGCTGCGACACATGGGCAGTCAAGCTCACGCTGGAGCTGTGCACCTCGCCAACAATATATACCCATTCCAGCCACCTCGAGAAGCAGCGGCCATGCATGTCACACACCGAAACCATCCTCACTTCCAGCTGTTTCTGAGCGCACACCCAGAGCAGCTGCGCGCAGCCGCTGCCGGCAGCACTGCTCAGATCTCCGTCTCCCACGGATCGCTGCAGGTGATGCGTTTGTTCGTGGCACAGTGCTGCGGTGGGCCCGCCTGAGAGGAGACCCGCGTGCATGGATACCAGGCCTCCCGAGGGAACCCAAAGGGGCGGCGTGCCTAGTAGCCGACAGAGCAATGCTGGTGCTGTAACGAGAGGCTGCTGTACGAACGACCGGGTGCACAGCAGCCGAACGGGCCGTGCACGACACACACCCAAACACACGATGCACTGTCAACGATGTCCACGATGTAACACTGTGTACAGTGAATGGTGTCCACGATGCAACGGGCGGCCCGGGCCAGGGCGGCGCGGGTTTTGGTACACTTGTACTGTTCAGATACTGAGGATCGAGGACATAGATCACGCAGAGGCAGCCTGCAGAAGGGCGGCCACCGCAGCAGGCTGCACAGCCATAGACCAGGCCCGCAGTGCGGGTCGGCGGCGTGGCCGCGCCATGCTAGGCGCTGTCATGCAGCAGGTAGTACTGCAGCGCCTTGGCCACGCCATCGTCGTCATTGCTGTCAAACACCCGGTCCGCAATCTCTAGCAACGGCTCCTTTGCGTTTGCCACGGCGATCGAGACGCCGGCGTTGAGGAGCATGTCATAGTCGTTCATGCCGTCTCCGATGGCCAGAACGTTTCCGGGCACGAGACCGGCAGCCGCGAGGTACTGCCGGATCCCAACCCATTTGTTGACCCCTGCACGGCGGTACTGTGAAGCAAAGCACCCGCTCACACTGTCGCTTCACTCCCGCCATGTCAGATCAGACGCAGCCGCGGTAGCCACACACCTCGAGGAACAATCTCTAGCATGGAGTCGACCGCCTGGGTCGTGTCTGCTGACGTGCCCGCCATCAACCTCTCCATGTGTGGCTTCACCACATCATCAATCTCCCGCGGCTCCGTCATGAACAACAGCTTCTTCACCTCCGGCCCTGCGAGCAGCTCCTCCAGGGGCATCACCTGTGACAGCGGCTCGTAGTACCGCGTGTGGAGCTCCTCGAGGTAAGGAGTCATGAAGGTGGCTGCACACGTATCCCCGAGGAATGCACAGCACGCTATCCTCCGCGCCTCGGCAAAGCGCAGCGCCGTCTCGACGACCGACCAGTCCAGGGACGGCCCCGGCAGTGGCGCCCCGGATGGCCCGTACGTCGCCAGGCCCTGCAGGAACACACCCGGGCCCCCCTCGGACACCAGCCCCCGCGGCCCTGCACGCCAGTGGCCACGCAGCGTCAGCATCAGCCCCTCTCGTTCGGCAGCCCGCCTCGCCGGCACGCTCACCTGTGACAAGACAACGTCCGCATGCCCGCGATTGATAGCCAGCGTGATGCCTGCCCCCAGCCAGGGGGAGGGAGGAGCGACCGCACGCCTGGTGTGGGCCAGCACACGACACAGATTCCGTCTGTTTGCGAGTTCCGGTTGTCAGGGGGCACAGGGCATATGCGCTGCCGCCTAGATGCACACGCCGGGCACGCGCGCAGCTGCGGCATAGCCATTGAGCAGAGCGAGAGCAGCGCGGGTCCCGGGGCACGCAGAGTGGACAGACACGATGCAATGGTCGTGGCAGGGCAAGGCACGCTGTGGCCGGAGGGCACGGCAGGAGGGGGCCGCACCGGTGAGGCCGGCGCCGGAGCAGGCGGCCATGCCTGCCGGGCGCGCCTTGCCAGTCGCCAGCATCACCGTGACACCCTCGAGCGCTAGACACCGGTGGAGCACCCTGGCCGTCATGGGGCTGATCTGAGAGTCGCTGTTGAGCAGAGTGCCGTCCATGTCGAGGCACACAAGCTTGATCTCACCCCCGCCCCCGCTCTCTGTCCTCCTGCGGCTGGGTTGGTCCCCATGCATGACGGAGCCGCTGCTGCTGGTCGCATCATCACTGCCATCGCTACCTACCGCCTCAATGAGGCCCCTGCCGTTCCAGTTGAGCTGCTGCATGAGGGCGACTTCCTGCTGTGCCATCATATGCGCTGCCTCGGGGCCAATCTCGTGATCATAGCCCAACAGGTGCAGAATGCCATGCACCAGCAGCACTCGGACTTCATCATAGAGACTGTATCCGGGGCCCTCTTGATGCTGCCGCTCCTCTGCCTGGCGGGTTGCTGTGTCGAGGGATATGAGTATGTCCCCCAGTGTTACCACCGGGAGGTCCTGCACCTTTGCAGGCATTCAGATGACCGACTGGACGCTGTCAAAACTTGGGCAGACATCGCTGTGTTGTGCACGTCCTGGGCCGCCGTCAAGCTGAGCCCATATGGCAGGAATCAGGGTCAAAGGGCACACAGCAGAGTACTCGTCTTGAGGGATTTCAAACGACAGGACATCGGTCGGCCTGTCCAGTCCTCGCCATTCTCTATTCACTGCCGCCATATACTCGTCGTCACATAGAACAATGGATAGCTCATGAGGCTCTGCAATGGGATCATGGCTCAGCTGAGGACGGCACCACTGTTGAACAACAGTCAAGACTCAGGGCCGTACTTGAGGACACTGTATAGCTGACATCATCCACGATGCATGCGCTGAGAGCAATTTGTACGAGTTTCAGTGCATCTCCCTCAATGCGCCGGACCACTGCATCTTGGTCCCGCTGGCTGCACGTGGGAATCTTGTGGTCGGACAAGGACGCGTACGCCTGCACATAGACATGCGCACACACGTGATTGAAACAGGAGGGGTACATACGGGACGCATGAAGCCGTTGCTTCGATTGACACTTGGACAGTGATCGGCGGAGCTTCAGACTGGGGGGCATCCGCAGCTGCAGTGCCCCGAGAGGACTTCATGCTCAAGCTGCGGACTGGACCATGAGAAGGGGTCGTTGATTGACTAGGACGTAGCCATACTTTAGATTTCAGGGGTTGCAATACACGTGCCGCCCGCGCAGGGCAGCACATGCCCGCAACACAGAGCCGGACAGGCACTCGTGATAGCATCGCCAAAACGCTACCGAATGCCTACACCAACTGAGAGGCGGTTAACAAACATGAGCCAAGAATCCTGATCCACCTATTGCTCGGCAGCAGTGCAGACACCAGGCTGAATGGCGCGGGCAAAGCTACCGCTGGAGCAGCGCGGCGCGGGACCGTTTTTTACCACCGGTGTACACAAGAAAAATAGTATTATTGAAGATGTTTCATAGATGATACCACATCGACCAGACACGAGGAGAGCCGCTCTTCCCCGCATGAAGGTCCCGCGCCACCAGGAATTCAAACGCAACGTGTCATCATCGGAGCGATCACTCCGGATGCACGCAGGGCAAGCGTTCATGAAGCAGTGCGTACGTTTGACCATGAAAAGACCGATGCTGTGCGTGGACTGTTTCGCAAGGAATTCCCGGCTCATGCAGCCTCCGGAGACTGGTCTTTCTGCACACTGTTTCACCGGAACATGCAGTCCCGCGTGTCAGGACGAACTCTTACAGCAACAAGGAGCATGACAAAAGAACATTGGGTGTATTTCGTGTTTATCAGGGGCATGCACGGACTTTACATGGTAAAATGTGGCTGGCCCCGGGCAGACCATTGGCTGGCTTTGGTAACAATCGTTATGGACCTTGGCACACGGAGACTTGATCCAAGAACGTGGCAGCCCCCAGGCAGTAACACAATGCCTCCGTTTGGTTTGGCGGTTCGGAAGCTAGCCAGCACGGGAACGGACGTGACCAAACGTACTAATCCGATCAACTTGGAGGACCCTGTGTAAACGTAGGTGTGAGCACCAGCCCAGTGAGGTCAATCAATGTCCCAGGCGGACTGGACTGCATGTATCCCTGCCAGGACCAGCTACCGCTGGAATCTTCGCTCCCGTGCCAAGGCGGCTTTGGTGAACTTGATGATCACTACCGACCGTTTGTACGGCTCTACTTTTTGTATCTTCCAAGCTGCATCAACACTGCACACATACAGATCGTTGAGCCAGCTACGCAAAGCATTCCAAGCAACCGCAGGCCAGCATAATCCTTGTGGGACCAGCAGTACCGCAGCTTTCATTTACAATGACCCATAGCACTGGTGTGGCTGTGAACGCAACACATGAGAGAGCCTGCGTCGAGAGGTCTCGACCATGTGAAGGTGCGTGGCAGGCTAGGAGGCGGTGCGTACTCAGCAGGAAAGCCGCTGCTGACGAGGTATCCCTTGACAATCCCAGCCACAAAGTAGCCAGGCGTATCCAGCGGTGATGACACTTGCTGGGCGCGGATTGGCTCAGACATGAACTTTGTGAACTTTGGTGTGTTCTCTATCAAGTAAAAGGTGCCCTCGTTCTGCAGCATTGGCAAAGAGTCAGCGAGTGCAGATGCACATGCAGGCGCATCGCGAATGCAACAGATCCATACCTCATCATCTCGCTGCAGAGAGTCGGGCTGCTTCCCAAACAGGTACGGCCAGAGAAGGCTGCTCACTTGCCTGACAACTTCTAGCACTGTAACTGGCCGCATGTGCATGTGTGTACGGTCTCTCCTGTACCATGTCCCACATCACAACTAGCCATAGGCAGAACACCATTGCGCAGGCAAGACCGCCGAAGTTGACTACAACTACACGCAGTGTTCAACCAACAGACGCAAGGCCAGGCTGTCATGTGTTCTCACGTCCAGATGCCGCGCGGAGAGCCTGGAGGTGCAGACACACACGGATTGTGCACATGGCAGACAGCTGAGCGTGCCTGTTGCTGACGATTTCGACTGCTCTTCTACCTACTTCAAACCCAGCGTTCATCAGCCTACTGATGACTTCCTCGTGGGAAGCACTGCGGGCGACCGTGTATTGCACCAGTTCAGACAACAAGTACGCCATGCTGCTCAGGCTGCATTGTGCAACCTGCACACACGATGCATCGCTACGGCACGCCCTTGCTTACCAGGCATCACTCCCACTCGCGTGCAAGGTACGCATGATCGCGCTGTGAACGTTTACCTCCCGGTCTGCCTTCCCCGACCTTCGGTCCATGTCCGAGACTCCTTTCACTTAAAGCATAACTCTGAAATATCGGTACGCATAAAAGGTCGTTGGATGCCTAACTACAACAAGAAACGGTCAGAATGAATTCAACAGGTGACACTAATTCAGCGAACGTAAGGTGCACAGGTACAGAGCAGATAAAAAACCGGGCAGATGGGTCAGAGCGGATGAGCGGACGGCATTGCATACGGCGCAACTATGCGGCTTTGTAGAGGTCTTCGCCATCGAACAGCGGGTTGTGCAGCGGGGACATGTCCTATGTCGCAGTGGGTGACCTGTCGCCACACACAACTCCCAGTGATCATGCAAACAGAACCCATGCAGCCGTGGCCGAGCCTGCGCAAGCTACCGCTGATGGGAGACTGAGCTGCATATGGACTACAACTTCACGGCTGTATGTGATGTAGGGCTGACAGTGGAATGCATGCGAATGGCATGGCAGGTGTATCTCCTGGACATTCAGGCCGTGTCCACTCATCCGGAATCCGCGGCAGTGAACAATGCTTGCAGCAAATTTATGAATCTTCACGCCCTCAGTGTTTGGTACAGGCAATCGGGGAAACGCGAGCCACAGGCACCTGAGACGACTATTGACAGTTCACGGATACCTATACCGTGTTGCGAGCAAATTGCTTTCGGCCATCTTGCTTTCGACAGCACTCAAGCCTACGATGCACATGCAAATCCTGCCTCTACATTTCGGATCTGCCCATTTCAGTCTGGCATATGTCCAGCGCCGGGTCGTCAGAGCAGATACGTACAAGTGGACAGACACTGCCGCCCCGCCTCTGCCACAGCATCCCCCATCCAGCACCCTCTCCGGCTCCCACTCTGGCTCTTCCGTGGTCCCTGCCCCTCATTCGCGACGCCCAGTCCAGCAGGCGGTGCGCAGCCACCCGGGCCTGCCGGTGCTGATAATCCGACCACGGCCGTCGCCTGGACGTCCTGTCGGGCCCTGGACGGCTCATTTTTCCCATTTTTCCCAGCATGCGGCTGTGGTGGCAGACACTGCCCGCACCTGCTATGCGGCTGGTCTGCAAGGTCTCAGCTTCTCCCGAGCCGGCACGTGCAGCACGGTGGCGCTGCGCTTCAAGAACAGCAGGTGCCACCCGTTCCTCGCCGTGTCTGTCAGCACGCGCGCACTGTCAGCCTGTTCGCAAGACGCCAGGGCCACCCATCAGAAGCCATGACACATGCGATGCCGGGGGCCTCAGCCAGTAGGCACAGAGCCACCTGACCTCACACCTTGAGACAGACATCTCGTCCGTTCCTCTTCATGTGCTGAGTTCTTGTGACAAACATAACTGACCGGCCACCAGCACCTGCATGTGACTATGCATAGCCAGATGATGGTCCCGAGCGATGAGGAGCATTGTACCACACATCAACGCTGCCCATTCTGGCCTCTTCTGTTGTTGCTGTAGGCTAAGATCTGGGGCTATTCTGGTTAGCTGCGCCGAAGTGCTCTTGCGAAGCCCCAGCCTGTCTCAGGCACACTCCGGCAGTCCTCTGACGCGCACTTCCAGCCGCCACGGTCCCCATGACACGGGCCTGTGCAGCAGCTGCGGCTGCACCTGATCAGTTATTACGTTGTCTGTCAGTGTACTTCACAGCAGTCGTGAAAATGCAGGTTTTCACCAATGTGAGTGTGAGGGCGTCTAACGCGTGTGTGCTTCAACACAGCATTAGAACTGGACAATTGTCTTGAAGCAATCGGTCCAGTGCATGTGGCTACCGAGGCCCAAAAACGTTCAGATCAAACACCCGACAGGCTCAGTCATATCCACCAAAGCTTGTTTTAAGACAAACACCCAAGGCAAATCTGCACTGCGCCATCTACGCTCACTTCCAGAGAGGTATGCAGCCTCCGCAGCCTACCCAAACCACAGCCAGAGACATTAGATGCTGTAGGAACCCGATCAGACTTTGGAGCAGTGCCAGGAGAATTCATGCGGTCGGAGGTGCCCTTGGCAGATGAAACCTCATCCAACCACTCTTGGCCCAGTGTCAAAGTCAATCTCCAGCACAGAAAAGATCCAGTACATACATCTACACCAAACATCAGAAGAAGCAGGGGTTCCCAAGACATTGCCTCCAATGCTGAGCTTACACAGTGTTCCATGATCATCCAAGCTGCACAAGAGCCATCAAACGCCGCTGGAAAAGTTACATATCGGGCACAGCGGAGGCCCCATCATCTGTCCAGCACAAAGTGGCGCCTTCCATGAGTGCCAGGTTAGACGGTGAACCATTCACACAGGCTGGCCGCCTGTCAAGCTTCATCCCAC
>JAUMHO010000006.1:3703373-3766322 GCA_032360965.1 Ulva armoricana
CGAAACTAGTCCCTGTAATCTGTGCAACGTGCGACATGGTATTTCTGATCAGCAGGCTATTCCCTTTGCAGCCTGCCTAGGGTAATGTAGGCCGCAGGCAAAGCAAACGTGCGGGCTCAGCATGGCCCATAGCATGCCACTGTTGCGCAGCAGTGGCAGCCGTCACTTTGAACGTGAGCACCTGTGCGCCAGCCTGTAGCAGATCAACAGTGGATGATTTTTCAGATCTGCACAGCGGTATCAAGGCGGTCACAGTACCTAGGCAACACAGCGCGTAACGCCTCTGTCGAAGCAACACAACCGAAAGTGGTCGTGTTGATTAACGTATGGGTGTAGAAGCATCCCAGGCGTCAAGCTTGTCGATTTCTGGCTGGTCTGAGGGCTTGGTCGGCCGGCTCCAGCCTCTGGAGTCATAATGTACCGGGCTGGAATGGAGGATGCATGCTGCAGCGCTGCTGGCCATCACAAACTATGCGCCGCTAACATCTTCCAATGTGTGTAGCAGTGTATCAGTGCAGTGCATAACCACCCCATGGGAGGACACCATGGTGTTGTGAGGACCAGATCTAGGGTCAAGGAAGAGTTCCACTGGCAGAGCATCGACAGAGACGTCGAACGACATGTCCAGCGGTGCGACTCGTGCCTGCGCGTGAAAGCACCTCGGCGGAAGAAACAAGGAGATCTGCATGCTTTGAATATCCCCGAGCGACGGTGGGAAACCGTGTCAGTCAACCTGATTACATACAAGCCAAAGACTGCTAACGGTAGTGGTACGAGGGTGGTCGTCGTGGCCCGTCTGAGTAAGATGGTGTGATGCCGTGTTGGACATATGATGGAAATGGAATTGTGGTCGCGTCGACCCGCTCTTTAAGGCCTCGCCGGATATATACTATCCGCCTAGCATGCGACCTTCCGTGAACACACCACCGCTTAGAGTATGTTCCGCGCATGCACCAGGCATCATCCTGGCGGCCACCTTAGCCACACTTCATACAGCTTTGTTATCCTCCGACCCGGAGATAACACTAAGGCGCAGTGCTGCAGTACCGTAGCCCCTTAGCCACGTCTGCGCTACTTCCAACCACGACATGATCAACCACGACATGACAGATGGTGCACCTGGTGGCGAGTACAAAGTCTATAACGGCTGAGGCTATGGCTCGTATCTTCGAGCAGAGCGTGTTTCAGCCGCATCGATTACCACAGGACATAGTATCAGACAGAGACGTGCGGTTGCAAGCACAATTCTGGCAAGAGTCTGCGCGAGTTTGGGCATCAAGTTGAGAATGTCAACCGCCAAGCATCCGCAGAGAGACGGACAGACGGAGAATGCTAATGGTGTGGTAGAGGATACTCTCAGGCATCACGTGGGACCTTTGCAGAACGACTGGGAAGAGCAGTTAGTTGTGGCCGAGTTCGCCATGAACAGCGCCGTGAGCGCTAGCACAAAGGCCACTCCGTTGAACGGAGTCCGTTCATGCTGAAGTACGGACGGCAGCCAGATACGCCAGTGGTGGCGGCACTTCGGGGAAGGTTTCCCATGGTGAGTCCGTTTGTTGGCAAGTGGAAGGAACAACTTGGCATGGCCAGAAAGTGTCTGACGGTGGCTCAGGAACGGCAGAAACACTTTGCTGATAAGCATAGGAGTCCTGCAGAGGTGTACCATGAGGGTGATCAGGTGCTGATCCACATGCAGCATTTTAGGCTGGCTCCGGGGCTGAAGCTGCAGGTTTTTCATGCATCAAATCAGATATCTGAGGCACGCCCGATGCAACAAGCGCACACGATAATGCTACGCGTCCCGCGCAGATGTGGACTCTTCCCAAGGCTACGACGTGCGTCAGCAGCACGGGAGCTCTGCTGGATAAGGCGTGCACTGGTGGCCCCCATGACAGCCTGTACACGTCAGCATCAGCCCTCTCCGTACTTTCTTGGGGAACACGCATTCAGTAGGGACTCGTCTGTTATAATAACGTTACCGAGGCACCGGCAGACCTTCCCCATGCGTGCAGCATCTGCAATGTGGTCAGCCCGAGTGCGTATGCCTCGAGTGAGTGGTCAAATTATGTGTGGAGTTGTGTAATCTATTATGCCAGCGGGAGGTTCAATCACCCATGTACGTTCGACCAACCCAAACCCGAGTGCGGTGAAGCATATTTTTCTCTCGAGATACCGGGGTACGAGGAAACCGGCGCCGGCTGACTCGTACCCCGTTATTTCACTATACGGAACGCGCCGTTCAACCGCTGTGCACAATGTGGACTTCGCAGGTGTTTGGAAGGTATGACAGCGAGCTGTGCATTGGCAAAGATACATACATCATGCTGAGTGTCAGTGACCCTACAGCCGTTTTGAGCCTGCAGCGGCGTTCACATACTTTGCCTTTCAACGCATTGCAAGCCTCGCAAGCAGGTGTGAGTCCAACTTTTTGGCGCAACCTGGATACAACCGACATAAGCGTGGCAGTATTGCACAACAAGAGATTGTACAGTACTTTGTCGCCCTGTCTGGTCCGACTCTTTGTGATTGCCATAGAACCCCCGCTGGGGTAACGTTGGGGCGCTGGTCTGATACAGCAAGCTAGCAATCAGGTACTTGCACATTGAAAGCGCGCACACGTGGATGCGTATGGACGTGCATGTAAGCTAGTAGAGTGTTGCTGCAGGAGTTTTTTCGGTTCGGGATGGACCGAGCACTTGCACGTACGGATACCTCCAGCACAGGCTCAGGTTCTGACGTGCCCCTGCCTGAGGACCTGGTCACATGCCCGATCACTTTCGAGCCGTACCAGCTGGCCAGTGACGAGCATGGCGATGACTTTGTGCCATATGATCCGCCTTGTCATCACACTCTGTCGAAGATCGCGCTAAAAGACGTGCGCATCCAATCCAGCGGTTTCATCGAACGCACCATGTTTCACAGAGCCGTATGCAGCGGATGGCGGACTTAAGACATATGTATAGCAACGATTGGGACGGCGCCTGACAACGTGGCTGGCAACTAGGCATCACTTTCGCCTCACCACCACATGCGACCTCGCGTCGGCTCAAACGCGCCGTGGTGGCTCCTCTGCGGCTCCATCGCAGGATGTCAGGCATAAACGCGGTGCATCCGTCGTGTTGTGCAAGTGTCTCAGCCGGAGCCAGCCTCCTTGCGGTAGTCACAGTTGGCCAGCAGACATCAGGAACCAGTTCCGTTGCTGCAGATCCTCGCCCAAGCGCAAGCAGAGAAATGGCGGTGCCCTACATGTCAGCAGGTCCTACCATCCAACGACATCAACCAGTACAAGCCCAACCGCTTCGCTCTTGGTGTTCTGGAGGCGATGGAGGCCGCACGGATCCGTGCCCTCAAAATCAGGGACATAGCCGTTGGTGTGGCACTGGGGGTGCAAGGCGGAGAAGAAGGCACAGCTCCGGATGGAGAGGGCGGCCTTGAGCAGCAGCAGCCGCAGGAGGACGGTGCAGGCATGCAGCCAGCGGAGGCAGCGCTGCCCGAGGGCTGGGCGCAAGCATGTGCTGAGTTCGATGTCGACGAACTCGGAGGCACGCTTCAGCGGTTCCAGGCGCAGCAGGACGTCGTGGCACGCCATCGCAATGGCCTCGTCAGCTCGGGTGCGCCCCAGACTGCATGCAAGCTCCCGCGCAGCGCTCTCCGAGTCTGACTCTCGAACCCTCCAAGGCAGGAAGTGCACCTGCGCCCCAGGCGCTACCGCAGCTACCGCAGCCGCTTCTCGAACGGAGCGGCGAAGCCCGCCAGAACAGCAGGGCCTGCCCCCCCGTCGCCCGCCCTCTCGTTGCAGGTGCAGGCGGTGACAGACGGGTCACCCGGCGGCGTCATGACGTAGCCAGGCGTGGTCACTCGCCTTCCTCGCTCCTGTGGCCCTCACAATGCATGGGCCACTGCAACTCATCACTCTACACACCCGCCTCACCTGCAGAGGCACCCCGGCATGTGCTCCTGTGCAGCCTCACCGCCCCACGTGCTGCCGCGGGTGGTTGTTCTGCTCTTGCTGCACGTGTCGCCAGCGCCCCAGGCCCCGTCCACACACATGCACCGCCGCAAGGGCCCCTCTGGCGCCGTCAGAGGCAGGTCGCCTCACCGCGGTGCCGCCGAGGCCCGCAGCACGGCCAGGGGAGGCCCGAGCGCTGCTGCAGTGTGCTGCGTGCTGGGCGTGACCGGTGGCGTGGCTGCAGGAATGCTGACGCTGAACGGCCGCGACGTGCGCGTCGCCGTCAAGCTCGTGCTGCCGACTGACGTCGCCGGCAACGAGGATGTCTGCGCGGCGGGTCGCTGTGAGGCGGTCGCCCTGGCGCACGCCACGCGGCACGTGCCGGGGGCCGTGCTGGCCCTCAAGGGCTTCCTCGACGCCGGGAACTTCCTGATCGCACAGGAGGTGCCCGGCAGCTCCCTCATCAGCCACCTCCAGAAGGTGATGAACGAGCAGTCCGGCATCAAGGCGTCCGCCTGGGTGCGTCCCCCTCCTGCCCTTGGTCTTTGCGCGCGCAGCGCATCCTCGCACGCCGCTTGCGAGCCGCCAGAAACGGCTGCACGGCGCCTCGCGCCGCAGCCGCCTGTGCTGAGGTGCTTGCAGCGTTCCCCCCCAGAGCTGACACGGGGGGGTACATCTAGCGCACCGGCCGATTGACGTGGCGCGGTCGGACCATGCATGGACCAGTGCGCGGCCGCCTAGGGAGACCCAAGGGGCGCAGACCTCACCGCGTGTCGTGTGTGTGCAGCTGGAGCTGATGCTGCAGCTGGTCGACTGCCTGCGGCAGCTGCACGGCTGCGGCATCATCCACTGCGACATCTCCCCAGCCTCCGTCGTGCGCTCCGCCACGGGAACCCTGAAGCTCACCGACTTTTCGTCCGCGCGCGTGTGCGAGCCCCCGGAGGATGGCTCGACGCTGCTGGCGGCCCGCGTGGCCACTTTCCCGTGCCGCCGCGTTGCGTACCTCGCGCCCGAGCAGCTCATCCAAGTCGCCGCAAAGACCCAACACCAGATCGCGCAGCGTGGTGTGTCCCCCCCGCCCGCCTTCATTGGCCACCGAGGCTGCCAGCCGTTCCATGACCTCAACATTGCCCAGCGCTCTACTGCACCGCAGCATGGCCACCGTCTGCTGCTGACCCGCGCCACGCAGCATGCACAGCAGCAGTTTCACATGGCCCCCGAACAGCAGCACGCGATCACAACGGACTCACCGCCTCGGGACGCGCCGCCTGGGTGTGGGCAGGCGCCCTGCCTGCTGCTGTCTGCGCGTTTTCTGAGTCCATGACGCAGAGAACTGGCTACGTGTACAGGTGGCGCCACGGAGGGCCCGCGGCGCGTCCTGTGCGGCAGCGTCACGGACCGCACGGACATCTGGGCGTTTGCGGTGTTTGCACTGCACCTGTGGACAGGAGTGCCTCCCTCACGCGGCGTCACACCGGATCACACCGCGTCCAACCTACCGGACCTCCTGCGCGACCTCTTCATGGGCTGCCTGCACAGCTCTCCGGAGAAGCGGCCGTCCGCGTCTGAGGTCTACGAGCACCTGTGCTTGATCACAGACCTGAAGGAGGACATCCCGCAGTTTGCCGCGGACACGGAGATCTGCATCGGGGTGCAGGGGGCTGCGCCGAAGCCGTCGCCGCCCATCTGCCGCCCGAGCGCGGTCGGAGCCAGCCCTGGCGCTGCCGTGGCGGAGGCGCCACCGCCGGCGCCGCCCCCGTGCACCCCCCGAGTGCCGTCACAGGCGGTGGCCGCAGATGCAGCCACAGCGTCGCCCAAGACGGCGCACGAGCGGGCGCTAGAGGACCTGCGAAGAGCGCGCGAGGAGGAGGGGAAGCGCAAGGCGGCGAAGCCTGCAGACGACCGCGCTCAGAAACCTGGTGTGCTGCCTCTGCCCACACTCCGCCGCCGCTGCTGCTGGGTTCTGTGCGTGACCGGGCTGCCGTGTGGCTGTACTGAATGGCATCGTTCTTGGTGGTTTCAGGGTTGCGGAGCAGATTCCGGCAGATGCTGAGTGCTTCCAGCTGAGCGGCGCGCTGCCGCGGCCATCGGCAGTGGCGCCCACGGCCTCAGTTGGCGAGCCTCGAGCACCTGCCGGATTGCACGGGTGCCATGCCGCGCCATGCCGCGGTCTATCACGGTCCACGAGGGTCCGGTGCCTGCAGGTGGCCTCTTCTCGTGCCTCTGTGGTTGATGCAACTCACAGCAGCGCGGCCCCCTGCTGGAGGCACTTCCACGACCTCGTCCGGCCAGCCTGCTCGCCCGCCTGTTCCATGACGCTGTGGAGACAGGCCAGGAGCGCCAGAACGAGGCATGTGCTGCCTATTTGGTAGAGATTCATTGTGGGCGTGTGACACCTTCAGGAGTTTGTGTCGCAGACGAGCTCTGTCGTTTCGTGACTGCGTTCTTACAGGGCTGACATCCGGTATTAGCCTGTTTTGGTTCGTCCTTGCAACAAGGACCGGTGTCGTGGTGCTGACCCCGTCAGCAGCCATGGCGGAGTAGGGTAGTCATTGCAATACGCATGATCGGTGGACGGCAGGTTGACGTCAGTTCAACGGCCGAAACCAAAATTGTTCATCCAGGCAACGTGCCTGCACAGGTGGCATATGCCTGGTAGACCGTGCAAGCCTCAGTGCGAGTTTGCACAGCGACATTCAGGTGTGGCCCAAATGCCACGAGGAACAAGTATGTATAGAAGCATGTAACAGCTGTGTGTCTAGCATCTGCTATGCACATGCACGCCCATGCGGCACTGCATCACCCAGGAGCAGTAGCTATCGTTCATCCACAAACTGCTTGACGCTCTCATAGTACGCCTGCTCGCCCTTGACCTTCTTGGCTTGCCTCTCCTCAAACGCTTGAGAGTTCATGATGATTCGCTTGATGATGGTCTTGGTCGTCATGTCACTGGGTGACTGCAGCTCGCTGCACACTCCTTTCCAATGAGACACTCACAGTGTACCATACACAGGAACGACACCGGGCACTCCCAGTAACACAGAAATGCGATGTGACGATGCCTGGGAGACGCAGTGGAACACTCAGCGTGGTATTTTGTGTGTGCGGTGCCAGTGTAGACTGCCTGTCGATTGACACTCGACTGCCGGTGACCGATCAAATGAACAGCTGCGGGTTGGCATCGACTCGAGGTTGGCTACACACGAGAGAACGCAGCGACGTGTCCAACGCCTGCGACACACTGCTGGCAGCAGACGTGCCAGTGCTTGGCAGCACAGTGGCCTGGGGAATTCACCCCTTGCGACACATGGCAGTGAACCTGTCACCTCACGAGGCGCAGGGGCATACATGAACATGTCCTTCGCCTTGGGAACCTCGTAGCGCTGCGCGTCATGCTCCACAAAGCCCGAAGTCTCGCTCAGAGAGCCCCGCACAACAACGGAGATGTTGAATGACTTGATGAGGTCCTCAGTGACCACCAGTGGCGCCCCTGCACTGGCAGCTCCTTCAGCACGACACTCGGACGCCACACGCCAGCCCATCTAGATGTCACAGCACCAAACAAACGGCTGCTATCACATCTGGTGGCCAGGCCACTCGAGCAGTTCCCGCCCTGGGCGCTACGACTTCCCACTGATCACACCTCACAACGCGCAACACACCTGTCGACAGTGCCCCTGCACTGGCATTGTGCCACAGCAGGGTGTTCATGGCTGTCGCGGGGGATGGAGGCTCCACTCCACAGTGGCATGTCGGCTGCAAGGGCCCGGGGCACTGCTAAATGGCCACGGCGGCGTTCAACACACCGTTGAACTCAACGCCGGCGTTCAACACAACACCGAGAGAAGCAGGCGGCTGCTCCAAACCGAACAGGGGCAACGCTAGCTCCGGCTGGTGAAGCCATGCTGCACCTCGGCCCGCCACGCGCGGCAACAGCTCAGCGACAACGACGCCCCGCTGGCCCCCGCAACAACGGCACACCTCACGGGCAGCCACTGGGACCAGCCCATGGCACACGGCCGCTGCAGTGGTGTGTCTCTGCGCGAGCCTGGCAAAACGCATGCAGTCGGACGAGACAGGTGTACAGTACTGGCGCTCAAGTCCAGGGCCACAACACGGCCGCGCGGTGGAGGCAGGCGCGGGGGCGGGGGCGGCCGAGGCGCACCGATGATGACCTCGTCGACGTGCCGGCACGCCATCACGCTGAGGCAGCGCTCGTGCACGGTGAGGATGGGGAGGTGCGCGCCACGGCGCGCCGTGACATCGGCATCGGCATGCACGCCGACCAGGAGGTAGTCCCCGGCCTGGCGCGCCGTCTTGAGGATCTCGAGGTGGCCGAGATGGAAGAGGTCGAAGCCGCCGTCGACGTACACGACGCGCGCCCCCGGCGGCGCAGGCTTGCCGTTGGCAAACTGCACGATCCGGCGCGAAGTCGGAAGGAAGGTGGAGACGGCGGAGTGGGAGGAGGGCTTGTCGGTGGACACCGCGGCTCCCGGTCCGCCGAGGTCGTGGCTAGAGGCGCGGAAGGAGGCGACCATGTCCATGTGCTGCATGCTTCCAACTGCTCAACTCTCTGCTGCAATCTGTGTTTGCCCCAAGGCGATGTCATGGAACGATGTGCGATGCAGGCCACAGGGCTGGTGTGCCGGAGGCGCGACCGTGCATGAGGAGGATGCAAGTGGTGCGGCAGTCGCACGAGCTGTCTGGTCGTCCAGGCGCGCGGTGATTGGGGCGATGGGGAGCAAGTAGGGGTGTGCGTGTGAGGGGGGTGAGGGACGAGGGTGCTGCGGGATGCATGCGTGAAGATGGCGGTGCGGCAGCGCGCATGCATGGCGGGGCGGGGGTGCACCTGCTCTGCCATAGACGTGCGGACGAGGCGGTTGGCGCGGCCACACATCAGCATGCGGCCAACGATGTCTGTCGTGCTCACGCCCTCGGTCCGCTTGACCTGCACCCGCGGCGACCTCGCTTGGCTCTGTTTGAGGGTACGCGTGTCACGCCTGCGGCTTCATTCCATCCAGACAACCGGCAGTGGCATTTGCACGAGGACACACCACGTGCATTGTAGAATGTGGCGTGGCTGGGCATTGGATGGGGAGGGGGCGGTGATCGGGGGGGAACGCACCACCCGGAACCGGCCGATTCGTTTTGGGTAGTCGTACACGTCGGTGCCGTCGGGCAGGAGGCAGGGGTCGTCACCGTGTACGATGTAGTCGATCTTGTGCTGCGAGAACAGCACGTCCATGAACTCCTTCGTCAGCACGTACGGCGCCTCTGCAAACGCGCCGCTGCTGTCATGAGCGCGCTTGACTTCCGTTCGCACGGCTTCTGGTTGGCTTTCAACTGAGTGCAGCAGCACAGGCAAGCATGGCAGACACCGCAGTGGCTGCAATGGGGGTGCCGGTGGCGGTTGTGCTCCAACATGTAGTGGCCTCAGATGGACACGGACGGCGCCACACTTCAGCATGGGCGGAATTGAGACGTTGTACTTGCAGGTATGCCTCTGTGCTTGCTGTGCCTGTTGTATGATAACAATGTGTACTGGGCATCGAGTGATTCGAGTCTTTGAAGACGAGAAATGAGAACCGAGGGGGTTGTTGCTGTGGGCGATGGAGCGTGCCACTGTGCAGTAAGGAGGAAGTGGTGCAGGCAGCAAGAGGCGCTGTATGGCATCTGACAAATCGAGCTGGTTTGGTTTTGTGCCAGGGCTAGGGTGCTGCCGAGCTGCAGTAAGAACCACTGGTTGATTCTCATTCTCGGGGCGACCAGCCACTGGAGCAGTGGAGCGTGCAGACTGGATTCAAGGACGAGCCGAGGCGTTTCTGAGGAGTGATTGAAAGCAGAGCCGTCCCAAGACACCATGAATGTGCTATTTCGAGATCGGCACAGCCTGCCATGTAAATGTAAATGTAAATGTGACACTTACTCGCCATATCCTACAAGGACCTTGACATCTCCGGATAACCGGGACCACGGGCCACGGGGGTAAACCACCTGGAAACTCCCCTCAGACAACCGCACGCTGCCATGGATCTGGCCAGTGGTGGTGCTGCATGGCGTGGACGAGCGCTTGAGCTAGCAGGCCAGTGCAGCCGAGACCGACCATGACAGCAGTTACCGTGCTGACACGTTGCATGTCTACTCGCAGTCGAGGTTTATACTCGCAATCAAGGGGGTGAGAAGGCTGCACATGTGTCCTACCAGGCGTGCCGCTGTGCATCCGCCCGGCTTGCTACCATCGGGTCTGTTTAATGCACACCGTGACCAGTATGCACAGAGAGGTCCCGGGATCTCTGTGGATCGATGGAATGTGGCAGTGTATGTCAGAATCAGCAGGTGCCACCGGGTGTGCGCACTGGGAATGATCTCGTCGACCCACTTGACTGCTTCGACCAACGAACACCTTTCATCATCATTCATGACGGGAGGACCTTTGAACCTTTGTATTTCAACATCCGGATTGACCCCGACGACCAGCACGTCCCCCAGTGTTCTTGCCTGCAACAAGCTCATTTCTGGGCCCCAACCCGGGATGAACACTGCCGAACGACACGACACAGCGTCTGCACATACCTGCCTAAGTGCGTTGGCATGCCCATAGTGCATGAGGTCAAAGCACCCATCCAGGTAGACTCTGATAGGACGCTGACCTGTCAAAGCTCGGCATCGTTATTGCGGTGCCTCGCATCTAATGGCGGGGAAGATAGCCAAAAGAAAATTCACGAATGGATATTCCATGTGTAGGCATATGGTTTACTGGGCAACGCAAGGTCAGGTACACACTTCGACGCCTCTTGGAGTACTTCTCCAGCCTCTGGGACAGCCATCCCGTGATCGTCCCAGGCACGTACTGATACTGCAAAATTGAGCTCATTCGATATCATGATCACAATTTGAGTCTTGTATGCTGATTCCACGTAGTTGTCCTGTACCTTGATCGGAATGAATTCGTAGCTCTTCCACGACAGCCAGTAAGCCAAAGCGGCAGCAGCAGGTACTCCCAGCGCACACGCAATTAGGACCGGTGAAACGTTGGAAGAATCCATGCGTCGGTTTTCATGCACGCGTTACAGCGCCTGCAGCGCAAAATACCGGACACGTCGGGTCATATGCATATCGACAGCGAACTCTAACGGATGCTCAGACTGCGACAAGGTAGCCGACAGCGCAACATCATGTGTTGTGGATCAATGTCACCTTCTTTCACTGAGCCGTAGCCTGCGTGCGGAGCCAACGGGACCATATCATCATGGCGCAGAGGGACTCGTCGCCACTCGGAACGGTGGACGGCAGGCTTGTACCACCCACGCGCGCGGTCCCTTTCAAAAAGCCCAAAACAACTAGTTCTCCCTATCCTTGGACCTCAGGGATCTTTTGGAGTGCGTTGCCCGTTCCCCTCAGGATTTTGTGGGTGTCGGCACAGCCTGGTCGGATTCTAACGGCGTATTGATCCGGCTCGAGGCGTCCCCTTTTGATCATCACCGCCGTTATGTATGCGCACCGATGATATCGGCTGAGCCACTCACTGGAACCAAGGACAAGTGGAACTGTCAGCAAAAGCCGTACAATGAAGGTGCCTGAAGAAATTGCTTGAGCAGGACACCGAGTGCAACATGCATCCGCAGCACTTCCAGAATGACTCCCTACACATGGCGACAGACGAACGCTCTTAGACCTCCATACACCCACAATCAGTGCTACATGTACCTTGGAACGTAACGAAGGAATCGTAAACCTAATACTTCACCGGCTCGACATACGGACCAAGTTGCCGATCGACCCTTTGTTTGCCATACTTGCCTGGAGCGAGCACAAACAACTGGCTCATGCACTGAAACAGTGTTTCCCCAGCAACTGGATGCCACTGTCCCATTGTAAACTCGCAAACTATGCCTACACCCCCTCCCCCCCACACCACACAGCCCACCCCGGCAATCCTTCTGCACACCCGCCCCAGGCCACTCACTACATCTTGGAGCGCCCCTTGGGCCCGTCGCCGAGGCGCGCGCCACTCTCGGCACACTTCACAAGGTATTCACACGGCTCGAAGAAGCCGGCGACGGGCGGCAGCGCGGCCGCGAGCCGCCGCAGCGTGTCGCACACTGTCTTGGCGCCGAACGAGTCGCCCCAGAAGATGAGGCCGCCGCGCGCCGCTGGGAAGCCCATCGCCATCACGGACGCAACGTCGAGGTCTGCGGCCTTGTCCACGATGCCCTCCGCGATCACGCGGCAGCCCTCGTTGACGACCGGGAAGAAGATGCAGTTGATGAGGTCCGCCGGCTTCATGGCCTTCACGACTGCCGTGTACTGCAGCACAGACTGGAAACATCACAACTGAGGCCTCTGATTCCACTCTGCCATGCGGCCGACCCTGGCAAGGGCATGCGCAAGCGTACATGCGGGACACAGCAGGCCTCTGCAGACTCCATACTCCACCTCGGCACGCTGATCTAGCAGGCGGGCGTGTCTGAAGTGCGTGCGTGATGAAGGGGGAAGGTGCAGCGGCGTGTGGGTGCACGGCATCAGCGTGCCGCCAGTGTGGCAGCGGGCGTGTGGACTGCTGGCGCGGCGCATGCGGCAGCCGTGCGCAGGCAGTGCAAGAGCTCCGTGTCGCACGGGGCGCAATCAGCACCCTCGCTCCCGCTGGGGCACATCTATCGTCAGGTCAGAGTACCACGCACTCCCCACATACGCCTCAGGAACATGCTCACACCAGCCAACTTCGTTCCACGACAAACACCCAATGCCAGGCATGCACAGGCGAGGGTCCACCGGCGCATCTGCCAGTGCGCGGGGTGGGGAGCGCGTGTGCTGCGCATGCTGGGGTGCACCTTTTCAAGCCCCGAGGCAGCGCGAGAGGCGGCGATAGTCTCCTGCACTGACGGGTCGGGCTCGGGCTTGCGGTTCTTGTAGACGTAAAACCCGCGGCCGGTCTTCTCGCCGAGGCGGTTCGCCTTGTTCATCATCGGGATGAGCTGGCTGCGGACAACGCGCTCCGGGAAGGTGTCGATGAAGTTCTGCCCGACGTGCATGCCGATGTCGCCTCCCACCTGCACTGGCCGCCTGCCGTCGGCGCCCCCGGCCACCGCTGAGCGGCTACGACAGCACGCATGGACGGCGCGCACGGCAAGGACGCGCACATACTGTGGCGCGTTCAGCACATGGAGACAGCGTGCATCTGCTTGGAACGACTTGCACTGGCAGCAGTCACAGCAGACCTAGCGCCAGATGGCACGATACAATGGGGGTGGGTCCGCACGAGGTCGGTGAGGCGGTAGGGGCCCATCGGCATTCCGAAGATGCCCTTGACAATGCTGTCGACCTGGTAAATGTCAGCGCCGAGATCTGCGAGGAGGCAGGCTGCCATGGTGTAGGGGAAGAAGACGCGGTTGACGGCAAAGCCGGTACAGTTGCCGACGACGACGGGCGTTTTCTTGATGCTCAGGCCCAGGTGCAGTGTGTCCAGCAACGCCTGCACACCATGCAGCGCGTCTGCTGCCACGCACGCACGCATGGTGCAGCCGGCATGCTCCACCATCGCTCCAGTGCTGGCCTCGTGGCGGCGGTGGGCCCCCCTGGTTGCCATACCGCAGCGCCACAACGCAACGGCCTGGAACTAGTTCAGCACTGCGCCGAGCGATCAGGTGTGACCAGACCACTTTGGCCCGCGGCGCACAGCAGGTACGTCTGCTGCGCACGTGCGCCCAGGAAGGAGCGAGGGCCGAGTCGTTGGCAGCAGAAGTGGAGTGACATCATTCCAGTCGCACAGAGCGGCAGAGCTGCTGTGATCACGTGTGCTTGCTACCGTGCGAGCTCACAGACACGCATGGGGGGCCCTGCAGAGGAAGGCGCCGTACCTGCGGGGAGGAGCGCTGAGTGCGCACGATCTCCAGCAGCGGCATGACGTGCGCAGGGCTGAAGAAGTGCGCGCCGACGAGGCGTTCTCGGCCGCGCATCTTCTCCGCGATCAGGTCCAGGTTGATCGTGCTCGTGTTAGTCGCGAGCACCGCGTCCGGTCGGCACACTCGCTCCAGCTCCGCAAAGATGTCCTGCTTCACGTCGAGCCGCTCCACGGCGGCCTCGATGACCATGTCGGCGACCATGAAGCCGTCGTACGTGACCGCGCCGGTGACACGCGCGAGCGCCGCGTCGCGGGCTGCCGCCGTCATCGCGCGCCGCTTCACGCGCGACGTGAGGTTGGCGGCGACGCGCGCGAGGCCTGCGTCAAGGAACTTCTGGTTGATCTCCTTGATGATGACGGAGTACCCCGCGAGGGTGAGCGCGGTCGCGATGCCGGATCCCATGAGGCCACCGCCGAGGACAGCGACAACCTTGAGCTTGCGGGGCTTGATGCCGGCGTCCGTGACGCCTTTCACCTGCACAGCAGACCTCCGCATCACATCCGCGGCGTCTGCAACCGCTGCATGAGATCGTTGGCTCTCACGATTCACGACCACAGTCGGCTGCTCACACTCTTCACGGTTTGGCATCGTTGCTTGTGGACACCGGTTGCTATCGAGTCGCTGCCACACCACTGCGATGTGCCAGCTGCAATGTGGGGTTGAGGGGCATGGCAGAGTGGGTGGTGCTTGAGATGTGGCAGTACAGGTGGCAGTGCTATTGCACCTGCCGGGTTGAAGGAGGGCTGCGATGGCGCCCGTGGTGCAGCAGTGTGTGTGCACTCGCTAGCCAGCAGCTACCTGGAACATTCAGCGACATCCAGTTTGCAACCGGCCTGCCTACTCCCGTTGCACGGACAGTGCAGCAGCGTACTCGCGTGCGGCCGTAGCAGATCAGCAGCAGAGAGGACAGCGCCGGCACAGAGGTGGGGGTCAAGGACGGACAGGGCAGCTGCGGGGCTGGAGCAGCGGGGCGCACGTTCTTGGTGGTGCGCTGCGCGAAGAACATGTGGACGAGCGCCTTGTGCACGGGCAAGCTGGCGGCCTTGGCAAAGGCGTCGGCCTCTGCAAGCAGCCCAGCGCGGCCGCCGTGGCGCACCCCGGCCTCCACCGCATCAATGCATAGCTGTGGATGCTGCAGTGGCCCTGCAGCAGCCAGATGCACCCGTTCAGGGAGGACCCGGCGGGAGAGCAGGCTGTTGTCCACAGACATACGTTGCTGCCGGGAGACAGAGGAGCAGAGAGGTGTGCGGCTTTGTGATCCACGTGCAGGTGCGTGGTGCTGTGCATTGGTGTGCCGGGGTTGGGGAGGTGCAGGCGACAGGTGGACCTCAGCAACATGGCATAAAGGCATGGAGGCGTGAGGACAGTGGAGCTTGATGGAACGCTGTGCGTCATGACTGTGGCAGTGTCTAGTCGTGTTCGGCACTGATCTCGTGAACAGCAGGCAGCTGCAACGATTGTCCGAAGCTTGAAACAATGCCCTTGGGCGCACTGTTTCACGTACAGGAGCTGGAGCAGAATTGTGGATTGAGCTGGATGGAGCTAGTGCATTGGGCGATGTCAAGTGTCCACTGCGGTGCAGGCAAACCTGCTCGCTTGGTCGCCTCTTCACGGGCAAACTTAAGGATGGCTTCTGCCTCCGCAAGGCTCTCCAGCTTGGCTGTGCTGTCGATGGTGACCTTCCTGGCAGTTCGACGGTTGGCGATGTCAAGAGCAAGTGCCCGAGCTCTGGGCAGGAGGTCTGCTGGGGGCACGACAGCATCGATGAGGCCAGCCTGCATGCCCTTCTCTGCGCTGATAGGTTGTGATGTGAGCATCATCATCACAGCTTGCTGCAGGCCGACCAGCCTCGGCAGGCGCTGAGTTCCACCAAATCCTGGGATGATGCCAAGCTGCAGCTCTGGGAGGCCAATTTTGGTGCCTGCACGGGATACCACCGTGATCGGCTGGCACACTGCCAATCTGTGCAACCTGTTGCTTGGCATGCTGGGAGAAGACAGACCTGGGGTTGCAATGCGAGCATTGCAGGAAACCGCT
The DNA here is from genome assembly GCA_032360965.1 of Ulva armoricana. NCBI lineage: Eukaryota > Viridiplantae > Chlorophyta > Ulvophyceae > Ulvales > Ulvaceae > Ulva > Ulva armoricana. Next base: position 3,719,262 of record JAUMHO010000006.1, read on the forward strand.
AGCTCGCACCCTCCACCAAGAGCTATTTTTGAAAGTGCGGCAACGGTAGGCTTTGGGCCCGTCTCAACAAGTTCAAGGAATGATTTGTTTACGTTGCTGCTGAGGTCTTCATCTGCACCTCCGTCCTGGAATTTACTGATATCAAAGCCTCCACTGAAAACACCATTTGCACCAGTAATGACGACAGCCTTCACTTCCGGGCTGGTTTGGCACTTCTTTAAGTTGTCGAACAGCTCCCGGAGGACTGCACACACTCGACGTGGTTTGAGCTGCATCAATCACAATATTGCGTTGCATTGAACCAGTCATATCGGCGCAGATCAAATAGGAAAACTACAACGCCAATGGAACGGGCGGACCTGTGGGGTGCATTGCATTGACCTTGCCATTCTCCAACGTAATCACGGCTACACCGTCCGATCCAACATCTAAGTGAGCCCCAAGAGCCATGATCGCCTGGAGAGGATAGAATCAAAGAGTGTGCAGAGATTTGTTTTGCCTTGGATGCCTGGGGCACGCTATTCACCAAACGAAGCCGTCGTGGCGAGCTGACGTGTACACGTGCGCATCCGAGTATTCAACGCATAACAGCTCTATCATGACCTGAACGGGACAGTTTATACTCAGGCGTTACATCTGATTTTGCACATGGAAGAACTCGGCTCACGCACGAGACATGTCAGGAATTCGCAATAAGCTTGTGGCGTCAGGGGACTCCTCTTCCCCAGGCCTGACGCCACGTACTGCACAGCCCCCGTCAAGGCCGCGTCACACACCAGCCTGTGCACGGAAAACTCTTAACAGTCTCGCTACATCAGACAATAACGCGGTCTTCATACACGAGTCGTCCACTCCTGCATCACCCCGACTTCCGAACATCCGTCTGCCTCAAGGCAGCAGCCAGCGCCTCTTGCTCCTCCTGCATGCTCCTTGTACTCGACGCCGCTCAAACACGTCTGCCCATCGTATTCCATAACTTAGGATCGAACTCGCAATTTATGACCCAGCGGATGCCCCGCTCTATCAGCAGATGCGATGAGCAACCCCCTGTGCAACCGTGCATATCTGGACGCAGTGCAAAGCACACAGGCCATGCAATTCTGCAGAGCGCCAAGCTCCGGGCCCCAAGAGCTCCAGCAGAAGCACAGCACACGCACCATGGCATCCCGCAGCTGCGAGAGGGTGCCCAGGTACAGCTGCGCAAGCTCCCGGTTTTCCGCCTGCAGCCGCTGCGACCTCGACTGTGGCGCACTGCGCTGCTGGGGGTGATCCAGGCGCGCCAGTGAGATGCCCCGCGCCGGCACAGCATGCGAAGCATGCGCTGGCATGATCGCCTCTGACACGGCCACAGTGGCGTGGCCCAATGGGGACGCCATGGCGGCTCCGCTCCCGGGGCGCTCCTCTGCTGGCGCCGTGTTTGTTTGCACCCGTGCGTGCGCGCTCTGTGGGCGGGGTGGCCTGCAGTGGTGCCACTCTCTGCTCAGCACAGAGGGTCAGCTATGCCCCACAATCAGCCACCCGCACAGACAGGCACAGGCTAATGTTGGCGCCACCCGGATGAATGGACACAGTGAGGCAGCAGTGGCTGCGGCGGGCGGTGGAATGCTCCGGGCCGCCGTTGCCACACCGCGTGCGGTTGCCAAGCTGGAGGACAGCGAGAAGCAGGGTGCAGACACCCAGGCGGCAGCATGCACGAATGCACGCGCATCAGCCTCACACCGGTTGCGGAAACCTTTCTGCGGATTGGCAACAGTGACACGGTTGGACATCGCCCAGCCAGCAGGTGAGGCAGCATCCACTTGTGGCTGTAGGTGTGGAGCCCATGTCGCCACTCGCTGCACCTGGCTGTCGCCGGTGCCCCCCGACTCCGGCAGCTGTGGTGTGCCAGCCGCCGCACCCACCGGTGCACGCACGCTCTCCTGGGCGCGCCGCTGGCACCGCTGTGGCCGCCGCATGTAATCTGCACTTCCTGCCCACCGCGCCCCCGGCATGACCGCGGAATCCGGCCCTCCCCCAGCCCGCCACACAGCCCTGTCCGGCGCGCTGCAGCCCGCTGGCGACCGGGACTGCGGGGGGGACTGCGATCGGAGCTGCGGCCGCTGCGCGGTGGCGCTCCAGAAGGCCTTGGGGACCGGCTTTGGCGGCGCAAACGATGCGAGGGGCGGCGTCATGGCCGCCTGCCGCTGCAGGCACTCCGCAGCGCTGCTGGCCGAGATGCCGGCAGCGACAGCGGCGGGGCCTCCCTCAAGAAGGGATGCCAGGGTGGAGGTGTGCATGCATGCCTCGCCGCCGGCCGGCGCGATGGCTGAGAAGGTCGCTGCAACGGAAAGGGGCGTGAAAGTGTCTAGGTCGGGGGGGCTGCCGGTGGGAGGGACGAAGCGGCGGTGGCGGTGCACGCGGTACGGGAAGGCATGAGCTGGAGGGAGGGGGGGCTGGAAGAGGATGTGCGAGGCAGATGACTTGGGCTGCGGCGTCAGCCAGGATGCACCGCGGAGGCCTCCAGCTGTGCGGCTGCCTGCACAGGCCAACAGCATGGGCAGCTCGCAGGTACGTGTGGCTCTGCGCAGATGCTGGGGCCGGGGGAAGGCTGTGGCACACATGTGAAATGAAATGCTCGGGAGCAACATTCAACATGCCACAACTCAAGTTCTGTTTCCTGTGCTTGGGGAACAGTGCGGGGGCTGACCGTGTGGAGTGATGGGCTTGTGCTAGGGTGGTTCTGAGACACAATCGGTTGCACCTGGGTACCTGCCTTGTGCCTCAAGCCACTTGGTGTCAACGCTACCAGTGTTATCATCCCAGCACATGTCCACAAGAGGAAGGAGAAGATGATGAGGTGAGATGGAGCAGGCTGCATGGCTGTGACTGAACCAAGGTGTGGTACAGCCTAGGACATGCCCCACTGGTAGGTGAGGCTGAAGCACCTGCTCCGGCTGACATGAACAATCGGCTCCAATTGTAACCAGGAAACAGCGGCCGAAGGTTGTGCCCCGGACGACGTACCAGCGCCAAAGGTGCTGGCAGATGCAGCTGTGGCGTGTATGCACAAGATGGTCTTGGCAATGCACAGTACGTTGCCGAGATTTTCAATGTAGAAGGTAGCAGGTAGAAGCAGCACCTGGACCCCCAAAGCCAGATATGGGGCTATTGGCGGTGCGTGCAGAGGTAGATGAGAGGCAGGGACCGTCATGCACTGCATCACCCGAGGTGACTCGCCCGAATTCTGCAAAGTGGGCCAGAGACATTGGCAGCGCAGTGAGTGGCTGTGCAGCGTGCGAGCCTGGGCAGCTACTGGCTGCGGCAGCCAGAGAGCCCTGCACCGGCATGGCTAGTGATGCTGAGGATTTCCGGGCTTGCATCATTGGCGCATCCACATGACTGGGCGAGATGCCTGGTTGTCCTGGTTGGACCAGTGAGTGAGTGGGGGTGTGGGCTGAGACGATCTCATGAGCACTGGACTGGATGTATCGGAGATGATGAATAATATCTTGTGTCTGGAGGCTGGGCATGGAGCTTTCCTGGACGATGCAGCAGTTGCATACGTGGAGAACCGCAGTTATTGCAAAGGCGCAGTGTGTACAGCTTCGGATGGGGGAACCAGACCTTGACCATGGCTCCCATAAAAGTAGCCAGGCCATGGAGAACGTGTAGAGCAACTTGAACGTGCAGCGAGTCTTGCTCTCGAGGTGATGCATTGTCCTCCTCACACACCAAAGTGCCTTCGCTGTGACGATGGGTGACTGATGCACAGTAAGCAATCGCACTTTTAATTGCACAGATTACCTGATCAGAAAGGAGTGTGATGCCTTCATATCGACAGCTTTGCGTGACTGGATCTCCTCCTGCACGCACTTGTCATTGTGTCAGGTGAGGCCTGGGTGGATGTATGCAGCAGTGGCCATCTCGCACTACAGCATTCGACGGTGCTCTACATTTCCGCGATAGCGTCGTGACGGACATATGCATAATCCTGCTCACTTGTGTGTCCACGTTCAAGTCCATGTCTGCATGTGACGGTGGTGCGGGTAGACCCGCGACAGCCCCATCGCTCCGCATGGTGCTGCCACGTGGCAAGGCGGAGCCCGACGTATGCAGCACATGGTCATTAGAACTGGCTGGGCCTGGCATCTCTGGCTACACATATCTACATCTCTTGCGCTTGGGTAAATGTCGTCGTTTATGAGGTCTAACCGAGACACGACTTTTGCTGGTTGAAAACTATTTCACATTCCCCACAGGTGATCGTAAGGTCGCCGAGTGAATTTCTGTCAGCGGGACGTATATCGTACTCTCGCTTCCATTCTCACAGCACCATCGCATGATCATCACTAATCACCACATCCTCATTGTCAATTGTTTCACCACGCGGTCACATCAAAACATATCGTGCAGATGTTCTGCGCCGAGTGAATGTGGCACGGGCATGTCTTGCCAAGCCATGTTATTATGCGGCACTGGCCTGCACACTGCACGTGTAAACCGCTAGTGCGTCGTGGTGCGCACGCGTCCCTGTTCGATGAGACAAACATCGAGATACACTTGCTGATGAGACCATCAGCCCATTTATTGCCTGCACGAACGTGTGTAACGCACCACGGTATGAGGCCTGGCTTCCATCAGCAGGCCTGGAGAGCTGCGCATCCTGCTGCTGTGATTCATCCCAGTGGTGAGGTTGCACGTCCCCTTGTGCCCTGTCACCTGGTGGGAAGCGTCCGATGGCACTTTCGCGTTTTACTCCATGATCCATCTCTGCCACAGTGTATGGATCGGTGTTCGTTTCTTGGTTGCATGACGGTGCCTTTTCCACTGTCTGGTTGTGATTGGTATGTGATTCAGTATGTGTCACGGTTGCGCTGGGTTGATCATCCTGCTGCATTCTATGCTTCAGCTGCTCCCTACACCACATGCTGGCGTTGTCAAGCAGTGAAAATTTTCAAACTGGATGTCAGTACCGAGGACAGCAGCACACTGAAGCTGTTTGATCGCCTGCTCTCGTTCCAGCAATTCATTTCGGGCGTTTGCAAGATCATCATGCAAAGTCTCCAGGTTGAGTCGTGCAGAGTTCACATTCTCTTCCAGGTTTAGCCGCTCACGATCCCAGTCCTGGCGTTGCTGCTGCTGCTGTGAAGTGGCAGTTTTGAGCTCTGTACGTGCCTGTTGCAGCTCGTGTCTCGCCGTAGTAATGGCTGTCTGGGCATCTTGGCTGGCACCGTTCAGTAGTGTAGCCTGTGTCTGTACGGTTTGCTCTAGCTGCTTCAATGACGCTCTGCAATAGCACAGATGTGATGACAAGCTTTCGGGCTGCATGCCACACATTTCAAGCAGATCTGGGGACTGAAGTAGCCAAGCATTAGTGTGGAGATGAGCGGCACCTGAGTTCCACGTTTTCACCGTGCTGAGCACGTGCAGCTTCTTCTGAGGTGTGCAGTGCAACCTGCAGCTCCTGTTCGCGTGCTTGAAAGCCCTGAGTGAGCTCAATAATCCGGTTTTCTTTCTGCAACGTGACAGCTTCCACTTCAGCAACTTTTCCAGCTTCTTTCTGGGACATCTCTAGTTGCACTTGAACAACCGCACAGATTTCTGTGGCTGCATTGCGAGCTGCACAAGCGTCTGCGAGCCTGCATGGTATTGCGGCCTTTTAGTCAACACAGCGTGCAGCCTCGTGCAATAGACCGGACCACAGGCACCAACACCCAGTGCAAGTGCCACAGCAGTCGTGGCATGTGCTCGGTGTGCTGATCTCTGCTGCCACAGTTAGACGATACGAGCATCTGCACCCATCACCCAAAACAACCGAGCCCTGCCCAAGAGCAGTCGTGTCGAAGAGCGTAATGAAATCCAGACTTGTGACGGGAATGAGCAAGCAAAACCTGCTTTCTAGGTCTTGGATTGTCTGCGAGTTGGCCATCAGGTCATCATCAAGCTCCCGGATGCGCTCCTGTAGCTGCTCAGCTGCCGCGGTGGCCTGAGCAGCAGTTTCCTTGACCCGGGCTGCTTCCTGCTTGTCCTCAGCAGCCTGCTCCAGTGCAGCACGTGCCTGTTCAAGCTCCTGATGCATTTCCTGCATGAACCTTTCCTTCATGATTCGGTTCCTGCCTGATGCATCGCATTGCGTGATGCCCGAATCACTGGTGCATTCTGCCGTCAAGCACAGAAGATGGGCATCCACAGCAGCCCAGGTGCCAACTGTTCGGCTGAAGCACCGTCTCTCCAATATCATGCCATGCCCGCAACCAATAGAGGATTGTATTGTTGTGCTCAGTCATCTACCATGCCACTGCAGGCGACCAGCAGGGCAGTGTACAGAGTATGAGTCCAGAATCCATCTTAGCATCGCCCGCGCTTGCAGTTCCAGAGCGTCTGGAAGGGTTGGATACAGTATGTACTTTGTTTGGTGATGGAACAAGCTTTCCAGACAAGGCTGACACAGAAACATCAAAATGCATCTGGAGTTCGTGATACCTTGCGTCTGTCTGCTCCAGATGCGTGAGCAACTTGCTGGCGCAGAGCGCTGTCCTCCAGTGCAGCTGCCCGGCCGTTAGCCTCCTTCAACTCAGCTTTCAGAGCTTTGATATTCTCTCGAAGATCCTCCACCATGTCGAGCTCAGCCTGTAAGCACCAACAACACCAACCTGGGGAGCATGCAGTTTCGGCCCCGGATCTCAGGGCATGCTCAGGACGCAGCGGTGGTCTGTCATGTGGCCGATGCACGTTTGGGTCTGGCGTGATTCTCAATCCTCTTATTTTTATTTTTATTCATGTTAACATCTGGTGCACCCAAACGGGCACGCTGTGCACTGTGGCAATGCCGCAGTTTCGGGTAGCTTTGCTCCTGGTAAAAATTTCAAGCTCAGGATTGCAGATGAAGGCCAGCCAGTTCGGCGCCATCTGAGCGTCGTCTATGTGTGGCCAATGAGGTGATGGTGGAGCCACTTTACTCCGGGCATTGCTCGTAATTCATGGATGAAGTTCACCACACAGTACAACTATTCGTGATATCGGAGTGCTATTAAAGGATGCTTGCTGCGCTTCAGAGACTTCACAACTGTGGGACATTTGGACTAGTGGAGGCAATCTACAGTCAAGACAGTCAAGACAGTGAGAAGCAGGTGTGGAAATTGCAGAAACATGACACGTTCTGGGAGTAATGTTTCAGGTTTACTAACCTGCATCGCCGCTTTCATTGCTGCTTCCCGCTCTTTAAGTTTTCTGCTAACTTCTTCGTCAACGGCAGAGTACCATTGCTGCTTCAGATCCGCACCGAGACCACGAGCCGTGGGGCAGATTGCCCCCTTCTCGTCCATGTCCAACTGATCTATGTCTACGAGTTCCAGGTTTTCAACATCGACCTGTGAGTGCACTTTGATCGGCTTGTAAATCCAGCACCGCGGCATCTTCCGTCTCGAACACAGTCATAGCTGTTGTCACATGGCACAGGGATCGTTACGTCAGTGTACTCCGCCACTTTGTTATCTGCCCACTCCCGTAGCTGTTTATTTACTTTTGCACGAGACTCAGCGCGTTTGATGTGTGCCAGTACTGACATACGCACGGCCTTTGCGCTTGTCTGGAACCATCTGCTTTGTGACAAGGGGGGAGTCATATCATCAAGTTCTGTGTCAACACGGCTGTCTTCTGGGAACGTTGCGATTACCCCATGGCGACCTTCCTGTGCAGTCGCTTGCTTCAGGACTGACACGAAGCCGTGATGGTGTGATGTGCCTGATGCCCGTGAAGGAGACGACATAGCTGAGGACTATCGGTTTGGGGGCTTTCTTGCGGCAGAGCGACCTCCAGATCGAGGCATTGTCACAAAGTTGGCGCAGCTTGGTTCTGCACCGCCTTCACATACGGAGGCCCAAATTGCGAACAAACCACATATCATATCCCTGATAAGCCAGTATTATTGTAATTCTTCGCCGTCGCAAATGCCTGTCAGGGACCTGACACAGCCGTTCCGCAAACTGTCGATCCTGAATGCATGGACACAGCAAGAGCTGTGGTGATGCTTTGAGGAATAATTCTATCGCCGCGGGTAATCAGCCCGTGCAGCTAAAACTAGCTGAGTTTGCGATATTAGCACGGCAATCAGTCCCGACCACCTTTCGTACTGGCACACTGAGTTGTTGACGCTGGCGGGGTCACAGAGGATCCGCTTGTCGTCATATTACTACACTCTGCACAGTGAGCTATCACTCACGATACATGAAACTCGCGGAACTGCTGGCTCATGCTGGTTGCCGCATCAGGCGTGGTCGCAGTCGATTGTCGCCAGCTAAGCGTGTTTGCCGATCTCATTCTCTAGATTGGATGCAATGAAAGGTTACCCATCAAAGTTTGTGACAAGCTCAACAAGAGTGTTGATTGCCGTAGCTGATGCGGGATGTGCTTACTTGCCTCCAGATAAGGCTGCAGCGCTGTCTCGACTCAGGACGGAATGGGAAGACGAACGACAGTCAAAGAGAAGTATCGAGTTTTGGAAGAGACATACGCTCAGAATTTTGACCCCACATTCCTGGCTTCAGTTCTTGGTATGCGCTAGGGCACAACAGTTGTTGACATGCTGCTACAGCAGGAAGCCTTCCACCATTTCATGATGAACTCCAACAATTATTCGAACGTACAGGGGACTCTAGCGGCGTTGTCCGGGGCAGTCTGCGCTATGGCATTTATGGCTTGCTTAATAATTATCAGCGCTGGCATGGCAACACTGTGCATTGTGGCTGTCGTTACTGCCACGACCTTGGCTTGTACCCTAATGGGAGTGGCAACGTTTTGCCCGCTCCTAGCCATCGTGGCTGTTTCTGGAGCTGCCTTCACCGCGTGTCTTACAGGTAGGCCATGTACCTTTCTTGCCTGACACACCTGCCTGTGCCGTGATGGATCCGACCCAGCATGACACTGGCCAATTGGAAACGGGCTTGTGCCCAATCGCATGCCCACAGAGCCTTCAAACCAGGTATTTGTCCGCATGATCACGGATCAGGTGTTTCTTAGCATGATCTTTGTGCAGGGAGCGTGGCCATCGTGTGTGTACATGAAGCCTTGAAGTGGTTGAATCTCTTGCCTGCCCAGCCTGTCCAGTCCAAAACAGCGGGGCAAATCAGTGATGCCAAAGTGAGTGACGCCAAAGTCAACGTACCCGGCCCGCTTGGCTTTCCTCCCATTCAACCAGACAGCATGACAGTACAGTACGTAACGCAACTTCTGTCATGTCATGCGAGGCACATGTGAGACTGCTGGCGAATGGCCATCCAGTGCCTTGGCACAAGACATATCATGCGAAACTGCTCTATCTGTTAGTCTCTCCATTTGGTAGATGCAAAATCGCCACGAGATCGACCTGCTTTCTGCATGTCATGAACGGCCATGTTTGTACTGAAACAGCCGCACGCCAATTTTGTAGGTTTGGCAGGCATGCGGCATGTGGTCCCTCTATGGTGGTTTCTACCCATGATACCACCTGGCGCTGGCATCGCCATGAAACAGTCGGGGCTTACCTGGACTGTGTCTTGTTCAGGATGAGATACTATACATGCACCCTCACAGTCTACACCAAAACGCATGCTCCACCATGTGCATGTCGCCGCTGCTAGGACTTTAAGGCTTAAAACCTGGTGCATTTACCTTGCCAATGTGTTGATGAACACCAGCTGCCAACCTGCTGACACCAGGAGCGGCACCGTTTGAGACTGCCCGCAGCAAACCTGAGGCACTCGCAAGAATGCTCTGTCAACGTTTGAGGGACCGTTCCTGCGTCATGTTCGCTGCAGGCAGCCTCTCGTGGCAGTTTCAGCGCAGAGAAGGTCCAAGCCTGCACCTGCTGGCTCGCCTGGGTGTGACTGACCAACGAAACTGCATGCGCCAGTGACATGTCAGCAACAGGCACACACATGCAGGGCTGACCTGGACATGAAGTCCATGCTGTCCGACATGCCCGTCAGTGATGTCGCGGCAGACATGTCACTTGTGGAGAGGCGCCCCGCCAAGGTGGCCACCTTCGCCGCCTCCACCGTCACTCCTCGGCTGCTGCTGGAAGAGAACGACTCAAATCCAGACCCTCCTGCCACCTTCCGCAGCAGCGGCTCCTGGTTCACCGCAGAGGCGCAGGTTGACCGGAAGGACCTCAGCTCACTCTGCGCAGGTGTGTCCCCTTGCCAAGCACACCTACATCCTGCCCTTCCTGAACATAGCGTCCATGCAGTCTGCGTACGTATGCGCGATCATCACAATCCGGCGGCCACCCGCGATGTGGCTCCGCCGCGCCTGTGTCCTGACTTGAGCCAGCTGACGCGCAGCGCATCATGCGTTGTGCGGTGTGCGGTGTGCAAGCCGCCCGTGTCCCGATGCAGCTGGGTCGTTTCGTAGCTGAAGATCAGATGATTTCAGGTGCTGTGCCAGAGAGCACCGAGCAAGGGCTGGCCGCGGTGTCAGGTCTGGGTTCCGCAACGCCGGCAGCAGTGGCGACCGCCCCCGCCGACGCCCCAGGCGTGCCTGAAAGCTCTGCCATCAGCTCACCGACTTGTCCCGGGGATGGCTCTCTGTCTGTGGGGGCGACATCCTCGGGTGTGTCGCCCGTGTCTGCCCACTCTGCTGGCTTAGATTCGATCGGAGCGACTGAATCGATGCTGTCAAAGGACTCGTGTGCAACCCGGAACGCAGTGGACCAGGGGTCCGAGAACACAGATTTGAGCGGGGAGGCAACGCAGCAACGGAGCGCTGGGGTGAACCATTTGCGGCTGCGAAAGGGTGGGCGTGGGCAACGGCAGCCGCCTCCTCCAGCACCGTCGGACGTGTCCAGTAGTGGGCAAGCAAGCGTCATCGACATCATGGACCAACGTTTCATGGGCGCAATCTAAGCCTTGCGTACCGTATGTACCTCATATTTCAGTGGCAGCTGCTGTTGGTGGCTTATCCTTGCACCAGCGCCCCAGGCGTCTCAGCTGGCTTTCAAGCGTGATGTTCAGTATGAAGTGGTCTGCACTATTCATCTTTTCTTGGTACGTGACCGTTTGTGGAAAGCATTGGCTTTCATTGTGAGTTATCGCTGAATGAGGCGACCTTGTCTTGCCAGGTCGGCGATTCATTTATAACACGCGCGGGTCGAGCAGTATCCAATGGATTAAATTGCTCGATCTACTGTACACGGTGCACAGAGCCTGTGTGCGAAAATAGGTTGCATATTTTATATCTGGTGGCTGCATAAGGTCTGCCTCCATCTTGAGGCCACCAGATGGTGTGGTCCTGATACTCAGCCTTGCAAATTCTTCATACGAGCCTCCAGTGACTCCTCCTCTTGCTTTTCCACCAGTTTGACGGGAGCACCCGGCAGGTCTTGTTGAAGCTCCATCCCTTGTCCGTCTGCAATTTGGTTGAGCAATTCCTGCACCTGCCCTTCAGGTGTTGCTTGTGCTGTCTGCTGGGTCATCACCGAACTCATGTTGTTGCCTTGAAGTTCGAGGTTCTCTAGAGCCTTGTCAAAGTCCTCCATCACTTTCGAAGCTTTGAGCAGCTCGTTGTTGCCAAGAGTCTTTTGGAGTTGTTTCGTGAGCACTCCGATGTTTTTGTTCATGGCCAGCATGGACATCTGAGCCTCCAATTTGCTCACTGTTCCCTCTAATCTGCAACGGTTGATTGCGATGATGCTGTGTGTGACATGAATCCAACCGGTTGGTATTCATGCGCGCTATGGCATTTGGCAAGCAGCGTTTTCGCCCCCTGACACTGCTATTCGCATGAACCTTAGGATATATTTCTCCGGTGCAAATCGGAATATTAAGGTCGTGCACGGAAATGATATTAGACGTACGAGCATGGTTACGCTACACCAAATCAAAGATTATTGGCGACGCACTGCGACGCAATTCGCAAGAACTGCAGATTCTCGTTATGGCATCTGATTGCGTTGGCTGCGTGGATCCGCGCCCCCTCCATGTTGTTCTTCTGCATAGCCTTGAAGGCCTTGTCCTTCTCAACCTTCTCAGTCTTTTCGCATTTCTTCGCGTTACGATTTAGATCCTTGGCTTGAAATTTAAGGTTGAAAATTACGTCAAACATTTTGTTGCTCATCTTGGCGAACTGTTGCACTGCGCTCTGCGAACGACCCGATACACACGAAAGCTGTCCTACGCACCACACACCACGCGTCCTTCAACGTCTCCACACATGTAAGATGCCATGATGACAACATCTGTTTCAGAAGATGAACGAGCTTGCGTGTGAGCAGCTTACAGCTGATCACAGCTTTCTTTCACGCGGCTCTGCATGATGCGACATCTCGAGGCATGCGCCAGTGGCTACTGATGGAACGGTGACGGCTTCGGCCGTACATTGCCTGCTGGAGGACCCAACACTCTCCACGCGCGACGCTTGTAGCGGATTCGCATGCAATTTCGGCCTCTCTTGCTCGTTGGCTGACTGTGATCTCAAGCGTTGCGCGAGCATCCGGTTCTTCCTGCGTGCGAGCAAGCCTGTGACGATGGCGACATACGATTTGATACCGATTATGACCAAGTATTTAGACCCACAGTTAGCATTTGCTCTGCTGGAGTTTATTCGGGCTCGGGCTATATACAAGGACACCGACGTGCTAGAGGCACAGATCAAATTGCTCAAGGCCACGAACATGGTGGAGTTTACCATGGAGCTGTACAACGAGCTTCATGGTGCCAACACGGCTCCCAAGGAGATGGAGGAACGTCGCGACGCAGTGATTCAGCGTGTCACTGAGCTCCAGGAGAATTCCAGACGCATCTTCGATGTGATTTCTGACAAGAACACCGTTCAGAACCTCAAGGCTGACCGAAACCTGAACATAACGTTCCTGAAGGTGTGCTCAGATTGCCTTTGTGCCTCCAACGTTTTGTCTGTGTCTTGCCTCCTGTCTGTGACTGCCATCCTGGCAAGCATACAGCCCGATCCGCAGGGCCTGCAAGAACTCTGCGGGTCTACACAGTCGTCCTCGAAGCAGCCCGTTGGTTTTCGAACGAGCCACGACGGTATCATAGCACTTGGGCTTGTCGCGACCCGCTGCCATCCATAGCATCTGCGCCACAGGCAGTCAGTGTCCTTATGGATACGGCGATGTAATCATACATACATACAGGCTGTGACCGTGCCCCTCTTCGATGTAACTACAGGCTCGCCATGTCGCACGTTGCACAGATTGCAGGGACTAGTTTCGACCATGCGGAGTGTCCAGGAGGGACGTATGCAGAGGTTGTGTGATAGGGTGGTCTGATCCGTGACCTGTACGCTGTTGCGTGATGCACCTGTGACCGTGCCCCTCTTCGATGTAAATACATACAGGCTCGGACATCCATCCGCATGGCAGCAGCAGCATCCTTGACCTGCTTTTCATCCATGCAACATACCTACATCTGTAGCAGTGCTGGATTTTGCCATGTGCAGATATTTCATTATCTTGTACAGATGTAGGCACCACCAGGATGTGTATGCCCAATCTGCACCCACTGCAACGCACTGCTGCGACATCGTAGGACTGTCATGTGCCCACCACGATCTGAACCACACCGTGCAACTTCAGCCTGCATTTTCCAGCTGTGAAAGAGCCGGGCCATTGCCAATGCAGGAGAACTTTGGTATCGGGCCAGAGCAGGTTGAGACTCTGTTTGACTATGCCAAGTGCATCTATGAGTGTGGAGACTACGAGGCCGCGGGCGAGCTGCTTCACCAGTACTGCACATACAGTGTCGACCCCCAGAAGCTGCTCTCCGCCATGTGGGGCAAATTGGCGTCTGAGATCCTGGCCTTCAACGTGCGCCCCACTGCCCACCACTCCACACACACTCTGCCCCGCCTGCGGCTCTCCACGACTGCTGTGCCATTCTGCTGGTACAAGGTCCCACCGCCCAGGCACCCCCGCATGCAGTCGTGTACCGGATACGCATGCGTTCCTGCGGATACGCATTCCTGCTGCTTCCGCAGATATTCACTCCATGCTTCTTCGTCGCCGTGGTGCGTGAGACTTGTAACAATCTACCTGTGCGTCACTGGGAGCATGTGCGCACCAATGAGGGCGCGGCTTGCCCCGGGATCGCACCGCGGTGCCACACCACGGGATCACAACAGCCCCCCGCAACAGCAGCGCCACCAGCACTCACCGCCGCTGCTCCCTCCACCACACCCTCCGCGGCATCCCTCGCACGCAGTAGCCACAGCGCTGCCAGCGTCCCGCCGCGCCGACTGAGAGGTTGACCTCGGTGCAGTACGACGCCGCGACAGACACGCTGCAGAAGCTGCGCGAGGCGATCGACATGCACCTCTTTGCGGATGCCCTCAAGCAGCTGCAGCAGCGCACGTGGCTATTGCACTGGGCCCTCTTCATCTTCTGGAACACCTCAGACGGCTCCGCGCAGCTGCTTGACCTCTGCCTCCAAGACAAATTCACCGTAGCCATGCAAGTGAACTCCCCCCATCTCCTCCGGTGCGCCCCGCCCCCCTGCCCTCCCGCCACCCCCGCTGCTCTTCACGAGCCAGCCACAGGCCATAAGAGCTTCCAGGTGTGGTCAGGCTCAGCTCGCGCTCTGCGCAGCCGCACTCCGGCCGCCGGTCATCACACCGACGCCGGCCGCTCCGTTCAAACGGCGGCGGCTGCTCTGCAGGTACCTGGTCGCTGCGCAGCTTGTGTGCAAGGGCAAGACGGAGGAGCGGCGCGACAAGTGGCACAACAACAACAAGAGCATCAAGCGCATCCTCTCCAGCGAGGAGTACCACTACAGCGACCCCATCACCGACTTCCACAAGGCCGTGTACATCGACTTTGACTTTTCCCGTGCACAGGTGTGCCCCTCCTGCCTCCTTCCCACCCTCCTCCCTCCCGCTGCGTCTCCACCTCGCCGCGCGCTCCACTGTGCCTGCCTGCAGCCGCCTTGCCTTGCGTGGCAGGGCATGGTCCGTGGCCGTTGTCGTCGGCACGCTGGCCCCGGCAGCTTGCATGGAGCACCCTCAGCAACCACCCTGTGGACTATTCTTGGCGCTGCTGTGACTGTACCCGCAGCGCGATCCTCTGTGCCAAGTTCCTCTGACCCGCCGGCCGGGGCGCGCCAGCTCCGGGCTGCGGCCGACCGCCTCTGCCCCGTCCGGCGCGGTCTGTCGCGAGACCGGCTGCATCTGTGTGTGAGGTGTGCTGTGGAGGTGAGGGGCCGCGCTGTGCTTGCAGGAGCAGCTGCAGAAGTGCCAGGACCTGATTGCGAACGACTACTTCCTCGCGGAGGTGAAGGACGCCTTCACGGAGCAGGCGCGCATGGCCATCTTCGAGGTGTACTGCCGCATTCACCAGCGCATCAACCTGGACGCGCTCGCCGCCCAGGTGCGCCCCCGCGCCTCCCCTGCCACCTGTCCTTGCATCCCTGCACCGCCGAGGCCCCGCGACCGCAAGCGCGGCTGCTGAGGCTCCCCACGGCAAGCACGCTGGGCACGCTGGAACGCGCAGTGCAAGCCGGCGGAGGCCCTCCGCAACTTGCGCATCTGTGCATGCTCTCCTGCTGTGCATGCTCTCCTGCTGTGCATTCTCTCCTGCTGTGCATCTCGCTCCCGCGCCACGCCGCCGTTGCTCCAGCACAGTGACCGATGGTGTTGGTTGGCGGAGCAGGTCGCCATGCATGGGGCAGTGGGCGTGATCGCAGCAGTGCGTCTCTCGCCGCCGTGGCACGTGGCACCGCCGTGCATGCTGCAGCGGCTTCTTGCCGCTACACGTTCCGCGACCGTCGGCCACCATCGCCGCCGCGCTTCGCATGCGTCCTGTCGCTGCAGTGTTGCCGTTCCACGCGCACCGGGCCCGGCTGCAATGAGGGAGGTCGGCTGAAAATGAATTCTTGATGCTCCCAACGCGCGATCCAAGCGCCCTACGGCTGTGCCACCTGCGGCTGGAGCTGGTGCCAGCAGCATGCATGGAGGAGTGGTGCGCTGTGCAGGTGGGCATGACGCGGGGCGCGGCAGAGCTGTGGATCTCGCAACTCATTCGGACGTCGCGGCTCGACGCCCGCATTGACAGCGCGTCGGGGATCATCGTCATGGGCACACAGAGCGTCGACCCGCTCGACGCCGTCATGGAGCGCACCAACAACCTCTCCGTGCGCACGTTCAAGGTCGCCAACGCCGTCATGGATGCCATCCAGAACCAGAAGGCTACGCCGGCGTCGTGAGGCGGCGCCGCGGCGGCGACCCCGCCCCCCGAGGGGGGTTTGGGCGAGGCGGGGTCGACTCGTGCCGTTCACGCTGCACAGCGCCCTGTGGCACATGCGCGACTCTGCGTCAACCACCGCTGCACGGATGGCGTGCGGACTCGTCGCCGGTCGGCTGAGGTGGATGCCACACCCGCGGGTCGTGCGTCGGCTGGAGCGCGTTCCAAGCGGCACATGTCGCCTACCCCACAACTGTTGTAGCCCATGCATGCCTGAGAACGCAACACCAAGTGTGACTGGGAATGCATCACAGGTGTGGCACATTGGGGCCTGTGCAGCAGAAAGATGATGCCGCTGCAAGCATGGGCGGGCCCACAGGTCGTGCATGCATGCGGCCTGGTTGCCCGCGATGCACATTGGCCAGCACCATCCTTTCCAGTACTGGCTTTCTGGCATGTTGCCCAGAGATGGCTACCTGCTGATCCTGCGCTGCTGCATGTGCCTGCTGATCGATATGGAAGGCGAGTTCATGGAGGTCTGCGCGGTTATGGCGCTGAGATCTGGGCCATGATTTTCCGCAGTGGAGACGATTGCGCTGAAGGGTGGTCGTGTCTTATGCTGCAGTCAACGCAGAAATGAATGCCAGGCACAGCTGTGCCCTGTAACAAGCAAGCACCTACGTGAACTTTGTTTGCAATTGACTGCGGTGATACCAGGTCCGCATGTGTGCCCTGACAGCCACAGCGCTCCGGCCAGGGCAAACGTCAATCTTACAAATGTACACGGAATCGTCATGGAAGCATGGGCACCATTCCTGATTGTCAAAGTCGACACTGTGCTGTGATCTGCGCTGCAACACCAGGGCGCTATCTACGAAGCATTCTCCTCATTGCCATTAGGCATCATCACATAGGTCAAAGCAAAAGTTTCAAATCGTATGGCGCTATTCTCGCCGCATCTCGTCCGAACCGTGATGCTGCTTTCGACTCACCCAGGCCTGGCACTCTCGGACCCGGTGCTGCTTCTGACGCCACTCGGGTGCAGCCAGGGCTGGCGCGCCGGCGCTCATGCGGTGCCTCTCACCAGCTCGGCTCTTGCGCTCGCGAGCAGGGCTGCTCCTCGGCTGGCTCACGGCCCGCAAGCAACCGCAAGTAGCTACATGTGGCTCACAGCGGCGGCAACAGAAGTCAAACTATGGGCACAGGGGGCGCAGCGGCCGCGTCCGAGGCGGGGAAGCGCGGCCGGCCGTCGCAGAGGCCCCCTGTGCGCGGGGGCTATTTCTGAGCTACTAGCAGGGTAATCATTCGGTGATGGAGCTGTGTGCAGAGAAGACCTCGTGCAGCGCCTGCCAGAACTCGCGGCAGGTCATGCGCAGCGCGGGGTTCCGGTTGAGCATCGACAGCACCGGTGCCTTGAGCTTGCCGAGCTGCCGCCGGACCTGCGGCGTCAGGCGCTCGCCCTCCCAAGGCAGCGCCTTGACACCCTGCAGCTGCTCCCACACCTACACACCACAACACCCCCGTGAGCATGCCTGCTGTATATGTCTTTGCCAGTGGCTTCTCAGCCTGATCACATCTCCACAGATTAATCCCGCCCCAACCTCAACATGGGGAAATGCTTGCATCTCACAGGCCGAATTCTTCTCAAACGGTGTAGGTTGCAGGCCGACCGCGGTGCGATCGCATCGCCTGCCTCCCGGCCCTGTCGCCAAACCACGTCATTCCCGTTCAACAACGTTCGGGCACGCTGCGATGCGCACGCGTGTGCGTGAACATGACATCGCGCGTGGCTGCACACGCAGGCAGCACTGCAGCCAGTCTCTGAGAGCAACACACGCACAACTGCACCCTGGAAGCCACGGCAGCAGACGCGGATGAGGGTGCACGTTGGGAGTGGCCGTCGCAGTGACCACGATCTGCGGCAGAGCATTGCCGGAGGGGGCCACCGGGCCCGGTCGCCGGAGGTCACACCCGTTGTGCATGCGAAACGTAACGGGTGATGCACACTCGCAGGCCGAGTGACGCCGCACCTCGACAAGGCTCATGTGGAACATGTTGAACGCAGGCGCGCCCGTCAGTAGCTCGAACGCCATCACCCCGAGCGCCCACGCGTCGACCGACGCCTCAGCCACGAGGCGCTTCACGCCGGCGATCTTCGCGGTGATGACTTCCGGTGCGGCGTAGGCGAGCGTGTAGCCGATGCTCGCGGGCTGGCCGACGCGCCACGCGAGGCCAAAGTCGATGAGCGTCCACGTGTCGCTGCGCGTGAGGAACATGATGTTGGCGGGCTTGAGGTCGCGGTGCACCCAGCCGTGCATGTGCAGGTCCGCAAGGCACTTGGCCACCTGCCCGATTATCTGCATGCGGCCTTTCGTGTTTCGTGTTTCGTGTTTCGCGGGCCGTGGGGCGGCGCGGCGTGCAGGTGCGCGGTGTGTGCCGAGCAGGTACGCCACGCGGGCAGGGCTGCGCCGTGGGGGACGCAGCAGCCACCTGTGCGGCGCGGGACGAGCGCTGACATCACAAGAAGCAGCAGAGTGCGCGCTAGCATGGCAGCGGCGCGGCGGCCGTGGCAGCACGGAGCGACCGGCGACAAGACAGGCTGTCCGCGCGGCGGTGGCGCGGCCCCAGCAGTGCGGGGTGGAGCGTGAGCAGGGCCGGCAGCGGACCTGGATGGTGGTGAAGAGGTCGTGCTCGCAGCGCTTGGTGCGGTCGGACAGGCTCTCGCCCTTCTCCATGACGAAGCACGGCGGTAGTGCGTTGCCGAAGGGGTCCGTGAACGTGCCGGCCTCGTTGTCGTAGAACTCGAGGACCGTCGGCATAAACTGTGCGAGCTCCGATGTGAGGTAGAGCTGCTTCTCGTCATTGTACGCGCTGCGGTTTGCGAAAAACTTGATCGCGTACTGGCAGTTGGTCTGCGGCGCCAGCACAAACTGTACCACGGCCTGGCCTGCACGTGGCGTCCCAGCGGTCAGCAACGAGCGCGCATCGCCGGGCTGTTTGGGGGGCACGCAGTCTGAGGCGGCTCCACTGCAGGGACCGGTGCGGCAATGCGGTGCGGCGGGGTGAGGATACGAAAGGACACAGCACGCAAGGAAATAGCACAGCAGGGAGGGAGCGGAGCGCACCGCCGCCGCGGCGCTCGTCCTCGCCGAGGACGCGGTACTGCTGCAGGAGGAGGTCGCGGCGGCCAAAGAGGTCGAGCTGGCGGCCGATGTAGGTGAGGCGCTCGCGCGTGGTGGCGCCCTCCTTGAGGGGCGGGAGGGCCTCGTGCGAGCGCGTGGACAGCGTGTGGAAGGAGAACGTCTCGGCGAGGGGCCCAAGGTCGGGGGGGAGGTGGTACGGCTTGCTGTGCGGCGCCGGCGTGGACATCGGGCGCGGCGAGATGAGGGGGGAGGCGCTGAGGCGCGGAGACATGCGCAGGCGGTACGCGCTGCCGTCGTCGCAGATGCTGTGCGACGCGGAGCGCGATCGCGCGTGCGCCGACTCCGCGTCGCGCCGCTCCCGATCCAGCGCCCCCGTCACCGCCGCCAGCGCCTGCTGCGACATCACCTTGAGTTCCTGCACGCATGCGGCGTCCGCCACGCGTGCATTGAACCGCCTGCCGGGCGCTTACCGCAGCAGGATGCACATGGCTACGCCACATGCACCACATGCATGTGCGCGCAGGGCGCACCTTGGACTCCTGCCCCCAGGACTCCTTGCCGCGCTGGCGGTGGTGCCAGTAGAGGAGGGAGGCGATCATGAGGAGCAGAGCGGCGACGGCGGCCGCGACGATGCCGGCGATCGCCGCGCCGTCTGTCGCCGACGCCGGAGGCCGCGCCGGAGCGGCCGCGCCCGCCCCGCTCGGCAGCGCCGCCACCTCCTGCACCACCACTGACCTGTGTCACGCCTGTGGCCCCCCTGCAGGGCCCCAGCCTCCCTCTGAAGCTCCAAGCGGCCGACCAGGCTGCGCGAGCGTGGGCCCCCGGCGAGCGGCTCTCCAGGTCAGCACTAGTGCCGTGGCGCGCTCGCGCCGCTTTCAGGCATTTGAGGGATCGCATGCTTGCCTGTCAACACCCGAGTGGGATGTCAACATCTTTCACAATCCAGGGAGAGATCCCAAGCAGGCGACGGCGGTGAGGCACAGCTGGGCGAGTGTGCTCGCCTCTCAAGGGCACGAGGCGGTCGCGCAGAATTCTGGTGGCTCTGAACGGGGCCGTACCTGGACGGTGCTGACAAACCAGCTGTCGTTCGAGGTTAAAAACACGCCGCCATCGGGCGTCGAAGACAGGGGCAGCAGCGTGACGGCGTCCTGGATCTCGTAGCCGTGCGTGAGGTCGCGGACGGAGTCCGGGTCGGAGAAGATGGCGGCTTCGCCTTCAGCATTGGTGAGGATGTAGCCGGCGCCAGTGTTGCCGGAGAAGCTGCAGGCTTGCAGCCGCACGGCGCTGGAGGAGTGCGCTGCGATGAGGGCCCCGTGCGTGTCGCCGATCGCGTTGCCGGAGAAGGTGCAGGAGGCAAAGGCGGCGGAGGAGCCGGCAGTGCGGAGAGTCACGGGCGCGATGGACGCCTGCGTGCCTCCAAAGTGGGCAAACACGCAGTCTGCAAGCAGGGGGGTACATGGTGTACGCGGAACGAGGCTGGTCGAGAGGTTGGTGTCGTTGGGGGCCCAGGTCGAGGGCAGTGAGAGGTGTCTCGGGAGGCGTGGGGTGAGGTGCTCCTGTGGTGCCAGGCTGAGCACAGTGGCTCAGAGAGGTTGATGAGGCAGTGGCAGGCTGTGTGGTGAGCACTGTTGATGATGGGGAGCATGCAGAAGCGCAGATGTTGGGAATGGGATGTGAGGAACGGGTGCTGTGGCAGGACCCAGGCAATGGAGGACGCTTTCGTGTGGTAGAGATGGCGCAGGGATACGGGACGCATGGGCAGCAGAGGTTGGCGAGTGGACGATGGTGTGATACATGCTGCAGCGAGGCGTGTGGCTGCCGTGCGCTTCTGGCTGGCATTGCGATGACAGCAGTCATCAGTCAGCGTGACTGTATGGCGTGCTGCCACGAAAATTTGTGCGCAGGCCGGCATATCCGCGATGGAATGCGGCGATGCATGCGACGTGGTGGCAGGTCACCGCAACCAGGATGATTCCGGGTGCCGTCAGTCGAGCATTGCGGGCATGCCGCTGCCGCAGTGATGGTGGCAGAACTATCAGCCTATACGGCAAGGGTGGACCTCGTGTTCCTGTGCACGCGACATTCGGACTGCAGGGCTCCTCGCCGTCACAGCGTCTCGAGCGACGGTCATCGCGATGGTCCGACATAAAGGACACTTGTAGCCACTCATACCTTCGGCATAAACACGCCCAGAAATCAGCATCGCTCGGCTAGGGCCCTCCCCAGAGGCCTCGGTGACGTCCCCTTGTAATGTGCAGTTGGTCATGTAGAGCTTTCCAGGCATGTGGCCGCTCACATGGACGAGCGTCCTTGGTGTCATCTCGGACAGAGGGTCAGTCTGCGGCCGTCGTATTCTCAGGAATACGCGATCCAGCAGCAGGCTGCCCTGCAGCGCCAGCAGCTCGCCATTTGTGACGATCAAGCATTGTCCAGGCAGCACATCGAGCCTTGGCACCGAGTCATCTATACCCAGCTCCCCATAATCTGGCTGCACACCGTAGCAGTTGCCCTGCACCAACACAGGCAGTGTCGCACGCCACTCCACAGCACTCTCGCTTCGACGAGGTTAGCCCATGACCTGCACTGCTTGTGGAGCTAGCCCATCAGTGTGGGGTCAGGCAAATCCTCCAAGAAACACGTTGGCGGTGGATCCGATCGCAGTGGCACCACGGGTGACCATACTTGGCACTGAATTACGGCTTACACCCACGTCAAGCTCGTGCCCGACTGCAGGGTCATGGGTGCTGCGATGAGACGCCTGGCACAACCTTAGGATGCAGTACCAATGGTGTGCAAAGGAGCACAGTCGCCGGCCAAGGTGCAGGTACGGCGGCCGAGGGGAGAGCGGTGCAGCCACGCATGGTCCAGCCTGGCAAGCTGGTGGTGCACAATGGTCACCACGACAGCGATGCAGGCGGGAATGGCGGGTAGAGGCGTACCCGTATGGACTTGATCGTGATTGGCAGCGAACCGTGCGAGCCAGCATCAGATCCATTCCCCCGGCTTGCTCCAAACTCAAGGTCCGACAGAGCAGACAGGTCGATGTGATGCCTGATCTCAATGTGAGGCGTCCCCTTGGTAATTTCAGCGCTGAGCTGAGTGGCAGTGGTCACGGTGACAGCACCAGAGTCCTGCTTGTGCGCTGAGGCCATCTGCAGGCAGCGCCGTCTGCCCACATGGCCTTGGCTGGACACAGACTCCTCAGTACGCATGGCTGCTCTGCAGCATCTGCATCAACACGGCGTGTCGGGCGAGGTCTGTTGCTCAGAACATCAGCATGAAGAGCAGATGCATTCTGTCCTGGCGGGGTGCATAGCTCTGGCATCAAAGTGCCGCCACTCGCCTTGCATAGTCTGTGGAAAACATATTGGGCATGCCTTGGCAAACTATAGGCGCAGTGCTCAATTGCATCACACCAACGCCGCATCAAACACTCAATGGACCATGCGAACTTTTTCGCATACCAGCAACAATATCGACGGATGAAACATGTATTAACGCAACGAGATTTGGATGAGCATAGGACCAGTGATCTCGAGACTGGTCCACGCTAGCTGTAACATCCGGTTTTCAAGCTGCCGTCCGGGAGCAGTGTACAGCGGCACCGCGCGACTTGCAAAAAAGCAGCTTTGGCAGCCAGAGTACTATTCCGTAGTGACATAAAACATTTCTGGTGTGTCAGAGAAGAGTTGTAACGTCATACGTGCAGTACAAACTTCGACGAGGCTAGCTTTCGATTGCTGGTACATACCCGTGACGACGTGATTCCCTCAGGAAACACTCGTGCTTGGCAAGGTTGATCAAGCAGGGAAACGTAGTGGCGCTGTCAAGATTTGCAGATGCGAATCAGCCAGTCTGGATTCAAAGGTGTGCGCTCGCAAACAGCGTCGTGGCCCTGAAACAGCGTGTATCCTGGCCATACGCGTGAAGACACGCGATGAAATAAAGTGTACGTCTGCAGGGCATCATACCTGCTCGCCCACTCCAAATTCACCGTGCTTGCGATCGCACTTTAGCTTACTACGTTAGTAATCATCGCACGCCCGTCGTATTCTATCAACACGGACTTTGATTGCTGACGGTCTAAAGGTGTGTCCGGGTCTCGTCTGCGGCGGCCTTGGGCAGCATCAGACGGCAAGGTCTGCGTCAAAGGGGACTGTAGTGCTATCGACAGCGGGCGCGGCCATCGCGGGCACGCATCTCATCACTACCGAAGCTCACGCACAATGCGTTAGGCTCACTCACGGCTGACACAAGTGTAGTACTTGCACGCAGCGCCATCTCGCATGTATTTTTTGAACGGTGTCGACACGTGCCACCGGGGGCAATGGATGCGCGTCAAAATCTGTCAGCAGCGGGCTTCCGGGGTCGAATCTGCTGCCATGCTCGCGCGCCGCGCCCGCTGTACTTACATGATGTCAATGGGATGGCGTAGAAGACGGGTATCAACGTCGAGTGACATGCTTGTGCGTATTATTCCCTGCGACTCTATCGCAAGGGCGACTCACATCTGTACACGCGACAGACACTGTTCCGCGGCCGGCGGTCGACAACTGCGCAACACATGCCTGTGCCGGACAAACCCGGCAACTCTTCATCTCAGCTGTTTGGTGCCGTTTCCTGCGAGGCAAGGCACCTCAACTGCGGCAGGCGCGCATCGAAGCACAGCCCCGGCGGTGCCAGCCACCTCCACGCTGTCCACGAACATCCCCATCAGCTAGGAATACTCTAGATCATCCCCTAGCTCCTCATCTCCGTCATCATCGTACACCATATCAATATAGTTCCCGCCCAGCAACGCATACCCCACCACAAGCGCACCGACACCCCCAAGCCACCACTTGCTCTTACTCCACGCCTTCTTCTCCTCCTGCGTCGGCGCAGCGGCCTCCTGCGAGCTGGCGTCCGCGCCGGTGGCGGCAGAAGACCACGCACCCCGGTCCTCTGTCTCGTGGAGCGTCGGCGCAGACGACGCAAACGGGCCGGTGGCCACGCGCTCGAGGAACGCGAGCAGCGCGGGCGAGTGCGCGAGCTCATCCTTCAGCACCGGCGCGGCCGTCGGGGCGGCGACTATGTATGACAGAATGCCAAACGCCTTGGCGTCCAGCGCGCTCGGCTGCTTGCCGAGCAGAAAGTCCCCCTCGCTCGCCTGCGCGCGGTGGTCGAGCGCCTTGATCACGCACCGGGCCTCTTGGTACAGCTGCAGCGCACCGCAGCCGTCAATTCGCGGCCCACACCGGCAGGCGTGCCGTGCATGCCGTGCATGTGTGGTGCACGGTGCGCTGCGTGCACGGGGTGCGGCCGATCGCCTGGTAGACGCCCAGTCAGCAGTCTGAAGGCTGATGTGCCACCCGTAGCCACCGTAACCAGGTGACCTTGTGGTGGTCAACAATCTCACCCTCACGTGATACCACTGCGACAAACGGCATCGCCAATGGTCGAGTGTTGGGTTAGAGTGCGACAATAGCACCGACGCTCTTGTCCAGCCACCGGTGTCTAGATGTTCAGAGGACGGCTGCACTGCATCATGTAACATCCCGGCCTCGGTGTATACACAGAGACACCGGCGCCAGCGGCACCACCTGCGGTCCGCGCTGTAAGGCACACAGCACTACGAATGCACGGAAACCCAGTCGCACTGGTGTACATGAGACTCACATGCGCAACAAAGGGAAGGAAACTCGGACGCCGGGCCACGCCACGGCCGCACCGGACATGGCGCAAGGGCATCGGCGCCGAAAGGCACGCAGCCAAGCACACGCACGCAGTCGAGACGCCAGCAGGGCCGGCACGTGACTGGCCGCTCTGCGCACAAGCGTACCGCCTGCCACGTGCCCACTCTTCACAACGACAAGCCGGGGCTGACCTCGCAACGCAATCCGGAGACTGCTTGCTTCTCGCAGGTGCGCGGCGGGAACGAGCACAACAGGGGCCGCTGTGTGCGACATGCACGGCAGACTGTGCAACGAGGGCGTGCTGCGTGACGCGTGCTGCGTGGCGCGCAGCCCCAAGAGATCGACGGCGCTGCACGAGGAACGGTGAACCTCGAGCCACGTGGCGATGGCATGGGCGGGCGAGTGGGGCCACTGCAGGAGTGTCACCACGGCTGCATCGTGCCACAGCGCGCAGCCGTTTTCTTTTGAGCAGGCCTTCTGAAGCCAACAAACCTTGGGTTTTGGGTGTTTTTTCAGGGGTGTACCCTAACAAGCGGTGCACACTCGGAGGTCCCCGCAGAACAACTGCCGCACACCGAGGCAGGCCGGGCAGCTACCCGAGCTGCATGAACACGGCCGGCAGCACGGTAGGGATCTGTCAGCGGTCAGCTGTATCGATGCGTAGGTGGGATGTGGCATCCAGGCGCCGTGTTGCGGTTGTTTGCGATGTGTGTTGGAGCAATCCCCTGACACCGAGCCCGAAGAATGGGTGGCTGTGCGCAGGGTCTGTTGGTTGAACGCTGTCAAGGGCCACACCTGTCCGATGTCCCGCCCCCGGAACTGCCGTGTCACGGTGATGGCCTGCGTGTAAGGGATGACGTAATTGAGAGGCCACGGTAGAGTGTCGCCCACTATCTCCTGCACTTGCGCGCCGTGTGAGCGAATGCGGCGCCGGGGGGGGCGCGATGGGCGTGTTTGTGAGATGGTCATCGCGACTGACAGCATGGAGCGCCTGTGCAGCAGCATGTGCCAACTCGGGCAGCTGCACGTGCGCGCGGCAGCAGAATTGTGTGGCAGCATCAAAGGAGGGGCGGGCCCCTGGGTGTGGCTGTGGCGTCACTCCTGTTCACTCAGCAGCACCGGAGGGTTGGAAGACGAACCGGCAGTTGGAAGACGCTATTCCACTCGCACCATGTTGAGTAACGGACGGCGGGGCTCAGCCTGGAATCAATCAGGCAGCAGAAGGCTACACTCTCTGCTGCCACTGACACGGGCAGCTCTTTGTCTAGATCTTTCTTCTTGCAGAGGAACGATATCGCGGCTGACGCGCAGGCGAGATCATCATATCTGTCTTTGTTGTGACCGCCAATGCCATCCGGGCTCTCCACAGCAGGCAGACATCCTGAACACGTCGTGAACCTGACATCTGTGTAAATTCGCATACGTTCTGGGAACTGAAGTGCGCAGAATTGGCTCGCGGCGGCGGTGCCTGCCCATTGCAAGTGCAAAAGGGGAAGCACCTGTTGGGGATGGGCCTGTGGTGTTCAGTTTGTCGATAGCAAACGAGATACCCGAAAGCCGTAGATACGCCTACAGCTGCTTTCTGAGTGAGCTATCGGTTGTGCGTGGTATTGCCGTGAAAGTATGGCTTGCCACCTGCTTGATTCTGTTTGGGAGGCACTCACCTCCACTTGAATGCATCCTGGCGAAAGCGACGGAAGACCCCAGGCCTCTGGGTACTTCATCAGAAGCACATCGCAGTCCTGGCCGTCACCCATCGCGATTGGAAGCAGGCTCAGACGCGTGAGGTTTACCAGCAGCGGTCTGAACGATCAGTCGAGTGCATACATCTGGCAAGACATCTAAACACGTGTGCGTATGGCCATGTCCATGTTGAATTAATTTGTCACACGCCAGGGCGTCTTCCAGGCTACGGGACGTGCGCTTGACTGTGGTTGTTTCGCCTTGGCAACGATTCTGGAGGCTTACCGCTGAGGCACTCTACGATTTGAGTCCAACGACGAAGTCACGCTTCTCAGAGGCTGTCTGGTGCATCCCAGGTGGACTGTCTAGAGCGCTTTCCTGCAGTTGTTGACGGTTCCTCTCGCCACTGCAGCGGACGACGATGTGCGTTCTCCCACGAGCATCCCAAACCAGGCCTATGGCGACGGCTGCCATCAGACCAGTGTGCGCTCGATGCATGTGAGCTTTTGGACAACCGGGGGTGTACTCAGGTGACGCTTGCGTGCGCTTGCTTTCTACGCCCAGGGCTGGTGGTATATGGGGGTGACGCTCGACGACCCGTCCATGGCACTTGCTGCTTGACACGAGCTCCTACAGTCCCGATGCATTGGGGCTCTAGCTGCAAAATAGAATGCGTGTACATCGGGCAAGGCGTCGTGCCAATCGTGGCACCAGCATGGTCTGTTCGGTGTTTGCAGTGGAGCGGTACAAGAGAGGCATCAGCACGCGTGCATGCACCATATGCCTGGTCCTGGGTCCAGGTGTAAGGCCATTGCGGCCATTATAACCACGAGGATCTGGCATCATCAGCACAACCCATCCAGATCGTAAATGGCGAGGCCAGAATGGCAGGCCCACTGACGAGCTAGCTTCCTCACGACGGGATCAAACCTGATGACAGGCAGCGACGGGGGAGTTCTCAGATGCTGAGCAGTAGCCAGTGATAAGACCACATCGCTGACAAGCTCACGGAGGCCACTCCAGTGTACACCAGGCACTTCACATCTCTCCCAGCTGCACACGGCATCCGCAGAAGATGTGCCATTGTGGTACCTCCACATGTCGCGGGTGAGATGTTCAGCGGCAACTGTGAGGCATGGCGCCTCAAGTGCTCCTCCGTCGTGCACGCCACACCTGCCCGCACAGCCAACAACAGTCCCACACAAGCAGTCTGCCGCTTACCTGCGTCCACTCATGCCAGGGAGCTGCCTCGCTTGGCGGCACGAGGCTGTGTCATATGGTGGTATTGGTGTCGGGAATCCACGCATTCTCTCACACTGCTCGCCCTGTGACATGGGTGCATGTGCCTCGCGGCAAGAGGCTGCAGGTCTGCATTGGCATCCTTGAGTGCTGCACTCTTGTAACTCTCGGATGTTTCGCGGAGAGTTTGATGACCCATATCTTGCACTGCGAATGGGCATTGTGGTGGGATGGGTAATCACCACGCACCTCGCCGCTACACTGACTACACCGTGTGTGATAGCAATGCGATGGGCACTGCCTCCGCTGCACGACGCCCGCTGCTTGTTAGTATCGCGCTGAACAGCATGACGCTCTCATGGCTGCCTGCATGCCAGCTCTGCCAAGTATGCGCCACCAAGTTGCTCGTCAAGGCACATGAGTAGACAAGCCACCGCTGGCATCAGTCAGGTTTACAGTCACAGCTTCAAGCAGGCCCATCTAAACATCTCACCCGCCATCTGCACGACTGGCCATCATTCATGGCCATCACAGACAGCTGGCCACGAAGGAGTCACCCCCAGTGCCACCACCGCGACCGTGTGCCCGCGCGGGCACATACAACGAAGAAAATCACCGAGGTGCACCCACGCTCACGCATGGAAGCAGGCCAACATATAGAGACCTACTCCTGCAGCGGTCGCCAGCGCCACCACCACAGCCGCAGTGCCCCTCGGCCACGAGCGCCCCCCGCACTCGTCAACAACTTGTACACAAACCGTGCGAAACCACGGGTGCTGCTCTCTCGCAGCGGCGCAGCACGCGCGCCAGCCCGGCGGAGGCTCGCGGAACGGTGACCGCACCTCAACCGGGCCCGCTGTGGTTGCGGGCGCCCCCGCGGCGGCGGAGACGGCCTCCCATCTCGGCAAACCTCGGCCGGTGCAGGCATCACACCTGCTAGGAAACCCGACGCTGAGGCTGCGGCTACAGGCTGGGCCCGCCTGCCGCCTCCGTAGTGCAAAAGAAAAACTGGCCATAAAATCGCAGCTTGCCGGACCCGCGGTGCCTCCCACCAGGATGTCCCGCAAGCGCCACAGCAACACCCTGACCACAGAAATATCCCGATCATGACTGCAAATACACGGCCTCCTCGCCTGGCCGGGCATTCCCACCCGTCGAGCGCCATACAGCCGCTGGCAGCATCGCACCCAGCGCTCCCCGCCGCACGCCGGCATGCATGCGTCCCAGGCCCTCTGGCGACGACCACACGCTTTCTACCACACACACTCCAGACGCTCCCCCAAACACGAGCCCGCGGCACACACCACCGGCAGCACTCGCTCCCCGGGGCAGCCGCACGTCCCCCGCCCATGCATGCGCTCCCTGTGACAAAGCAGAGCACGGCGCCCCCGCAGCGCAGCGACCGCGACACGCTGCGGCGGCTGCTCATGAGGAGTCGCGGGCCAGGAGGAGAACTTGCGACGCGGTGGCGGACTCCCACAGCACAATGTCCATGTTGTCTGCCTCCTCGTCCTCGTCTGCCGTCGTGCTGTACCCCCCCGCCACCACGCTCTGCTCCTGTGTCACCCCCTCGGACTCCTCCGGAATCGTCTGCGGCAGCCCGAGGTGCGACATGACGCTCTGGAAGCCGGAGCGCCACATGCGTGACGACAGCGGCCGGTACGCACCTGTCGCCGGCCGCGCCGCCGCGTCCTCTGCGGCGGAGGCCGCCTCCCATGCGCGGCTCAACGCCCCGTCCGACTCGGACACCTCGTTCGTTGGCATCACTTGCACCGCGTCGCTGTCCTGCACGCACACGTCCCGCCGTCACCACAATCCCGCAGCGCCACACCATCGCGGTGTGCCTGTATCGTATCGTATGGGTTATGCACCGATACAGTAGTGTGCATGGGCACGGCTGGCACGGGGGTCCGAACGCCGCGTCTGCTTGCAGAATGGTTCCAGATCGCACCCCGCACGCAAGCAGCCGCTGCTGCTGCGAGGGGGGGGGGGGGGGGGGGGGCGCACGCGGGTGACACCGTCAGAGTTGCGGTACGGTCCGCGGTGAACCTCGCCGACGACGTCTGCGAGGACGTCGATCGCCTGAGAGAACGAAGGCCGGTCCTCCGGCCGCTCGCTGAGGCATGCGACCATGGTGAGGGTGTACGTCAGCGGCACGCTCGCCGGCACGCGCGGGAAGTCCGGGTGGGGGGCGAAGCGCACGTCGCCGCCGTCGGGGCCGCTTGCTGCAGCCTGTGCGGACAGGCGCGCAAAGTGCTGCACCCAGTTGCCGCCCTCCGCCGCCGGGTCCACCGGGTTGCCCCACCGGCCGGCCGCCTCTGGCGCCTGTTCCCCTCCCGCCGCGCCCTTCGGCCTGCAGCGCACCCGCCATCACCCCTGGGCCGCTCATGCGCCGCCGGGCAGCGACACGGACAGTTCTCCAGAGTGATTGCAGCAGACCTGGCAGCACTGCACATGTGTGTGCCGGCAACGGAGCCGGCGCGAACCGGGGAAGCGTGAGCAAGGGGGCGCACGTGGTAACATATGCCGGGCAGCCCATGATGAGCTCCCACATGATGACGCCAAAGGCGTACACGTCGCTCGCCTGGTGCAGGCGGCCTCGCGTGTACACCTCGGGCGCGATGTAGAAGGGCGTGCCGCAGCGCATGTTGCTCGCGTGGCTCTTGCCGTTCTGAATCCGCCGAGACAGCCCAAAGTCGGAGACCTTGGCGGTGGCCCCGCCCGCAAGAAGCGCAGCCCTCAGGCTGTCATACTTCCGTACATCATACTGCACCGTGCCGCCGCCGCATGAGCGTGCAGACGGTAGAAGTGGCCAGCGCATGTTGTGGTGCCAAGCGGGGCGGGGGGCGGTCGCGGCACGGGGATGCTTGTGTGGGAGATTGCGCGGTAATCGGGGAAACCCTGATAGGCGGTGGTGGCGCGGCGGAAAGCGTGGTGAGGCAGGTGAACCAGCGGCGCGCAGCCCCCGTGATGGTGGTGGGAGGGGTGCAGACTTGGAAGTGCAAGGCACACGCGCGCATGCGTGATGCCACTGCATCCGTGTGCGCGAGCTTTGAGCGTTCTACGGCAGCGAAGGGACATGGGAGGGAGGGGTGCCGAATCGATGGCCGGGAGCTGTGGGGCGGCCCGCGTCGGCAGGTCGGGTGTGAGGGAGAAGGTGGAGTGAATCGGCCCAACACAGTGCGGCGGTGTGATGGTGACACGGTCGTGCGGCGATGCGGGGGTGTGTCACGGAGGGGTGGGGCGGCACCTTGAGGAGGACGTTGGCCGGGTTGAGGTCTCCGTGGCAGACGCGCTTGCTGTGGACGTACGCCATGCCCTCGGCGATGCCGCGCAGCACGGCCATCACCGGCTGCCACCGCTGTGGCAGCGTCTGCGCGGTGAACATGCCGTCGGACACTGCCGCCCGCAGGCTGCCACCGTTGCAGTACTCCTGCAACCCACACGCCACCGTCGCTGCGCCGCGCCCGCCGCGGCTGGGGGAGGCGTCCACCGCCTTTGCAGGCAACCGCAAAGGTTCGCCGAGGGCAAGATCGAGCAGCCCAGACTGACTGACCAT
The DNA here is from genome assembly GCA_032360965.1 of Ulva armoricana. Taxonomy (NCBI): domain Eukaryota; kingdom Viridiplantae; phylum Chlorophyta; class Ulvophyceae; order Ulvales; family Ulvaceae; genus Ulva; species Ulva armoricana. The sequence continues at coordinate 3,750,705 of JAUMHO010000006.1, forward strand.
CGGCTGCACCTCATGCACATGCACGGGCAGAATCAGGTGTAACACATCGCAGCGCACAGCACACAGGACTACACTGAGGCGTGCGGAGAGGCAAAGGTCTGGTAGGGGCGGAGGAGGGGCACGCCTGGATGAGGTAGATCTTGCAGACGTCGAGCTCCTGGGAGCCGGCCGGCGAGATGACGCGGACATCGTGGTTGTACGTCGCAACGATGTTCGAGTGCCCGAGGTTGGTGGCGATGGCGGCCTCGCGTGCCACCGAGCTCGTGACTTGCTCAGCGCTGTTGCTCGACAGCAGCACCGTCTTGATGGCGACCTCGACGCCGCGCCACTGCCCTGCAGCCACGCTCCGGCCGTCGGCCGCCGCCGCCGCCATGCTGTGCTGTGCTGTGCGGCAAGCAGTGGAAGGGTGCACAGGTCCGGCGGGGCAAGGTTGGCAGGCATGTAGGGAGGTGTGGGAAGGTATGACTGGTGCGGGTCCAGGGTGTGCAGGAAGGGGGGGGGGGGTTCGAGAGCAGCATGAGTGTGGCTGCATGAGCCCGCTGCGGAGCATGTTGGCATTTCGAGTGCAAAGGGGCGGTGCTCTGGGGATGTAGGAGGAGACGTTGGCAGGGAGGGGGGAGGCGTCGTGGCGCACCGTGGTAGACGGTGCCGGAGGCCCCCTGGCCGAGCATGGAGAAGACCTGCAGCTGTTGCTCCTGCAGGTCGCCCTGCATCTCTTCCACAGCACGCTTCACAGCCTCCTTGATACTTGCGACCCGCTCCGTGCGGCCGCTCGAGCCGTCGCTCAGCGCGCGGCTCCCCCCGCCGTGCTTCGGCGTCGGCGCGACGGTAATGCTCTGCAGCAGCCTGGAGCTCGTCTCGCTGCAGCTGCCGTCGCCGTCGATCGCCGACCGCCCCGTCCCGGCCGCGTGCACGTCCTCCTGCCGCTCCATCGCCCCCAGCTGGATCACTGACGACGTCGTTGCGTTCCGCGCCTCCCGATCGACCCACCGCCGTGGCCCCTCGCGCGCGAGTGGCTGCGACTGCGACCGGCCCTCTTCCGCCGTCGCGCGTGTCCGGAAGCTCCGGATGTCCACCCCGCGCTCCCACGGCCGCTCCCACGCCTCCGGCAGCGACCCCACCGCCGCAATCCCCGCCGGGGTGCCGCCCCCGCCTGATATCGACCCGTCCGTCAGCGGCGACCGGCCTTCGCTCGACACATCGCGCGGCGTCGCGCGCAGGGACGATCCGCTGTAGCTCGCGCTCTCGACGTTGATGCTACGCGGCTCCGGCCGCGCTTGCAGGAACGCGAGCATGTTGGCGTCGAAGGAGGTGTCACTCGGAACGTGCGTGTCGGAGGACGTTGGGTCGCCAGGGGGGCGCTTGTAGAGGACCCCCGGCGGCCGCTCCGTCTCGTTCATGAACGACTCGTGGCGCAGGTACGCGTCGGAGCGCTTCTCAAAGTAGCCGCTGCCGAGGCGGATGCTCCCGTTGCGGCACACGCCGCCGCGGCAGCTCCCGCCGGTGCTCGAAGACTTCCAGCGGCTGTAGAAGAACAGCGCGATGATCGCGTTCACAATCGCGATGCCTGCATGCGTGCGGCCCGTCACGTGTCCAGGAACCGGCAGGGACCCACATCTGCGCAGCGCACCGGCGTGAGCAGGGTAGTTGAACAGGCATGCAGCGCAGCACCTGCGGCGACGATGACGGCGATGAGCCACGGCTTGGCGACGTCGCTGTCCTCGTCCGCGCCGGCCGCCGTGCCGTCCTCGGCGCACTGCTTCGCATGCTCCAGCGCGGCGCCGCGCAGGATGACGCGCTCGCTCGGCAGGCACTTGCGGAACGCCAGGATCGTGGTGTCGATCTCGGCGCCCTGGATCTCGGCGACGCTGACCGCCTCGGCGACGGTTGCGCGTGTCTCCGCCTCTGACCACCCCGCGCCACACCACAGAGTCACGTTCTCGAGGTCGTGCTGCTGAGTGCCCGGCCACCGGCGGCGGAAGAGCAGAAAGTCCCGTGCGCGGATCTGACCCGGGCCGACGGACACTCGGCCGATCTGCGCCACCTCCTCCTGGTTCTCCGCGACGTACCCCCGCGGCACCAAAGCCACTGCATCGTCGATCACCTGCACCGCGGCTCCAGCGCGTCGCCCAGCTCGCTTCGCATGCTTGCAGCCGGTCTGACATTGTCCGGGCTTTGCTGCCCAAGCAGCAGACGACGAGGCACCATGGCAGCATGCACAGAGCAGGGGTGCGGGTGGAGAGGCTGTGTCATGGCGGTGGTTGTGCAGTAGGTCAAGCAGGAGAGGGGGGGGCTCACCGGGCAGGGCACGCGGATGTTGGTGTCGCGGGCGATGAAGACCCCTACCGGCGCGACGGTGATGTAGAGAGCGCTGGCGGTGCTGGCGGCGCTGGCGGCAGTGGCTGCAGCGGCCGAAGTGTAGATGCAGTTTGTCAGCTCGAGGGTCGCGTTGTCCGGCACATCGAATGGCGTTTCGGTGGTCGAGGTGACCTCGCGTCCGCCGCAGTTCAGGTGGACGCGCTGGCCGTTGGCGACCTTGACCGACCTCGGCAGCACCACAGCGCTGCATGCATGCGCGCCACTGAGTCTGCTGGATGCATCGCCCGGTCCAGGAGGGGGTGGCCGGATGTGGCTGTGCGCATCGGGCGATCGGTGTAGTGAAAAACCCTAAAACATAAGGAGCCGAGCATGCCCGTTGGGCACGGGGTTTCAGGGGTGGGGCATGCAGATCACCCCTCAAGGGCTGCCACCTGTGATGCTCATGGTGAGTGCACTGGCCTCGCAGGTGCGCTGAAGCAGCAGTCCATCTCAGGAATGTTGGCTCGTGACAAGTGCCGAGGCGACCCGGCTCCGGTTTGCCAGAGGGTCTGTTTGTGTACATCTGCGGTGTGTCCGGGCTGATGGCAGCAGTGCGGGGAGATGTTTTGATAGAGAAAGTTTGATTTTTGGCTTGAATTTATGGGGCAAGGCCCTGAAAAGTCGTCCCGACCCCCCAACACTGGACGGGAGTGCCCGGGGCTGTACCGGCGCAGATAGTGACGCGCAGACGCGACGGGCCGTTGCCCGAGGCACGTGGATGCTCCCTGCAACGAGCCGACAGGGCCACAGCGCCAGAGACGTGCAGCTGTCAAGATGCATCGACGGTGCGCTCGCGGCTGCGTGCGCGCGCGCAGGGGCTGCAGGCCCGACGACGGTGCGCTCGTCGCAGCCGGGAAACGCCGCGCCTCGAGCACTACGCACTGAGGATTGGCTGGCGCCTTTGCAGCGCACACCTTGACCACCCAAGGCGAGGGACACATGTCGCGGCAGAGTTTTCACACCCCCTTTCCCATTTGCTGGCAGCCGTGCGCGTGCTGCCTCCGCTGCGGAGCATGCGGGACGCTGAGAGCTGCAGCGACGTGGAACGCAGTACCTGTCGCCGTGATCGTCAGTCACAGGTGTGTACCATATGACTCTAGAAGCAAGCTCGTGAAGGATCTAGCACAGGCGCGCCAGCGATGCAGATGGCGTCGTCGCATCCATGTGCGAGAGCGGGACGCCGCGGCAGTGATCAGTCAAGTTTGCTCAAGTCAAGCTGACCGCAGGAATTCCTTGCGCTGCCCGAGCGATCGCAACGTCAGGTTGTGCAAGGCGATCCCGGAACTGGCTGTTGGCAAGAAGAGTTGAGCATCCATATAGAGAGCCGTCGCATGCAAACACCCGTTGCACGAGGCTGATCGTCAGAGGGCGCTAGTGCTGGGATGCTGCGCACTAGTTACGCTGAATGCGTCTCAGCACCGGCAACAGACCCTCGCCCGACATAGATATGCATGCTACCCTGTATGTGCCTCACGGAAGGCTGTCTGCGCCGTGCAGGGTCGCATGCACGTCACGAGTGCGCCGCTAACGGCGAAGAAATAACGTGGACTACTCCTGCGTACGCAATGCGTGATCCTTTCTACTCATAAAGCAGTTGTACTCATCTGTGGCATATTCGAAATCTTTATTCCGACAAGTGACCTCTCTTCGATGACAGATGGAGCACAGCTTGGCCGCGTTCAACCGGAACACAGTCAGCCGGCCCAGTACCCAACCGCGCGATGCGCCGGGCTACTTCATTGCCCAACACAAAGCGAATGTTACCACTCTACTCTGGCGTGACGCAGCAACTACGGGGAAAGCTGCTCCCCTTGCATACTGAACACAAAACTCAGTGTTCGACGCAGGACGCAAGAATTTCACAAGTGATGACTATCAGCACCATTACAACCACCAGTGTCTGCAGTTGGAGTGCACGTTTGCCGATCTGTGCCGCATGCGCAATCATAAGCAAGTGACATTGGCTGTGAAACCAGGATCGCTAGCGACTCAGCCTCACAAAGCTCTACATCCTGTGCATTGCCCTACTCAGCAGAAAGTACGGCAATGTGGCATAGTGTTAATCATGCTCGTCAATTGCACCCGTCGATGCGGACAGTTCTCGCGAAAACCACAAGCCAGGGATACGTGTGACCTCTCGGCCTATGATGGCCAGAACACGAAAGCATACCTCTGATCATCGGATACAAGGCATAAGTTGACATTATCGCCTCCGTTCTCCACACGATTGCTGATTTCCTCGGCGCTCTTCACGTGTGAGCAACTGTCGCCGGGCTGAGAAATTGCCGCACTCGCACATAAAAGAGCGACAAAACCAGCCCCAAACAAACCTCGCTGATACATGATATCAAGATCGAATTTGTGCGAAAATAGCTGAGATCCGTTGCCTGGTCATGTCTTACCGTGCCGACCACATCATCAGGTGAATTGTTGCTGCAGCAGTCAGATGTGCACTCACTCCCTTCGACGTACGCAACAAAGAGTAGTGTGGCATTCTCTCACGTACCGTTGTTCAACTCGCATTCCACATTCTGTACAGGTGCATTGCCATTCAACCATGGTCATCATGACGGGCGTCGTCGCATGCCGCAGTGCCCCGAGTGATGCGGGTCGGTACGAACGAGGTGACGCAATGGTGTCAGACTTCGCCGATTCCATGCGTCAGGCACATGAACCCAATATTGCATCGTAATCTGCCCATGCATGCATACCTGAATGACGCGAACGCCGCCGAGCTCCTGACCTCAAGAGGATGGCTCTTGTACACTTGACAACACTCCTAAAACCACCGCCAAAGCAGTAGAGGAGTCAACGCTGTGACTGCATTGCAGCCCTGCTGGTTTGGCGGTGTAAGTTGTGCTGGATATGGGCTGTTCACAGGAATCAGACAATTGATGAGTGCAGCGCCACCAAGCTTGCGAGGTCGCAGTGTGCCCCGTCAGCGCCCGCGACCGCTGGTACCGCCCTCTGCCCCTTCGCCACACCGACCGGGCATACGCGTCCACGAGTATCACTGTCGTGCCACACCAACGCAAAAGCATACTGTTACACAGTCAAGAGCAAGGCGGCTCCCTGGTCAGTATAGGTAACCGTACACTGCCTAATTCACTGCCAGGATGGAGTTGTGGTGAACACAAATCCTGTCAGGGGCGAGACCCTGCAGCTACACCACTTCGCCCGACCCACCACCCTTCCCGGCGCTCAACCAGCGCCACTTTATCAGGCCATGCAAACGCCCTTGCCACACAGGGCTGTGGCTTGAGGCATGCCACAGGGTGCTCTGGAGCTGAAGCAACCCAAGTCGCTCCACGGCACCGTCACTAATACCATTGCCGCCCACCCGCTCTGCGTTGTGCTGCGGCGTCTTCGACCTCCATCTGTTGCGCGTTCAGCGCCGCACGTAGGTTCCGGGGCATGCCGATCCCGACCCCCCTCGGCAGCGGGTCGTCCTCCACCTCGACGTGCGCCCTCGGCACAACGAGTCCGCGAGACGGCGACCGCGCCGCCGCATGCGCCGCCGCATGCGCCGCCGCAGCATGCGCCTCCGCCGCACGCGCATTTGCCGGCCGGGCGGGAGCGTGCGAACCGGTGCCGCCGCCGTGCCACGACCGCGAGCTCGGCCGCACCGCGCCGCGAGCTACTGGGCTGCGGCCCTGCCCGTCCCGGCCGCCGCGTGACGTTGCCACCTCCACCTGCTGTGGCATCGAGTCCCAGATGGACGCTGACCACGCCGAGCCGCGGTGCTGCGGCGACACGTGCTGCGGTGTCCGGCTCATCGTGGACGTCGGCGTCTCTGTGAAGTCCGACACGTCCCCCTCCGACAGCAGCTGCTGCATCGCGCGCCGCCTCTGCCGCTGCCGCTCTGACTGCCGCGCCCGCTGCTGCTGCGGCACCGCCTGCTGTTCCATCGGCATGCCTGCCCCCACAGCGCCCACGCCACCAGACGCCCCAGGGTGCCGCGAGCGCGGCGCACTCGCACTGCGTGTCCCCCGACCCCGCTCGCGCACGTCCCGCGCACTCCAGCTCGCGTTGCTCAGGAACGAACTCGACGTGCCGTCATGGCTGGTTTCGGGCTGGGAGGCCTGTGCCGGGTCTGACCGCGGCCGGTCGCGCGGCCTGGAGCCCCCCCTCTCCTCGGCGGCGCCATGCGGCGCCGCCGTGTGAGACACGTACGCGGTTATCTCGTGCCCCCCTGGCTCGCCGGGCTCAGGCGGTGGGTGCCGCAGCGTCGGCCGGCCACTGGTGCTGCCGCGGATGACGTCCCTGTCCGGTCTCACGGCCGCGCCGCCGTTCCTCGCGCCTGGCGGGTTCACCCTGAACGGTTCCATGCCGTTGGTCGCCACAACATCGTGCCGCACCCCCCGGCGGTCGGGCGTGTGCGACTGCGACTCGGTGTTCTTCGACGTGACACTGAGCTTGCGCGGCTGCGAGATGCCGGCACTCGAGTCCCCAAAGTAGTCCGCCGCGCTCCCCGTGCCTGACCGGCCCGACTGACGGGACTTGTTGGAAGCCCGGCCGCTGCCGCTGCCACCCTGCCGTTGCCCTGTCTGCATCGCACACACCCAGATAGTCATCTGCCGCCGCTCCACGCCCGCATGGCACAACCATTCCACCATCATAACACACCACACACATTGTAAGCAGTGCCATGCCGCGTCGGCCGCCGAGGTGTCTGACGAGACGGGCTGACTGCGAGGGTTGGGCCATGTGCTGTTTGCGCCACCCACGACACGCACCACGCAGGCAATGCCTGTCAGCGTGGGATCCGCGCACTCACTCACACGCCTGCGCCGCCGCCACGACAGGCGCCCGGTCCAAGTATGTGCCTACGACTCCTGCCCCGGCACACGGCGTGGGAGGCCACACCGCAGGACAAACGTGGCCGCGCCGATGCGGTGCCGTTAACCCCTGGCCAGCTCCGGGGCACTGTCGGGGCAGTGCCGGTGTTCGGTACACGGGCCTCGCAAATCCAACAGCTCAAAACACCGAGAACCACGTACCAGAGACTCCACCCGCCGCAAGAGAAGGCCGCGAAACCTCGACGCAAGGAGACACACCATGAGCTTGCCACTGTCCCCGAGGGCAGATAGCACCGACTCGACCTGCGAGAACTGGGGCCGGTCCTCCGGGTGGTGGCACAGGCAGGCGTGCACCGTGCGCACATACATGTCGGGCGCCGACGCCGGCAGGTTCGGAAAGTCCGGGTGCCTGACGTACTCCCCCTGCCCCGGGGCGGCCGGGCTGCCGCCTGGTTGGGGCGCCGGTGGCCTGCATCGCACAGCCGCGTCACACGCCCGGTGTCCCACATCTGCCGAGTCGCCAACACAGCTCAGGCGCCGGGTCACACGCAGCCCGCTGCCCTAAACCCGCCCGGGGCGCTAGGGTGTGCGAGCGCCGCGACGGGTTGCAGGACGGTGGGCGCAGAGACAGGTTTCAAAGTGCAGGGGCTGCTCACGGGTGTGCACTCGAGGGCTGACTGCACGATGACGCGGTGCACGCTGGTTGTGCATACTGCATACGTTGACGCAAGATGGCACCGCAACATGGTCGCCCAGAGGATCAAGCTGTTACCAGCATGCTGCAACACAGTACCCTCCCCGGCTCCATCTGTGGCCGTGCAACAGCGCAGTGCCGCGCAACTGAGCGGCAGCCTGTCCTGCAACATGGCCTGATCAACCTCATGGGCCAATGGCGGGCTCCTTGAGCGGAGTCTCAGGAGAGATCTCCAGGGAAGAGTTCCAAACCCCCGGAATCAGAATCAAGAGGGACTGGGTGTTTGTGAGGTGCAGCACGCGCTTGCTGCAGAAACGGTGGTACAAGGTGGGGTAGGTTTGCAGGGCCGCACTTCTGCGTGTACACTGGGCGGCCCATCATCAGCTCCCACATGATGACGCCGAAGGAGTACACGTCACTCGACTTGTGTAGCCGCCGCTGCCCCGCGACCTCCGGCGCGACGAAGAAGGGCGTGCCCTGCTTGATGTCCGACGTGTGGCTGCGTCCGAGCTGGATCTTGCGGGAGAGCCCAAAGTCTCCGACCTTGACCGCCGCCTGGCCAGCACTCAGCGCCTCCGCCACGCTGCGGAACTTTGACGAGTCATACTGCACAGCACAGCACACCGAGCCCTTGGACGCTCCAGATTGACGACCCCGGCAAGAGCGGGCCTGCTCCACACATTCGCCTGCCACCGCTGCCCGCCCCAACTCAGCAGCTACGCGGACGCTCCCACTTACTCAGCAGCCCCACAGCGACACAGGCCGACCCATGCCGCGTGATGAACACGGAAACGTGCGAGTTGGGGCGATGGCCACATACAGAGCAGGAGTGTGTGCGCTTGCCCCACGCGCGCCGACTGGCAGAGCAGGTGTAGCGGCAGGGGCGGCTGCCAGCCGGGCCGGGGCCGGGAGGCCACACCTTGAGGAGGACGTTGGCCGGGTTGAGGTCACCGTGGCAGATGCGCTTGCTGTGGAGGTACGTGATGGCGTTGGCCGTCTGATGCAGTAGCGACAGGATGACCTGCGAGCGATTGGCCAGCTCGCCCGGCAGGAAGGTGCCCTTCACGATCGCGTGCCTGAGGCTCCCGCCATTGCAGTACTCCTGCAGCATGGCCGGCTGTAAACCACCTGTGGGGGCAGCCCCGGCTGTGGCCAGGACGGCGCGGCGCCTCGTGAGTTGGCAGAGACTGCAGCCACATCATCATGGCACGCCCAGAGGGTGTCGTGTGCTCCTGTGGTAGTGCAACATGCCAGATCTGAGCACATGGCATAATGATGTTGCATCACACGTGTGGGCAGAATCAGCACTGACTGGGTCGGAATGTCAGTCTGAGACGGGCGGAAGGAAAAGCGAGGCGTGTGTGTGTGTGTGTGTGTGTGTGTGTGTGTGTGCCACACTGCATGTGGAAAGCCTGCAAGAAACGTTGGGTCAAAGATCTGTTGCAGATCAAGTGTCTTGTTCAAGATCGCTTCTCCCATCCTGTGAGGATGTGGATGCTGTCAGAGCAAGCAGATCTATACTCCTGTGATGTTGCAGTGTGACTGGCGAAATGTGTAAGGTCATGGCACACTCTGGGAATGGGAAGTTTGAGCAGGGGAGGCAGGATGCTGCTGTCAGAGACAGTCAAGTGTGTCATGACTAATGTGGACAGTGAGCTCACAACTGTGCAATGTCCCACGTTAGGTAACATACTTCGGGCAATGATGATGCGTGAGCAGTTGTGGCACAATGCAAGTGTGCAATATTACAGTGTGGGGATGAGCCTGTGTAATGGCTGCCTGCAAGAGGAATGCAGCCCCAGCTCCTGCATCTCATTTATTTACGCCCACAACACAATCACACATAGAAATAGGTGCAGGACTGTTTGTGACGACTTGGAAGCACACTGGAAGCATGCTTGCTGACAGCAGCATGTGACAGCATGTATTTCAGCAACGGCGCCGCAATCAAATTGCTGGGGGCATGAGGCTTGCACCACCACATGACTCATGAGCGTGGCCCTGGGCACTAGAATGCAGCTAGTGGTCTTTGGGATGATCATGTTTGCATTTTACCTGGGCCATAACTGGATAGCTGGAGGCCTGGCTTGTCATGCACAAGCCCCTGCTCCTGGCCCAGCCACTGCATGAATGAAGCAAAGACACATGAAAACCCACACGTGTGACAAGGCATGGTCAACACAGACCTCGGAGTCTGTGGAGGCATTCGCTGGGGACGAGAGCACGTGACACACACACAGAGTGTCCGTGTCGAGTTCATGGGTGTTGGCCTCACAGATCAGAGGTGGCCTGCTCCCCACTGCCTCCACGGAACTGGCCATGGATCACGATCATGCTCTAATACACAGCCACTGCTGTGGGTTCAAAAAACAGCCTGGCTAGACAAGCACAGGCGAAGGCAGATGTCGTGAGGCCCGCATGCATGGTACCGCAGACACTAGCGGTGCAATACGATGCAGGCCAATGAAGAGCGGCGGGCAAACCTGAATGAGGTAGAACTTGTAGATGTCGAGCTCGTTGCAAGCGTCCGAGCTCACAGTGCAGATGTCATGGGAGTACATGGCCACCACGTTTGCGTGGGAGAGGTTGGACGCGATGGCCGCCTCGCTGGCGAGCCGGGACATCGTGTTATCAGACTCGTCGCTCTGGAATATGACCGTTTTGATGGCGACCTCCAGCCCTCTCCACTCCCCTGCAGCCACCCAGAGCCGTCGGCCCAAGTACTGGCCCCTCGCACACTCCCACCACGACTGACCCGGGGCTCTCATCAAACATGCCCCGCAGGAGAGTGCAGGCAACAGCAGCAGTACACGATCATCTGACATGCGCGGCTTGGACTTGCGGGGGGGAAACGAGGATGCTGCCGTCTACCCAAACAGCGATTCATTGCAGCTGAGGAAGCCGCATGGGTACAACCAGTCTGCGCTTGCTCCTCAGCCCAAGGCTGCATGCACCAGGCCGGAGCGTCGCAGCCCCGTATGCGGCACACCGTGACGTCACAGAGCGGGACACGCAGCGGGCGCTGCACAGCACACAGCGTCGCACATGGAGGGAGCACGGCCCGCCAACACACGATGCTGCACAGAAGCTGCAGCGTGACAGGCACTTGGCACCAAGTCCCAATCCACATGGATCGCCTGCAGCTGAGGTAGCGCAGGCTAGTCTGGCACGCGGTCATCGGCAGCAGCCCGCAGCCCACAGCGCTGACCTCGCAGGGATACACGCCTCCGTGCGGCACAGCAGAGTGTCCCACTGGGAGTCCCGCGGGGGGGTCCTGGGGGGGCAGGACAGGGCGCACCGTGGTAGACTGTGCCGTACCCGCCTCGGCCGAGGACGCTGAAGATCTTGAGCTGCTGCTCCTGCAGGTCGCCCTGCATCTCCATCATCTCGCGGTGCACCGCTTCCTTCATCCGCCGCACGCTCGCCATGCTGTCGCTCTGGCTCCGCAACACCTCCGCGCTATTTGTCGCCGACAGCGCTGCCGCCCCTGGAGCAAGCCGCCGGCCCTCCGCGGTGTGCTGCTCCTCCAGCATACTCAGCGCACGCCCCGCCGGCGACTCGTCGCCGCCGGTCGCCATCCCCGACGGGCTGCTCTTATGCGTCGGCGTGCCCACCCCCGCAGCCTTCCGGACCAACTCCCGATCCACAGACTCCTCCCGCCCAGCGGCAAACCCGCCATTCGTGCTGCCGCTGCGCCCTGCATGCGCCCCATGCGACGGCTCCCGTCGCAGCTGCTCCATCGCCGTCAGCCGCATCGGGCCGCCGCCGCCGGCCGACTCGGACCCCCGCACCGACCCGGCCGCCACCGACACCGCCGCCACGAGCGTCTCCTCCTCATCACTGCGCGGCGTCGCGAGCTCCACCGCCGAGAGGTGCGGCAGGTACGGTTCACCGCCGCCGGTGGACGAGTGGGGAGAGCGCTGCAGCGCCGACCGCTGCGGGGACGGCGGCACGCCCGTCACGCTGCCCATGCCGACTGTGCTCCCCGCGCCCACGCTGTTATCTGCTGTGTTAAAGAGGGCGTTCGAGACGCGCGACTGTGTCATGTTGATCGGCGACTGCGGCGCGCCGACGCCGGGTGTGACGACCGCGGTCGTCATGTCCGAGCCAGAGGTGCGTGAGATGAGCGAGCGCGCCTCCTCGGCGATGCTCGTGCCGTTGGCCGCCGTTGAGGCGGCAAAGCCGCGCATCGCCTCCTCGGCCTTGGCGCGCAGCGCACGATCGCGGTGCACCGAGAGCAGGATGAACGCCGTGATGATAGCCCACATCAGCACTGCACAAGCGGCAGGCAGTGCGGGTCCACTCGATACGGCAGCATCGCGTTTCTGTGCAGCGTACGCACGCCATGCGGGACTGCGCTGCCTTGGCACCCTGCCAAATGTCCATGGTGGCGACTGGCGGCAGCATGGTCTGTGCCGTGATTGTGCGCTAGTGCATCTCACAGTGCATGCAGTGGTGCTGCAGTGCGCCTGTGTGGCCCTAGCGGTACCGTTGGCTGCGACAGCTGCACAAGTGTTTCATGCATTTTCTGTGGGAACAGAGGGGGGAACGCACAGAGGCCGCCGACGACGGAGATGCGGACGATCCACTTCTTCTTGTCGTCATCGCCGCCATCGCCTCCCACCTCGGGCGTTTCATCTTGCCGAGCTGCGTCAGCGCTGGAGGTTGGGTCGGACTGTGCTGCGTCAGACGCGGCCCTGGTAGGCGTGTCCGCGAACTGCAAGAGCTGCCTCAGCTTCGAGGATTGAAGACCTGTCTCTCCTGCTGGGATACAGGCCGCCCGAACGTTTTCCAAACTCACCCGCGGACCCACTGTATGCTCTGTGGAATGTGGGGAAGTCGTGGACATGGTATGTCCACCATGGACTGTGTTCTGTGATGATTTGAATATACCAGTTGCCACCGAAAGCGAAGATCCCTGCAATAATCGTGTATCAAAACACGTCTTTTGCATGCATTTTGTGGCACGTATGTGGGTCAGAGCCGTGAATTTGGTGCGGCTGGCGCACAGTCGTCCTTGTCAGCGCCACACAAGAGCGGTGGTGCCCCACAACGGCCTTGCACAATCTAGCATCACGGTCGGTTGTTGCTACACAAGATCACCAAATTTCCCAGAGGCAAGCGAATGCCGCAGAGAAGTCGCCACAAGTACATGCAGCTTTGAACAACCACATTCCAGGTGCTGGTCCGCAAACTGATGGGAGACCGTACCCGACAAGGCACCGAAACGAAAGAATCAGAAAATAAAACCTCAGAGGTAGCGCTTCCTGCTATTGCAGCTGCGAGTTCTTGTGCAAACGACCCCACACCATCTGAAGAAGCTGAAGACAAAATGCAGTTCCTGAGCACAAGACTCGCATCCTCCCCAAGCGAAAATGCTATCAAGTCATTCTCAAAGCTGATGGCATGCCACTTGCAATCCAACTCTAGGTGCATTGAAGGTGGAATGGCCAGGTGGTCCCATTCCAGCATCGTCCTGCACAAACATCACGAATCCGGGGAACGCCACTCGGCATGTCTCTGCTCGATATTGAGCCATCGTACCCGCTGCAGGCGTCACTGGTTCTGCGTTTCCAAGTCAACTGTGCGGCACCAACGCTGCGCCCCATCTGGCCCCGGACACCTCCCAACAAGACATGTTCGTTGGATGACATACCAACCGGAATAGACGTGGAAAAGGAACACTGAAGCGTATTTCACCGTTCACGACACTTTGCTACCGTCCTGTCGTGGCACATGACATTCTCAATGCCGGAAGCTGTTCAGCTGCACAAAGCGTCATACTACATGTGCATGTGATCCAGCATCACTGATAGCTTTCATTTTAAACTGCAAAGAGACGTAAACGTGGAGGTTTGGGCGTGAACAGGTTGCTTCTGGCAGAGAGACGCACGTTTTATATGTACGGATGCACATGTGCACATGGGGAGTGCCCGTAGGTTGCACTGTTTGAAGGAGATCTGCCGCTTCTTTATACGATTTCACCGGAAGGCAGCCCAGTGGATCCAATCGTGAAGGGCGCATCGCACCAACGGGGGCGGTAAGACATACCAGCGCCGTCAACGCAATGACAGTAGGCAAACAGACAGACATCTTCAGAGAGACTGTATCATAAAGCCTACATATTGTTTACATGGAGATTCGACCTACCACTGAGTTTCCCGCTTTCCGACGATGGCGAAGCAACCTTGAGCAACATCAATCAAGAACATGCCTTTCGCGCCGCGTAGGACATGTCTACTGAGCGTCTCCTGTTTCACCGTGCGGTAGGAACGCACGTTTAACACGATCAACCAAGGTGGCGGGATCACCGGACGAACACGCACTATCGCGATAAAGCGTGGGCAGTTTCTGCACTGGGCCCGTCTCCTTTGCACTAACGGTAACCCAGACCACATCAAGGCAATCGCAGCAGACACCCACCCTCGTAACACCGTGTGCGCAACTGTGATTGGGGTCGACATTGCGTGCGACAGTCAGCGGCAACAATACCCGCCCCGCAAAACTGATCGCATACACACGCATAATCTAGCGTCCACAGGACCGCCACCGAAGGCCGTGGCTGTGCTGGCGATGCGCCCCACCCAGACACCTGCCAGGTCATGCCGCTCTGTGTTGTTGTCGTGAGCATTGTCATACAAAGCAGCTGCCCGCTCTTCTTCGGGGCCATGATAGCATGCATATGTGAGCTCACGTGTCCGTGTCACGGCAGCGGCCAGTGCAGTCATCATCGGGAGGCTGCGCTGTTACCGAATGCAGGATGACCAGATGGCACGCAACGGTTATTTCTTCATGTGAAGTTCCAGCAGGCACGTTGCGCCCGAACACAGAGGCGATAGGCGGAGGTCCAGAAACACGCCGTCGATGTGACACGCCGTCGACATCTCTCACGCATCCTGGCAGGGGCGCCAGCAGCGCTCTCTGCTGCAACCTGGCCAATCCCGCCTCCACTGCTGCAGGTAGTATGCAGGACCACAAAACAAAACAAAAAAGCCCCCAAACAGGGGTATGACACCAAACCCACTCAGACATGTAGTGTCTGACACAGCGACAGCCTCTGTCCAGCCACGAACAGGCCCTCTTGGTGACACAAGTTGCGTGCAGCAGTGAAATATGTGTCCCATGGCTGATTCAATGACCGCATCTTTGCCCACAACAGGTGCTGCTCCTTGCTTTGGCTGTTCGCAGGCTGCACACGTTGCGGGACTGTCGGTGTTGTAATTTGACGATCAATTCGTTTGGCGTGATGCCCCAGTGATGCCCCAGTTGTTCATTTCGTGGCTCAGGGAGGGGGGAGTTTGGAGCGGCCCCTGGTACCCAGAGATCATGGCTGCAGGGGGGCTGCTACACAAACTGGGTGCGAGTTGCACTGGAACAGTCGCATTGAGCTGCGAGTTTCACATACTGAAACTGGTAGGCACCACGTAGATTGTATACAATCTTGCTGGTGTGGCAGCGTGCACTGTTCTTGTGGCCGACGCCCGCTTGGGTCTGGCTGGATGCCCGAGTTGTTGTTTTGTATGAAAATGTTGCTCATGCATGCTGTCATCGCTGCACCACAGGTGCCACGCCCACAGAACAGATGCCCAAAAAACAAAAAAAAAACAAAAACAAAAAAAAAACAAAAAAAAATCAAAACAAAATATTTCGGGCATCACGCCAAACCCAAACGGGCGTCGGCCACAGCACACCTACTGGTAGGGGCGGACAGGTGCAAGACGGGCGCAGGAGGGGGCACAACCACAGGGGCAGCAACAAGCGGGTGCG
>JAUMHO010000006.1:3766422-3780921 GCA_032360965.1 Ulva armoricana
GTGGTCTGATTCGAGACCTGTACGCTGTTGCGTGATGCACCTGTGACCGTGCCCCTCTTCGATGTAATCACACACACACACACACAAACACACACACGGCAGCACATCTCATCACCAGCATTCCTGGTCTCGTTCTGCAACGGTTCAGCGAGCCAAGGCTGCCCCTGCGTTCGGCGTTCCCACATGCACAGGACTGCAGCAGCCGCCTGTAGCCAAGAAGGGCAAGTGGACACCTAGTTGCGTCCTGCACTGGATGCCAAGGATGCGGACCGCCCAGATGATGCGGACCGCCCAGATGATGCGGACCGCCCAGATGATGCGGACCGCCCAGATGATGCGGACCGCCCAGACCCGTTGCTGTGCGGCCGACCGCCACCAGCGGCACCCCTGCCAATGCAAGCCGGCAGGCACGCGCTTCAGCATCATCACTTCTCATTGCGATGCCATCGCGCTGCTGCACAAACCAGCCAGCTCACCCCCAGCCTTCTCTCTCCACGCATGTCACCTATGCCGCTTTGATGTCACGCGCCCGCCTTTGCGGCGATCTCGGCGTCGTACTTCCCCAGTGCGGCATCCATCGCTCGCAGGCTCGGGCCGAGCAGCTGCGACATGTACGGCCGGTCCTCCGCCGAGCACGCCGCGCGCATCGCCTCGGACTGCTTGTACACCCCCTCCAGCGCCGCGACGACGCGCTTGAGCTTCGAGACACGCGCCGCGGACGCGGCGGGCCAGCACGTCCAGAAGTGCCGCAGCAGCTCGTTGATGCCGAGCACGTGCTCCCGGCCGCCCTGGATCATCTCCGGTAGCAGTGCTGCACACACAGCCGCTCGTGCTCACCATGGTGTAAACCACGTATTCGTTCAACTGCGCGATGCGCAGAGGCCCATCGCATGCATGATATGCACCGCAAGCGTCACAACCTTCCAGCAGCTGCCGGGTGGCAGCGGCCGTCGATAGCGGTGGTACAGGCGATCGCGTGAGGATCGAAGCACACACGCGCACATGCTGCCGCTGTCTACGGGGTCCCGATGCTGGTGCACAGACGTGTGCGGCCCGAGCCTACCGGCAGGCTCGATCGGCGTCGAGGCAGCGCGCACCCGCAACAGGGTTGAGGCGGCGGCCACCGGCTCCGACCTCTCCGTCAAGCTGGCTGCAGTCATGGACGTCCCGAAGCGCTGCAAGCGCTGGCGCAGCGGATGGGCGGCCCAGGTCCGCGTCACCCGGATCACCCGCGCCCGCGCGCAGCCGGGCGTGCCCAGCAGCCACAGCATGCAGCGCGCCCAGCGGGCCGTCGTCGTCGCCGGCCAATGAGTTGGCGGCCTCCGGGTCAGCCTTGACGGCCGCAGTTGCGCTGTCCATGTGGCGAAAGTACTTTGACGGGTCTTGGATGTGCAGCTCAGTGTACTTGCGCGCCTGCACACCCCAGCAAACCCCTCCTCAGCACTCCAGCGCATGCGGCACAGTGGCGCAGGGGGCCCGCACCCCTCCACGCATGGCGGCATGGCGGCTGAGCTTCACAAGCGCAGCCCCGTTCTCCAGGGCGAGGTCAGCAGTCTGACATCAGGCTTGCATGCATGCGCGCAACGTGCATGGCGCCGCTGCGGCTATCGTCGTGTGGGAAGCACAGCCACAATCTGGAAAACCTGCCCGGTGTGCGCTCATGCGTGCGCTCGGCTCACCCACGGGGGGGAGATTGCAAAGCAGACCGCTGCCAGACTGGCCCACCGCGTATCCAGCCGTTTGTGCCAACACGACGTACAGGCCCTTGCACCAGTCAGGCACCGTATCGGCAACCCAGATGGCCCCTGGCTGCCACGCCTGCTCTCGCTGCCTCAGCACCAGCCCGCGGACGCGTCGGTCGAGCCCGCACTGACTGTCAAAGGGCAACCCTGGCGACGGAGTCGCAGCACGGTGAAGGCAGAGAGGCACCTGGGCAGGCCGGAGGTCTTCGAGGGCGCTGAGGGACCTCTTCTGCAGCTCCCGCCGCTCCGCCTCCGCGGCGGCAGGCGCCGCATCATCCCCTGGCGCGCCGCCTTCGTCCAGGACGGCCGCGGCATGCGTGTTGAGCTCGCTTGCGAGGTCCGCGGCCTGCGCGCCCGCTGAACTCGTCGACGCCGCCTCGCGACCCGGCCCGTGCCGAACCCCGTAGCCGGTTGAGAAGCCGTCGAACGAGTCGGCGGCGACGTCGACAGTGGGATCAGCTGCAGCCGTGCGCGCTGCGGCCGCAGCGCGGCGGCGGGAGCGCAGCTCGTCCTCGAACCGCTGCAGCTCCTCCTCAAACTCGGTCAGGAGTTCGTCGTTTGCGGATAAGGTGCCTGCACCACCGGAAGCATGTGCTCGCGGCACACAGGGGGCGCACCACCAGCGGCGCTGCGGGAGCGCAGTGGCTGCCGCACGGTGCCGCAGAGTCTCACACAGTAGAGCAGTGCGCGCCCGCGTGCACCGGGAGAATGCGTCTGCCACCATCTGCCAAGAGACACCCACCTGGTCATTCGTGTTCCGATGGCCCCTGGTCTCTGAACGTCGTGTGCAGGCACACGATGTCACACAGACCGCTGATGAACACATCCTGAGCTGTGGAAGGGTCGGGTGGCTATGAGATGCCGTACGAGAGGGAAGAGCGCTGTGCCACCGATCCACGCATTGGCTCTCCCCGTGCTGCACCGAGTCCGCCGGTCTTTCCCAAGGACGCGGGCAGGGCGGTTCTACCTCGTGGCACTGCCGTGTGCATGCTGAGGGGGTGCGAGCGCACCGGCAGCCCGCTTGCGACGCCTCGTCACCCGGTTCTTGAGAGCTTTGATGAACTCCTCGAAGAACTGCTTGCGAGAGCGTGCGTGGGGCACCGTGCCCGCAAACATCGCGGCCACGGCGGGATACTCTGCAAACACCTGCCTCTCCAGCGCCGGCGTGATGTTGATGCTGACCTTTCCAGACCGGGCGTCCACAGGCGCGTCCAGCACACTCAGCAGCTTCGATGGAAGCCCGATCTTCTGAGTGCTGGTCTGTGACTGCACCGCCCGGACGATGGCGCGCTTGCTGGACCAGAACTCCGCCTCTGTGACGTGCCCGGGTGCCACCAGCCTGAACACGCACTGCTGCCTTGTGGAAGCAGCTGTGATGCAGGAAGGCGCCAGTGTGTGGCAGGTGGGCAGGGCGACAGGAGGGCTGGCCCTGTCCCCCGGCAGCCTCGTCGCCTCGCCCAACAACCCGGAGGTCAATGGAAGTACGCCAGGTGGCTGTGTATCTCTGGTTGGTAGACGCGGTGATGGTATGAGGCGCATGGGATCGTTGTTCAGGTATGTTTGAAGGTAGTGGGGGTGCTGTCTATGCGGCCGTGGGGGCGTTCGGGGGAGCACACGAGTCGCTGTTCGGTGCGATGGTGGAGGCTTTGGGGGACCTGGGTGGGAGAGGCCTGGTGTTGAGCGTGCTGTGGTCGAGGGAGGTCAGCCTGACAGAGGTTGATGGAGAGTGGGGTGAACAGGTTACTGCCCAAATACGATTGACTGTGAGGAGCAGCAGCATGGCACCCACGACCGCCACCACAGGCTGTGCAACGCAGCGCTTGCAGGAGCAAAGCAGGCTGCTGTGCAGACCAGACATCACGAACTGTAACAAGAAACTACTGTTCTCCCGAAGGTCTGAGGCAGTGGGTGTGTGGAGTGCTGTGAGGCTGGGCGCCTCGTTACGTGCTGGATGCACTCCTGCCGCGTCGGTGTGCAGGAGCACACCGATGGTACAGCGCCGCTACGTCTTTGTGCGCTGCGAAAACAGCCTCTTGCATGCTCTTCTTGGGGACCACACTCGGCTGTTGCGCAGTTTGGGCCTCCTTGAGGGGTGTGACAACATCCAGGAACGACTCTCGGGCGTCCACGGAGGCAAACCTGAACACTCGGGATGCTTTGCCAGCCACAACGCGTAAGATGGGTTGTCCCTTGGCCTTCTGGATGCCGGGTCCTGCAGGGGTGACACGCCTGGGTGGGGTTGAATCAGAACAGCATGGGTCATCCCGGCAGCCTGCCTACCTGTGAGCGCAGACAGCATGATCTGGAAGGTCTCAGCACCGCTGAAAGCGATTGCATCATGTGATAATGAAAGCTCTCCATCTATCCAGTTGTCTTTCGCTTTCTGAAGCTTGACTGCTTGCTTCCACACGGGGTTGGACATGGTGTTGTATTTTCCACCCGCAAGCAGGTCCTACAGGCCGCGGTCGGTACCACAGGAGTCACATGTGTACTAGATACGGTGGCTATTTGGATAGAGTATCATTGTGCCGTGTGTTTGGGTGGATGGAAGCAAATTCGTTGCCTGCAGATCTCAGCCAATTGCCGACGTGTTGAAAGGTTGTAGAGGAAACGATCAGACGCGCAAGAGAGTTTTGGACAGCCCTCCGAACCTGAGGGGTGATCATCAATGACCTTGCACGGATATTAAGAATTGGCGTGAGGTGATACACACGCTATTCACCGGCACCCCGGGCCCCAGAAGACACGCCAGAATAGCAACGTCGACTCATGCCATGTAGCGCGTTGCCCATGCGATGGCATCTCGTCTTAAAACATAAACTACATTTTTGAATTTCAAAAAACGTTGTACACTGTGGTGCATTGTTCCATCTTCTTGTCCGACGTCTATTCAACGCACCTGTCGAGATCGTGACCAGGGCGACCGTTCAGGGCTATTGCTGCTGGCAATTATATGCGTGCAGGTTGCTACAATGCTAGTGGAGGTTAGTATATTGCCTTAACTGTAAGACAGTATGTGGGGAGGTCGCCGGCAGGATGGCATCGGCAATCGATCTCGATCGCAGCGGTCAAATCGAAGCGGTGCGGCATGCACCAGATTCAACAGCGTTTGTTGGAGCCACTGCACAGCCACTCCCAACGAGACGTGTACGTGCAGAATACGGCGTTCCGTTTGATGCCCCACACTACATGCCCGAGGCAGGTTTCGCGCAGCCTGGGAACCTCCCGTACACGGCTGATGAGCTACGTGCACTGGCTGACCGCATGGATGCATCTGGAACTAGGCGAGGGGATCCATCGATGGGCCTGGGAACGTCCGACTCGACGTTTGCAGGCCGTGCTTCGCAGAAACCCCATGCCGGAACGGACCTTCGAGCCAGCCGTGATATGGGCCCGGCCTCCAAACCTGATGTAAATTCTGGGAATCGTAGATCTGGGAGCCGCGGCGTGACCGCATCTGCGCCACGTCCGCAATCCGTCGCTGCCCCTCGTCCCGACGCCAAACCCATGCTCACGCAGGACGCGTACATCAAGCGCCAACAATTGCGGTGGCTGCTGAAGAAAAGGCTTGGCCAGGTTCGTGATGCTTTAGCGGCAATGCAGAGCAAAGGCGCACAGCGTACGCTCGCGAGCCTGAAAACGGATCCTGAGCCAACGCCTGGGCTCTTTTTACCGACCATCAAGGGTGACTTTGAACAGAGCTTTGCCAGGCCTTTGTCATATAAAGAGTTTGGTGTGGAGCGGCTGGGCCAGCTCCTCCTCCGGGAATGTGATGATATATTGCAGGAACCCATGAAGATCTCTCAGTTCATGCCCATGGTATGCTGCCGAGCGATCCCTCAGCTGAGCCACAACAGTAGCTTCGCATGTGAGACTCATCACAGGAGGCGGGTGGTGTACAGGTGCACGGGCAATCAACCGCACCCTCCGGTGGAGAGACGAAGGCTGCCTCACGCATGGCGGGACGCCAGCACGCGCCGGTACTGAATGAGAGCACATGCATGCACGTGACCAAAGTGCTCCGCCACTATGGATACTCTACAGAAGACGTCGCTGAGTATGCCAAGACACTGCCACAGCCCAAGTCAAAAGCTGAGAAGAATCAGAAGGCAGGCAAGCAAGCTGCAGCTGCTGCGGCCCCAGACGCTCAACCCGAGTCCGGCGCCACTGCTAATGCAGATGCCACAGCAGTGGTATCCGTGGCGGGAAAAGGCAAGGGCACTGAGAAGCCAAGTGCAGTTGCGGCGGACGCCGGAGGCAGTGGGGGTGGCCAGCCCCCACCGGCAGGCGGGCCCGCCGGTGATGAGGTGCCCACTGGCGACGCAAGCGGCATTCAGGCCAAGGCTCGCGACATCCTCAAAGGTTCCAACGGAGCCGAGGCGGCAGGTGTGGAGGCGGATGCCGCAAACACGCTGGTCGCATCCAACGCAAACGTCCTCGGCATGGCGTCGGACGACGAGGACATGCCCCCGGCCGCAGCTGCAGCACCTGTAGCGGCCACAGGTCACAAAACTGATGGCAACACGGGGAACAAGCGCAAATCCGGCGCCATCGCTGGCGCTGGCAAAGCCCGCAGCGGTGTGCTTCCTCTGCGCCGGCCGCCTCATGCATGTATCACTTCTGTCCTGCTCACCCACCCGCTGTTTTCTTTGGAAGCACCCACTCGTTGTTCAGTCTGCAGACCCAGCACAGCCAGCCGAGTCACGCGTATTTCTTCGGGACCTAATCTCAGGGGCTTGCCCCAAGACATGGTCGCAAAGATGAACCACTGCAATCAGGACAGCATGCACATCCACGACAAACTCTGCTCACCTGCCAATTTGCGCAATTTTTTTGTGAACAGAGCGGCCACGAGTGGTCTGGCGGACTGCTCGGCAGCCATGAGGTGCCTGTGATTGAGCGCTGAGCAGCCACGTGCAGAGACAATCCAACCAGAGTCAGCGGAGAGCACATTCTGGGAGGACCACGCCGAGCCCGAGCTCATGGAGGTGGAGCGTGACTTCATCGTGGGGCTGCGCGCGCGTGTGTACAACTACGCCTTCTACAGCACCACCACTGCGCCGTTCATGATCGCCGTGACGGACGGCGCGCCCCCAGGCAGCGGCGGCCCCGCAAAGAAGAAGCGGCGCCGCAACCAGCAGAGCATGGCGGTGAAGCTCGACGAGTACGGCCAAGAGGACGCGGCGGAGCGCCGCATGCGCCTCACCAGCCTCGACACCATCCCCTGCCCGCAGGTGTGGCCTGAACGCACGCCTCTGCCGCTGCATGCTGTGCTCAGGTGGCGCACGCGCACGTGTGGCGGCATGCTGGCGCCTCACTGGCCTGTTCGGCGCCCCCCCCGGCTACAACGCACACTCCCTGTCACTTTCCTGCCCCGGCGTCTGGTTGGCGGTGCATGTGCGGGCATGGCCGGGAGTGATTGCGGTGGGCTCAGTCGCACAACAGATAGGTTAGACCCTGCGACCAGCCCCTGCCTCAGGCTGTCGCGGTCAACGACGGCCAACGGCGGCTGCTGCCTGGCAGCCACCGGTGTGCCAAGCAACTTGCCCCGTGCGGCCCCGTGCGGCGAACGCGCAACTATTACACCGGGCTTTGTGCCGCAGTGTGTGCCGGTCAGACGGCGCGGCGTGCTGTGCAGGGCTCCGTGCGGCAGGTGATGCTCGATGCGATTTCGCCGGGGCTGTCGTCTTCCGTGCGCAAGGCCACCGGCACCATGCTCGCGTGCGACGTGTCCGACGTGCTCGAGGACATGCTCTCTGACGTTCTCGCCGCAGAGAGCGCCGACGGCAGCACCCCGCAGGAGTGCACGGACCTCTGCAAACGGGTGCGGCAGGCACCGGAGTGGTTCCTCGGCCTCGCCGCGATGCCGTTGACGCTGCGGAAGCTTCCAGACGGCCGCCTCGTCGTGTCCCCGGCCACCAACGCGTTCTCCGCAGACCGCTGCGTGGCGGTGCGACGGCTGCGGCAGGCGGTGGTGGTCAGCCTGCTGGACGCGGCTCCGGGCGTGCGGGAGCTGTTGGGCGGCCCTGCGGCCGGATCGTCCGTGGCCGAGCGTGTGGATGAGGGTGGCACCTCGGTCCCATGTCTGCTCATCTCCGAGGTGCGGCCTGTGGCGGCTGCCGCTTTCATTGCAGGCTGGTGCAGGCCTCCCGCTGTTGGTGCCACTGACGCCTGCCGTGTGACCGTTCTTTAATTCATGCATCTGTGATCAGCTCACGCGACTACAAGGCACCAAGTCCGGAGCGACAGGCCTGCTACAAGACACGCGGCCTCCGTGTTGTCCTTCCTGTGACCACTGTCTTCCTCTGGCGCTCGAGAGGGCTCGCCTCCTCAGTCCAGTTTCCCCACGATGCCGGCCACGCCGAAGCAGAACGGGCCATTACACCCTCCCTGTGCGTCTGGGCCAGACACTCTGCATCTGCCATCCGTCGGTACGGAGGTGCACAGAGTCTGAGCTGAAGGTCAACCGGAGTGGACCCTGCGGAGCGCGCTGCAGCGTTCCACCAAACCGCATCACCTGCTGCCCGCCTCCCTCACCTGCCTACCACCGGCCTGCACATCCCCCAACGCATATCGGAAGTGACAGCAGCATGGCATACCGTTCCTAGGGTCCCCTGTGGCCATGTTCCATGGGCACGATTCCATGTCACAGCGTCTCCCGGTGCGGTCGCGGGCAGCGCCTCGGCACGCGTTTGCAAACCACAGCCGCCGCAATCATGCTGCAGGTCGTCAGGCGCGTGGAGGGCCTCATCCAGAAGGATCTCCTCAAGCTGCTGCTGGCCGCTGTGCGCTGCAGCTCCACGGTGGAGCTGCTGGGCTCGGTGCATGTCGCGGACCTGGTACACCGCCTCCCGGCCGAACCCCCCGCCGTCTGCGCATCCTTCGGCCCCCTGCTCGACCTGCGCCTGACGATGGACAGGCGCCTGTCCTACCTCTCCACCGTGGCTGCTGCGGCGATCGGCGGCGACAGCGCCGCCGACAAGCTGCGCAAGGCGTCGTACAGCGTGCCGTTCCTGCTCAAGGACCACGCGATCATGTGGGGCTACACGTTTGTGCCGCAGTGGACCGGCGTGGACGGCGTCGCGAAGGTCGTCCGGGAGCTGCTGGGCGACATGGTCACCGAGGTGCGCTCCGGGTCGCAGGGGCTCGTGCGGGCGTCACCGGCAACGCTGATGCGGCACCTGCTGCGCGTGAAGCTGAACGACGTCGCCAGCGCAGCCGCGGCAGACGGCGCCGAGACGGGGGATGCGGCGGCTGCTGAGGCGGAAGCGCCGGCCGAGGTGGCTCCTGTGGCGGAGGGTGAGGGTGCGATTGTGCCGGCGGCGGAGTGTGAGGGAGGCCCGGATGCGCCTGCGCCGGGTGTGGTGAAGGAGGAAGCGGCCGAGATCGCGGCTGCGAGCGCGGACGTGGAGATGGCGGATGCCACTGCGGAGACACCGCAGGACGGTGAGGGGGCGGCGGTGGTGGAGGGTGCGGAGCAGGCGACTGCCGAGGCAGGTGGTGGGCACGCTGACGCCGGCGATCGGCAGGGGCAGGTGGAAGGTCAGGACGAGGGTGGGGGTGCCGGTGGGGTGCGGGTAAAGGAGGAGCCCGCTGACAACGGTGCTGCCGCAGAGGCCGGGGATGCAGCTGTTGGGGGGGAGAGGCTGCGTGGTGCAGGGTCGGAGGAAGGTGCTGCCGAAGCTGAGGAGGCCAGTGGAACAGTGCCCCCTGCGGCCACTGCAGCTGCTCCTGAGCAGGCGGCCGACACCGAGCCCCAGGGCGGCGAGCAAGCTGCTGCAGGTGGCGCCGATGCTACAGGCGGGCAGGCGCGGAATGCAGGGAACGATACCGATGTGATCATGTTGGGCGATACTGAGGATGAGGCGGGTGCGGATGACGCGGCTGCGGATAATGCGGCTGCGGAGGGGGCTGGGGAGAAGGAGGGGGCTGGGGAGGAGGGGGGCGGCCATGCCGAGGCGGCCGCAGCAGCAGATGCCGGTACACCTGGGGGTGACGGTGCGCTTGCTCCGGTGGCTGTAAAACAGGAGGTGTCTGCCGCTGCAGCAGAAACGGAGGCCGTTTCTGCAGCAGGGGAGGGGGCAGCAAAGGCAGTTGCTGTCAGCGAAGCTGCCAATGGGGCCGAAGGGGAGCCGGTGGCTCACGAGCATCTGGGTGATCCTGCGGGTGCCACGCCGGTTGCAGCTCCCGCGAGTGGGGCGGGTGGTGCAGGGGGCGATGGGAAAGCGGACGAGGAGGAAACTGAGGCGGGTGAAATTGGGGCCGACGGCGATGCCGCGGCGGCTGCGGCGGACGATGCCGCTGGTGGTGCTCGGGTGCATGTGATTGATGACGATGATGACAGTGCGAGCGGTGACACTGCTGTGGCCACCGCGGACAATGAGTCTGGAGGAAGTACCGGTGTGGTGGCGGCCCGTGGAGTGGCGGGTGGAGGCAGCGCTGCGGCCCGGGACGACGACTGGGTCTTGCTGCGCACAACGCCGGAGGAGCTGCTGCGGGAGTATAAGGCGCGTTACGGCGCTCCGTTTATTGCAGCAGGCGTGGGTGGAATGAAGGAGGCGCTGCAGGCGGTCGAGTGGGAGTATGAGGTGGAGTGGGAGGCGGGGGATGTGGCGTTGAGCGTGCGGGACCGGCTGGAGAAGCAGGGCGTGCAGCGGGTGGTGGCGGACGAGCAGCGCGCCGTTTTGCGGCAGTACCTGCAGCAAGCGCACGTGCAGTTTGATCCAACGGCGCTGTTAGGCGGGAAGGCCAAGCCTACGCTCGAGGATAAGGCGGGTGCCGGAGGGAAGGCTGCGAAGGGCGGGGACCAGGTTCTTGGGAAGCGGAAGGAGCTGGAGGGCGCAAAGGCGTCTCCTGCGAGCAAGATGGTGAAGAAGGGAGAGCGTGGGGTGACGGGGCCGCAGGGGCGCGGGCCGGGGAAGACTCCGGAGGGCGTCCGGGGGCGGTCTGCGATCCCGGCGGGGCAACCGATGCGGCCCCCGCGGCCGAGCGCGCCGCTTCGGACTGCGGCTGGGTTCTCGGGGGCGCGGGGGGCGTCCACCGGTCCGGTGCCACCTCGCAGGAACTCGCCTATGCCACGGGCGAATCTGCGGCCAGTCCCAGTGCACAACCCACGCAGGTCGGTGCCGCCCAAGCCTGGCGTGCTGCGGCAGCCGATGCGGATGGACGGCCCGCCACGCTATGTGCGGTCGCCGAGCCGCCCGGCGGTCACGCCAGTGCCGAGGGAGCGCCCTACCGGCATGGAGAAGCGTGGCCGCGATAGCTACTGGCAGCCCAGCCGGCCCGGCTACAACCGCCACGAGGACATCGGCGGATACGTGCGTGGCGGCAGCGCGCAGCGTGGCGGCCCGGACGCCGGCGGCCACCGCGTGCCGCAGGACCGGTACCGCCGGCAGCTGTCTCCGGGGCCGGGAGAGTACGGCCGCGGCGGCTATCGGCACCGTGGGGATCCTGCGCCGTCATCCGGCAGCCGGTACGCGCACTCCGGCGCGCGCAGCGGCAGCATGATCGACGAGCCGCGCCACGCGCCCACCCAAGACGCCCCGCGCTACGATCGGCGCACACCCGTGCAGGACTCTGCACCGGTGCACTACGCTGCGAACGGTGGCGCGGGCGTGCCCGGGCTGGCCACTTCGGGCGCAGGCTATGTGACGGTGGTGCCGGGGAGCGTGTACGGCGGCCGGCAGGCCGTGGCCAACACCCGGGATGCCATGCACTCCACCGGCGCACGGTACGCGGCGCCCTCGGCGCCCCAAGAGGTGCAGCAGGCACACGCGGTGCAGCCAGCAACGGTGCAGGTGCTGTCGGCGCCGGCGTCCGCGCAGGCCGGGGGAGTGTACCGCCTCGCGACGGTGCCGGGCGGCGGGACGGTGCTGATCAACGCGGGCCCGCCCGTGGAGGGCGTACAGGGCGCGCAGCAGACGTTCCCGCAGGCGTACGCGCAGTACGCCGTCGACAGCTTTGGGCGAGTGCAGCCGCAGCAGCAGCGCTCGACCGCGCAGTACGACGACCGGCCGGTGCGGCGCGACGGCGGCAGCCTGCAGCCGTACTCCGTGCAGGTGCGACCTGCGGCCCTCGCCCCCGCGGGTCTGCCGTGATTCCACACTGCTGTTTTTCGCACACAGCCCTCCCCGCGACCGCCAGAGTTCACGTCCTGTGCTTTCCCCGAACCGCACAGCGCGCCTACTCTGCAGCTGTGATTCAGCCGCCTGTGAGAGTGGGCTGCGTGTGGTGCCCACGTGCTCGTGCATACCTGCCCAGGCAGCGTCCACGAGGGCAGCCCCGCAGCAGCTCGTCGCAGCGGTTTTGAGCCAGCACTCGGCTTGAGCGGCCATGTCCGCTTTTGAACGCCGGGCGTGCCTGGCTTGCTGTTGCTGTGTCGCCCTGCATCGCTGGCTTGTCGCTGTGGCAGCTGTCGCAGTTGTGCGTTGCGGAGCCCGACGGGAGATGACGCCGCTGTGACGGCCGCCTCACAGTCGTGCTGAGTGCTGGAGCTGCAAGTGCAGGATGCCTCGACCGTTCGCCCTAGCAGGCAGTACACGCAGGACCGCTATTATTGAGCGGCCCGCTGCTCTGCCGAGCGCCACGCGCTGGCTGTGGCATTGAGATTGATGCGTGGCATCGCGGATGCGCGACGCTGAGGGCCCTCCTTGGTGCGGCTGCGCCCACAGCAGCCCACAGCAGCCTGCCTCATGCGGAACCGGGGCTCTGGCCAACGCAAGGCCTTCCTTGCTCGCCGGCCCCGCCGGCCGCACGTTCCATTGGCCCTCCTCTTGACACCAGGCTCGTCCTGGTGTGCCTTGCTTGCCGAGGCGCCTGCGGCTCACACACATGGCTCAAAGGCGCGGTGGCGTGGCCGTTGTTCTCGTGGACCTGCAGAGGCCACGCAGCTGGAGCAGCATGAGCAGTGCAGCGGGGGGGCGGCCTCGACTGCCTGTGCGCTCAGCTTCATGTGCCGGTCGTAGCCACCAGGAAGGTGAGCGTGCTCACGACTGCAGTGCCTTCTCTTCAGCTGTGCCTGCCACTCTGGGGCCACGCGGTTGCGAGCCTGCTCCGAAGCCACAAGCTGGTCGCCGTGAAAACCAGTGGCTTCAGCTGCATGCCAGAACCACTCTGCGGCGCCACGGCAGAGTCGCACCGTGTGGATGTCCGGCCACAGGGAGTCTCGCTACGGCTTCCCAGCCTGGCTGCTGATTCAGGGCGTGAGGTGCTTGTTTGTTAGGGAGCTTGCCACCAGAGGTGTCCTCGCGGTTGCAGCCTCGGCAACGGCGCCTCGCTCGTGGCGGTTTGATAGCGTCAGACCTTCTGGCCTCCCGTTGACTGCGCCCTCGTCAACCAGTGAGGGTCGATGCAGCTTTCCTGCTCTGTAGTTGCAGCTGGGGGCGGTCACGATCACCCAGTGTCATCGTATTGATCCTGTGGCGGCTGCTGTGAGGAGCACGATGGAGAGGTGGGGAGTAGCCGGAGGGGTGGTTACGTCACTGACTGTACCAGCATATCTGGGCTGCAGGGAGCACGCGGTGGCTGCATCTTAAGCGCCCAAGCTGTGCCGGTTTTGCAGCAGAGTGTTCCCGCCAGGGTGCCCGTGTGGCCAAGCTTGCACAGCATAGTGTTGACGGATCCATGTTTTGCCTGATGCTCGTCCAAGTGCTGACATCACCAGCAGTGCTTGGGAGCTGACGAGTGGCATGCTGGGCAGCAGCCTGTGTGCGGTGCCCCTTCAGAGCGCCACTCATAGTGTCACATGTTTCCCAGAGCAGGATGTCTGGACTAGTGGATGGCTGTGATGTGGGCTCCGTCCTACTTAGCGTGCCTTGATCAAATGGCCTTGTGCATGAAGCAGCATTGGCAGCTATACTGCCGCTGTCGTGTGTCTGCTAGCAGGTAGATGAGATTGGGCCAGGGCCACAGGACTGCAGAGAATGGGGAGGGATTGGGGCACAGGGGGGGGGTACAGGGGGGGTGCATATCGTGATGATTCAGAAGAACAGACGAATGGGAGACTTCCGGGCTGTCGCTTCGCTGTAGATTGTTGCCCTCCACTGTACAGCAGACTGATTCTTCTTTGGTTGCAGGATGTATGGGTGAGTTGTGCTGGGGCTGTCAGATGTTACAGTGAGGTTGCGTGTACGTGATGCCAGCGCACTAGACAAGCATGATTTGGCTACGTCAAAGTAACTTGAAATCTCTCTGTTGATGGGTTTGCGTAAACTTCCACTGGGTGCTGTTCTTGTGCAAAATGAGCCCAAATGAGGTCACTGATGGTTTGTCTGTGTCACCGTGCTCTGGTGTATTGAGACCAGTTCACTGCCATGCACGTAGGCAACCTGTTACGGAATGCAGTTCAGTCCTGACTCAGTGAGAGTGTCAATTCAAAGCCCGATTAAACCGAAGATAGCCAGCTTATATCCTCTGTCTACACGCAGAGTTCACAGCTCTCTGCTCGCAGTACTCCCGACTGAATGAGAGTCTGCATGATGTGGAATGCTTAATATGCGATAGTCTGAGGTGGTTACTTTGGGTATACCTGCCACAGTTGGTCAGACGTTCCGTTTCACTGCATGTACTGAGTGAAATCCGCATCAAGGCCACGGCGCCTCGTCTGTCGATGCAGTGTTGGTACTCCAGGCAGACATCGGACATCATCTCATCTCGATATACTACGCAGCACTCACACAAGCTATGTGGGGGGGGGGGGGGGGGGGGCTTTTTTTTGGCTGTGAGGTTGGCCCCACCCCAGTGCAAATATGCCTTATGG
>JAUMHO010000006.1:3781021-3794616 GCA_032360965.1 Ulva armoricana
GCACCCACCAGGGCACCCACCAGGGCACCCACCAGGGCACCCACCAGGGCACCCACCAGGGCACCCACCAGGGCACCATCGCGTACCGCCTGCCGTGATCCCGCCGTTACACATGAGTAAGTGATTATTGGTTTCGCGGTAGTGCAGTCGCGAGCGCGGCCCTGTAGACCTGTCAGTGTGTGCACGCACTGGATGTGTGCAGGCATCGTGCACACATCGATATCCGCATCGTGAATGCGGATTCCAGGCGGGATAAAAGATGGCCTCTTTCATGTGGTACATAGCAAGCGCTGTGAAGTGGCGCATTATGACTCTGATGTGGACGACTTTGTTGTGCCGGAGGCTGCAGGTCATGAAACTGAAATTTCAGACAGCAGATGCCATGTAGAAGTCAACAATTATGGAGGCGCCGGCTCCTTTGATTCTGGACACGTTCAACCTGAGTCACCACTGGAGGAGAATAGTCTTGAAGAAACAGGAAACTGGGCGTTCACAGAAGGATGGGGTGATGAGTGGATCATCCAAGGGTTCGCAGATGCGATTGATCATGGTGCAATGAGAGTTTTAGAAGTTTTCAAAAGCGAGACTGTGGAGGGATCGCCAGTGTTGACCCTCATGGTGCCCAACTATGATGCTGTGACCGGTTGCATGGGAGTGAACACCGACAGAAAAACCGATACATTGCAATCGGCAAGGAAAGTACCCTTTGCCCTCATTAAGATCTGTCTGATTTTCTTTCAATCAGGCACAAGGATATGCTGCGCCTGTGAAAACTCAGGATGTGACCGCTCTGATGACACTGCTCACAAATTCCTGCAGCAAATGGACATGCCAGCATCCGCTGATGCACGGTATTCCGATAAGTTTGGTGAGGAACCATCGCTGTGTCGTTGCGCGATATCTGCAGCACTTGCGCTGTGGGGGAGTGTTGGTAATCCAGAAGATATTGGTCTTGTTGCTGAAGCACATGATCAAGAACCTCCGGAAATACCTGGGGAATCTATGTTTACTTGGCTTCAGCTGCAAGAGCCTTTCCGTGTGTTCCAGTGTTTATGTTAGGTAGATCAATGTTGCCTGAGTTGTACATGCAAGGTCTTTGCTATACATTTCAACGATGCCGTTCAACAGGAGCAGGTCCATTTGAGGTTGCGTACCAGGGACAACGCTACAAGGTCGTGTATGCAGCTGCCCCAAACTCCAGTGACAAATGGGGCATTCTGCGCATGATTCAAGAATCCACTATGGGCCGCACGTGGGAGTGTGTGGTGAGCAAACGTGTGCACTCCACTGGAACGCGATGCTGTCTACTGTGTCGGTTTGCATGTTTGTGTTGCTCTGCCATTACATCTCTTTGAACGCAAACATGACTTGCAGGGAAGAAAGGAGCCTGTGAGCACATGCACGCCACCTTGGAGGATCACTCGTTGGCCTAGGATGACTTCAGACGTCCCGCTGCCATGCATGCACAACCAAGACATATCGTTGATAGTAAGCAACGTTTGTTAGCTGACGGTAAAACACTGAACGGGCATCCATTTCTGAATTGTTAAATCGTCAGGCATTGCAGAACTTACAACTATCCTATCGCAAGGAATTAGCATCGCGCAGGACATGCAACCAAGGTATATGATGTGCAAACACAGATTCAACGTGGATGTGTGGTACATTCTATGTATTCACTCTATGTAATCGCAGTCAATCTGAGCCAGGCTTGCGTCCACACACAGACTGGTCCATCATAGACACCAGAGAACACTCACACGTCCCAGTCGTCAATAGTAAATAGGTCTTGCAGCAGGAGGCCACGCAGTTTCTGCACAGACACCTCACAAGGGCAACATCAATGATGCATGTGTGGATCAAACACGCACACAAGCATGCACATAAGCATGCGCACACCCGCCCTGAACCGGTACATCATTGGGCCGATTCAAAAAGATCTTATTGCACCCGATTGCTACATGAGGCCACACATCTGTTCGTCTTTTAAATGAACTTGTGGTCATATTGCAAGGGCAGGCCTGCAGTTAAATGCGTACCTTGGTATGCCCGTGTATGTGCTATCCGTTGTGGTACCAGGGCGAGGAGGCATGGCTGACATCCACGCCGATTACCAGTGATTCCTGGCCACTTGCGATCTACGCACGTCCACACATTCTCCCTGTGATTCGCTGACGATCACCATGTTCAGTTGGGGATGGCCCGGAATTGTGTGGACTGGACCATATGTTTCGTCGCATAAGTGCAGGAAACCACTTGCTGTTTAAGTTTGCTAGCATGTATCATCGTGGCTGATCCGGCCAGCATATGTGAGGCTGGGCGTGTCTTGTTGCAGGCAGGGCCTCGCGTTGACCACGGTCGCAATATTGCTTATAACGTTGTCGGGCACTCTGGACGTGAGCTTCCTGCGATCAAACATACCCAAAATAGCCATTTGTTCAATGGGGGTGCGATGATTCAGTCGACCATTGTGGTCCCTGTGCCGGCTCGATGCAGTTACGACTATCCGGGAAGGTGAACATTGCAGTTGTCACTTTAAATTTGTGCACAACGGCGAGCGACTGGCCCACATTTTCCAACACAGGATCACTCGACCAACACCAACCATTTCTGAAATGAGTGTCAGAAATGCCCACCAAAATCTACGGCCGTAACATGCAAACCTCTGTCCGGCACCTGCAGCTGGAGACGCCAGGGCACCTGCAGCTGGAGACACCAGGGCACCTGCAGCTGGAGACACCAGTGCGCACGACAGCGAGGGGTGTCGATGTGAAAACAAGACCAGAGATGCTGCTCCGACCCGCGAGCCAGATTGGCAACTCTACTTGCTCTTTCAAAACTTTGAGAAGTATGAGGTGATCAGCACAGTTGCACCCGGCGCTGACTGATTCTTGCATGAATTGCACGCTGCCCATCCCCGTTGCCTGGGCGCCAAGCCGTAATGCACGGTTCGCAACTGCACCGTTGTACACAAGTTGCTGCACTGCCTGATTTCGTTGATCCTGACACCCAACGAGAGGACATTCACTGCAGTTGTAGTTTTGGGTTGTGATGCGGCGTTCGTCTGGCGATTTTGGTTGAACATCAACCGGCCTTGAGAAGGCTCGATCGCCATGCACTTGCAGATATAGACGGATGGTTGTCAGCATAGAAAACCTTCCGTCACCAGATGAACTTATGAACGTCTATTGTTGATACCGGGAGTTGTTTTCAGTCGCACGCAGGTCTTCTGGACGTACCACGCCTGTCGCATGGTGGCCAAGATCCCGCCACCATGGCCTGAGGTGCTGTTACTGCATGCGCGCGCGCAAGCACGGGCGACATGTCGCCACGCGACACAACCTTGCCGATGCTGTCCAACATATGCAAAAGATATCAGGCCCGTTTTCCATGAACGGTCTTGACACAATTTGCCTTGTCCAGTATTTGGCTTTCAAAGCCTTCACGTGTACGCCTGTTGCGGCGGTTGTTTTTGCCGCCCGAGTTCGAGACGCTTGATCTCAACTAAGAACCACGCTCAAATTTATCTGCTTACTTAAACAATCGTATTCCGCGGATTAAGGAAGCTTTTCATCCTGGTGCGCACCCAGGACATGCGGGTTATGTTACCCGCCCACACCGGCGTTCCCAGAGCCTTGAAACCGCACATGCTGTAAATTAAGGGGATAAACTGCTGGTTTATGTGAGCTATGCGTGTCGAGAAGTAAAGCAGGCGGCAGGCGCTTGTTGCCGAGCAACGGTGGGGTAGACCCGGTGAGTGTTCCATGTGCACTCCAACACCCACAGTTGATAGCAGCTTTACTCTATCTGACCCTTTGGGTGGGGGGATAGCTGGAAGCGGTTAACGCTCAATGATCAGCGCGTGCTGTGACCTGTGGAAGCGGTTCATGTGCTGCACGTTACACGTCAGGAAAAGCAGAGGTGATTTCCAACATAATGTACCTGGATAGAAGGACTCTCTTAGTGTCGTTTAGCGCGTGTGGGAATCTGGTGGAGTGTCGGCCAAACTCGTAGTGACCTGAGAAGAGTTCTTGCCGCTATTGGCCTAGAGCTTGAGCCCTCGCTGGAGTGCAATCACTTTTGACTTTGCATACATTGGCGTGAGCAATGTTTCCCGCCCCTTCTGATTTTCCTGCTTTCGTTATCGGCTCAGGTGGAGTGTGAACATTGGCGTTTCCGCTCAGCGACGGGGCAACATGCCGCCTGATCAACACAGCTAGAACAAGCGATACGGTGGTTTAATTAGGGGGTGGAACTGGTCGTGAGCGATCTCGCCCTCTTGTACTTGCCGGTTGTGCGTGTGACGTACACACGGTGCGAGCTTTTTTGCGACCGGGTACTGGGCTAGCAACGCTTGTTGTGTCACAGCGTTAACCAATCTTACGCCAGTGTTGTTCGTGTCCTGTGCGATTACACCTTGGCAGCGGTTGTGATGGCATGCGTCAACTGGGCATGGCAGCTTCGCCCGGCCACGCTGGGTCCACAGTAGTACAGCAGATGACTGCTGCCTCTGCAGAATCAGTGTGAGGCACGGTGTGGCAGTGTGGGACCATGTGCAGGACGTAGATCACCGCCGCGAGTGTGGTGCAGGAATTCTCAGAGGTGTTAATGTCATCACACGTCATCGGGTGAACATCACAGGTGATACATGTCTACGACTTCAACAGATCCAGCAACTGCAGCGCCGGAGCAGGCAACCTTCGCCAATGTCCTCTCCGGGCGCCCTGTGCAAACACACGCTGGCGTGACTGGGATGAACACCCCTGGCAACTCGTGTGAGAAGAATGCGATGATGCCTCCAGAGACAGGCGCTGCATCGATGCCTGTGCCCTCTGCTTTTGCCAGCCATGCTCCACAGCCACTGTCGCTGCCGGCTGGAATCGCCTCCATGCGCACCGCATTCCCAGACGCCGGTTTCCAGTTTCCCATTCTCAACGGCGGCGACCGCTCCCCAGGGCCCAGCCAGTCAGGCGGCCGCAAGCGCCGCCGCAGCCACCCCAAGGGCCGCCGCCGCTCTGGGAGCGAGGACTGGACGCCGTCTGGAGCCGAGGGCGATGCGAGCGTGGAGGTGGCTGCTGGTGGCACGACCGTCGGTGGATCATCCTCGCCCGACCATTCCAACGACGGCGCCTCGATCCCGGGCCTGGCTGGAGGCGGCAGCAGCTTCCAGCGCGGCTGCGGCAACCCCGTGGTGCAGGTGTCGCGCGAGCTCAAGCAGAGCTTTGACGCGCACGTCGCGGAGCAGCTGCGGCAGTGCACCATCAGCGTGACCGAGGGCGGCCCGGAGCACGTGCCGGTCCTCGGCCGCGTGCTGCAGCTGGCCTGCCATGCGCTGCGCGACATGCTGGACAAGAAGGTCGTCACCGCAACCCACATCCGATCCCAGTTTGGCGAATTCCAGGCGGTGCGTCTGATCCCCCATCTGGAGACCGTGGCGTGTGCGACAGAACTGCCCGCGTGTGCTTGCCGTGTGAATCGTGGCGTCACTGCGCTGGAGCATGCAGGAGCATCGCGCGCGGCAGAGCTCGGCAGGCGGCAAACAGGCCAAGGGCCGCATCGGTGTCCGCATGCCTACAGATGTCCTCCCACTGATCATTAGCACCCTCGGTCTGGAGTCCGCAGCACGCCTGTGGGGTGTGAACCGCATGCTCATCGAGTTCATGTTCCTCTCCTGCATGGGGCGCATCCCGGGGGTGCCGATGCTGGTCACGCCGGACATCGTCGTGTCGGCGACGACGAGCGGACCCCACAATGCTGCTGCCGCATCTGGTGCGGAGTCGAGCATCAGCAATGTGCGCGGCCACCCTGGGCGTGCACCGGCCGGCCGAAGCGCCCCTCGGCCCCATGGTGGGGGGCGGCCTTCGGCCTCTGCCGAGGGCGCCCCGGGCGCTGCGCCGCTCCCGCACTCGATCATGGCGGCTGTCTCTGGGCATACGCCGCGCAGCAAGATCAAGCAAGATCCGGACAACAATCGCATCGCATCGGCGGCCGCGCACGCGGTCGCCGCTGCCACGGCGCTCGCAACCGCGGCGCCCGGCGGCTCCGCCGCCGCCCCCTCCTCCCTTCCTCCCAGCCACGGCGCTGGCGGCGCTACAGACGCGTCGCTGGCGCCCCGTATATTTCACGGCCCAGAATTTGTGGCAGCCGTCGGCGGCGGCGGGCGGGGGCGCGCACCAGTCTCCCCCTCCCATGTGGCGGCCCAGCAGCCCGGGCGAGCCCTCGGCAACCAGCCTCCCCAAGATGCCCCAAGCATCAACCAGATCTTTCAAGGCCTTGACTGGCAGTTTCGGCCCGGGTGCAACGTCTCCGCAGCCAGCCACGGCAACTCTGGCCGCGAGGAGTCCCCCTCCGTCTATAACGCCAAGCGCCACTGCAGCGGCGGCGGCGGCTCCGCTCACTTTCCGGGCAGCTCTGGGCGCCCACTTGGCCCGACTTCGAGCGGTGGCACAGGAGGAGGCCCGGGACAGCACGCTTTCACCGCGGGCGAGGGACCTCCTGGACGTGTTTGCGACGATGCGGCCTTCAGACAATACCCCCGAGGACGTATTCGAAGTGCTGCGAGTGCAGGCCCTCCGCTACGTGCGGGACCTGCTTCAGCTGCCGCCTCAGGGCCCCTGACGTCGACCTGCTCCGCCCCGGCCGCGGCCGTCGCGGCTGTGGCAGCCGCCGCCGCCGCGTCAGCCCCGCCGCAGTCAACCGTCTCGATGCACAGCGACGCCCCCTCGCTCGAGGCCATCTACGGCGATGGCGCCGCCGCCCCGTCCACCATGTCCGACCCGCCCCCGTCAAACCCCGCGCCAGCCGCCTACCAGCCGCCGCAGCCGCTCGCGACACATGTGTCTGGGCAGCGGCCGACATCCGACGCCGCCGACGGGCTCGACCGCCGGATCTCCGTGTCCAGCAGCGTCGCAGCGCGGTCGCCCAGCCACGCCGCCATGGCCCGCCATGCGTACCTGCAGAACATGGACACCCTGGCGTCGGCCGCGTCGGCCGCCGCGTCGGTGGCAGCCTCAGAAGCCATGGCAAACCAGCTCGCACCGACGCCCCCCCTCAACACACACCGCGTCATGCCAGAATACTCGGCCCCCAACCCCCTCGCCGCCGCCTCGTCCTGCAGCTCTGGCCTTGCGGCGGTGCTGGCTCAGACCGCCATCAGGGGGGCCCCCGCACAGCCCGCATGCAGCAAGACGCCGTTCCCAGCAGCGAGACCCGCCGACTCGCGCCAGGAGTTCTTGCCAGGCGTCGATGGCGCGGACACCCAGGCCGGACAGGCGCTGGCATCACAGGCACAGGCCGACATGCCTGCCCAGCTCGGTGAGCCGGAGAACTCGATGGAGCAGTCCCTGCGGGAGCTCATGGAGCAGCCGTCGCTGCCGCGGCACATCGGCCCGCCCCCGCCGCTGTTCACGCCAGCGGTGCCGACCGCGCCGGCCCCCCCTGGCCGCATACATGTCCCACAGCCGATCCAGGCATCCGTGGCGGTGTCTGCTGCCGTGCCGCAGCGGTCCGGTGATGACATGAGCGCTGCAGACCGCGCATGCGGGAACCCGCGCGCCTTCATGGAGCCCACACGCGGCGGCGACCGCACGGTCGACACCGTCGGCATGCTCGACAACTGGGACCCCCTCATGCATCCGATGCTGGAGGGCAACCACGAAGGCTCCGGGGAGCACCCTGACCCGGGGATCGCGCCGCACATGCGCCTGCCGCCGCCGCACCCCGTTCCACAGCAGCAGATGCCGAAGCAGGTGCTGCCAAAGCCGCGGCCCCAGTGCGGCCAGGGGAGCGCGCTCGTGCCATGCATGCAAGCGCCTCAGACCGACGAGTCCGCGCTCTCCGCGGAGGAGACCCGGACGGTGCCGGCAGCAAGCGGAGTCGGGGCATCGTCCGT
The DNA here is from genome assembly GCA_032360965.1 of Ulva armoricana. Classification (NCBI taxonomy): domain Eukaryota; kingdom Viridiplantae; phylum Chlorophyta; class Ulvophyceae; order Ulvales; family Ulvaceae; genus Ulva; species Ulva armoricana. The sequence continues at coordinate 3,788,913 of JAUMHO010000006.1, forward strand.
GTGCCAAGACACTCATGGGGACCTCTTTGCGCGGTCGTTCGAGGTGCGACATCCCCGATGATGTGTGCACGCTGTGCCCAACTCTTCTGCGTGCATGTGGAGTAGCTGCGTGCTGCTCGCTCGTCTGACGGCGGCATTGGGGTGCAGGACCGGTCGCAGGAGCGACACAGCAGCAAGTCTCGCCAGTGCAGCCCTGACAGCCCGACTGACTCTCAGAGCATGGCAGACGTGTTTGCCAAGCTGTCTTCGCACTCCAACGCCTTCTCGGACACCGCAGGGGCAGCGCTGGCCAGCAAGAGCGCCCCCACCACTGCGGCTGAGCCTGCAAGGCTGGGTGACGCGTCGGCAGAGCTGCCTACGCTGGCCAATGGTATTGCTAGTTTCTCGATTCCGGACATTCTGGAGCGCAGCGGCGACTACGGAGCCAAGATGCTCGTGATGAACGGCAGCAGCGGCCCTGCAGACATGGAGTTTGGCATGCCAGAGTTTGACAAGGAGTCACTACCGCGGCTGGGTACAACAGAGTTGATGGCTGCTCATGATCAGTGAGCTGTGTCCGTTGGGCAGATGCAGCCAGACGATGTGTTTACAGTACGAGAGACGGTGATTCAAAGGAAGGAGGTCCTTTGATTTCTGGATGGATACAGGCCTTTGTGTGCAGCGGCTTTTGTGCATTGTACATACTTAGTTGTATAGCTGTTTCGTTCGTTGTGTGGTGCGCCTGCAAAAGAACGATGGCAGCAGGCTGTAGAATACGGTGTCAAGCGCTGAGACTGATCTGGTTTTCGGCCACTATGATGCCTGCTACGCTCATGTCCTGAGCTGTGGACGGATCGCAGGTGAGGTTTCATGTGCCTGTGAATGCTGGCCTTGGTGTGTAAGTGCATGCAGGGATTACAAGCTGAGATTCAGTTCCACTTCATAAAGCCGCAAGCAACTGTTCCGCCATCTGTCTTCACGAAGTACATTCATCCCATCCATGTGTACAGTCGTTCTGTCCCGTTGTCACCGTGTCGTGGCCTTTACACTACCGCACGCTGTTCCTGAACGCGAACGCTTGCATACAAATGGCATCAAACATCTGCAAAATCTGTGTCATTGGTCCTCCATCGACTGGTAAAAGCCTCTTCTGCAAAGTCGTCGGCAACCAGGCTCTGTTTCCCAACGCCCGTTATGATCCCACGGAAGCTTCTTTGGTTAGGTACCTGGTCCTGAGTTTGTCACACCTAAAAACAGCAGCAATCCTTTCCTGGCAGAAAACAGCTTGGCGAAATGTGCAGAGTGCAGCGATACGAATCTGTGGCAGCTGGTCAAAGGACCCAGGTTCAGCTTTGGGACTGCTCTGGATCGGCCGCGGCGCTTGAGCATTCTCGCGCCCTTTCAGAGGTGGGTTATGCTCCTGTAGGCATTCTTGATTAATGGCATCGCAAGATTCACGTAAAATAGCCTGCAGGGGGCGGATGGTGTTGTGCTCGTGTGCAACCCCAGCAAGTCGGCTCAGGAACAGGAGCTTGAACACATGTATAAGGAGTACGTGCAGCCATTAGACCTACCAAAGCAGCAGTGCATGGTTCTTTCATTAAGTTTGACATCCGGGGGCCAAGTAGGCGGTGCACTGTCTGGAAGGCTGGGTGCATTGCAGCAGAGGCAAGTGTCCATTGATCCTCAAGATCCCGCCACGTCACAGCCGCATTTAGCTCGCGCGGTTGACGAGCTAGTGGTCAAATGTGTGGCCAGGCAGAGAGAGCAAGCTGAGGACGACGTGATAGAAGGAACCGATATGTGATAAACAGGGCCGCCATCAATGGACACGACGGGCAAAGCTGGCCCCAGCCCGGGTGAAAACTCTGATTGGAGGTGCATCGAGCCGGGAAGTCGTGGTGAATTCCATGATCTCCCTCAGCTGGTCACCAGGAACTGCAGCCGTTCAGCCTCACAGTCGCCACCATCATTTCTAGCAGAGTATCCATAAAAATGTACGTTTTTGGGGGAAAATAATTGCTGGCGTCTGTTGGGCCTGTGTACTTGATGGGCATCAGTGGTACACTGGACGTGTCAATGGCCATGCTTGCACCGCGTGGGAGGGTGCCACATGCCATTCACAATGCAAGGACGAAATCCACGATTACAGATGAAACTGGACTGGACGTGGGAAAGACGACCTGCAATGTCAAACAACAGCATTATGCAGATAGCCTGCGCGCTAGATCCCCCCCAACCCTTGGCTGCTCATGTCAACCGCTTTTCGCGGCACCTTTCTTCTCTCCATCAGGCCTCTGGACATCTACAACACCGTTGTCTACCGCCCACACCTCAGGACATAATGCTGATGTGAACTCTGAATTATGGCTAATCAATAGTACCCCCCCTTGGAACTCCCGAATCGCCCCTGCGAGGGCTCCCAACGAGTCCCTGTCTAAGTAGTTGGTGGGCTCGTCCATGATTAAGAAATGCGGATGATTCCACATCGCCGCCGCTAGCACGAGTTTGACCTTCTGACCGCCCGACAACCCCTTGATGTGCGAATGGCTGGCCAGTTCAGAGTCCAACCCAAAGTCAGTCAGATACTCCTCAACGTTTGCCCTGGACAGCACCTTCTTGTCGCCTGCTGCAGACGCAAGCTTTCCGTCATATTCAGCAATCATCTTCTTGAAGCCGCGCGCGACCAACTCCTGCATGCTCAAGGCCTGCTTTGTCAGTACCCTGCGGCATTCACTCCCCAGCTCTGGGTGTACTGCTTGACATCACTGCGTTGACGACATGTGGCCTGATCGAACGCAGCATCGAGGAGGCAAGCGGGTGCCGGAGCATCACCTCACGTGTGAACCATTTATTGTACTTGATCGAAGGTAGACCCCTCCACGAGATTTCATACTGAAAGTCGCCCTTCTTTTTGCGGCGGGACTTGATATCGTCAACTGTCCTCTCCATGCCATCAATCACAAACGTCTGCACTTTCTTCTTCTCCTCATCAGTCATTTTCCTGAAAACCTGCACAGAAACCCAGCCTAAAGCACGGTTGTGCAGAGCAATGCTCCACTGGCATACTGGCTCCTGCTGCGGGCACAAAAGGCCCTACTCTCAGAGCGTGGGTGCGAACCTGGCACCACACTGTCAAAAAGGCACGTGAAATACCAAGCACGTGGGGGCGCACACATGGAACACACAGAAGACACACCAGCATCACGCGATGCGGCATGTGTCAGACAAGTGCAAGCTTCAGTTCAGGCACCTCGATGGAGCATGCATGAGAGCAATCAGGCCCGGCCATGGAGTACACAGCACACTGCCAGGGGCCGCACCTTCTCCGCTTCCTCCTCATCCTCCCCATGCTCGTACCGCCGGATGATGTACTGCACGGGGGTGGCCATCAGGTGCGACTCCAGGTGGTGGAACGCATGCTGTGCAATGTACGCAATCCGCAAGTTGGGATGCCTCTCGATTTCTCCGGCTGTGGGCTTGAGCTCACCTGCAGCAGCGCCTGGGAGTGATGCGGCTGGGCCGCACGCCATGCACACCCTCGCCGCGCAGCGGCTGGCAGAGGCCACCCACAACACGGCATGTCATACATGCGGTCGTGAAAGCCTCAAAATGGACACCCGCGTGAAGGTGTCCTTCTGCATGTCAGATCCCGTACTGGGCTGCCATCACGAGGCTCTGTCAGGAGAGCGGGCGGACGCAGGTGAACGGCAGCCTGTGCCGCGGAGGCTCCCGCGGTGATGGTGAGATCGACCTGAGCAGGGGCAGGCGGAGGCGCACCCGTGATGACCTTGATCAGGGTCGACTTTCCGGCACCGTTCGGGCCGAGCACACCCACCCGGGCAGCCATGTTGGCCTTGAGCGTCACATTCTTCAGCTGCGGCTTGTTCGCACCGTCGTACTGGAACGTCACCTTCTTGCACTTGATGACCGGCTTCTCCCGCGACCTGCGCAAGCACGCGCCACCAGTGAGCACCCTGGGCCGATTCCCCCACGGACACGGTGCCGACACGGGGCTGCTGTGCACATCAGCCTCTCCACCGCCGATGCATGCCCGCCCGCCGCGCCCCCGCACCGCCCCGCACACCCCCCAGCATCCACGCACATGCTACATGCTTCCTGTGCATGCACGCGCAGGTGCAGTTCGGGGTGCGCATGCACGCGCCTGGCGGTCGTCCTGCTGCTGCGCAGCTCACCCGCGCTCTGGCAATGCCAGGTCTGCGCCGCTACCTCCGTGCAGCAGCCGGCCGAGCCGTGCCCCGGCGCAGCAACACCCACCAGAACAAGCCACTGTAACTCAACACCAGCAGAGGCACAGGGAGGTGCACGCAGCGCATGCGGTGGCAGCGTGTGCGCTGGGCGAGGCCCGTGCGACAGCAGGTGGCGCCGGGTCGCACTTGACGCCATCCAGCGGGCCCGGGATCGGGAACCTGAACTTGACAAACTCGTCGGTGAGCTCGTAGTACACCTTCGCCTCGGGCTTCTGCGCGACAAACTCTGACAGGTTGCCGCGGTACTTTGCTAGCTTCTTATTCTCATAGTGGATGATGCCCGTACACACGTTGTCGAGGAAGCCGCTGTCGTGGCTCACCGTGATGAGCGTCGTGCCGCACGACAGCAGGTAGCGCTCCAGCCACTTCACGTTGGCCGTGTCCATGTGGTTCGTCGGCTCGTCCAGCAGCAGCAGGCCTGCCTCGAGGAGGATGGCGCGCGCGAGCGCCAGCTTCATCTTCCATCCGCCTGCACCCGTCACACACGGCGTCAGTCCGCCAGTGCAGCGCTCGCAGTGCAGCGCCGGCACGTGCCGAAGACAGCACGGAGTGCACGCGCCGCTAGGTGCTGCGGAAGCACGCCGGTTGCGGGTGCAGCTGAGCGAGGCAGCGCCCGCTGTTCGGCGGTCCGCCGAGGCGGAGGTGTGAACGGCAGTGCGCGGGAGACGGCGTGGGTGCCAGGCGGGAGCGCTGGGCGCCACTTGCTGTGCAGCGAGGGCTGACCGCACCGGAGAGGGTGGAGATGTTGAGGTCGAGGCGGCTGTCGTCGAAGCCGATGTCCTTGAGGGCCTTCTTGCACTGCGCATGGTCGAGCCCCTTGCTCTTGATCTGGGCATCCTCCATGAGGTAGTCCAGAACGCCGGGGTCCGCATGTTGGCCCTGGATGTCGTGGGCGACGTACACCGTGAGCACCTCGCCCGGCGGCGGGAAGCCGTCCACCTGCAGCAACACCGCCCCGCGGTCACGCCACCATGCGGCCGCCGCGCGCACCATGCGGCCGCCGCGCGCACCCAGCGGCCCGCGCCAGCGCACGCGTCACGCCAGCATGCAGTGAGCCCCGTTGCTGAGGTACCGCAGCAGGTGCAACGTGTGGGGGCACACAGACAAGGACGCCCGTGGGTCGATCACGGCTTTGTCAGGGTTCGTCAGGCTCGTCAGGCTCCCTCCTCGGCGGATGGAGGGCAGCACTGCGGTACCAGCGCGTCCTCTGCTCAAGCAATAGGGTGCGCAAAACAAGGGAGTTGGTGCAGAAAGCGATCTGGCGGTGCCACCCCTGGGCAAACAGTGGGGCCCTGATGGGCGGGCTTCGGGCACCACGCCCAGCATCAAGCAGGCTGCTGCCGTGCTCCGCTACACTCGCATGACGCAGAGGGTGCCACGGCGGCACAACACAGGTCGCTTGCATGCCGTTTTAGCATAGAACCTCTGCGGGGGGGGGGGGGGGGGGGGGGGGG